>JAREIK010002579.1:0-93003 GCA_029783825.1 Sapria himalayana | reverse complement strand
GAAAGATAGATAGACAGATAGATAGTAAAATATTAATAGATGGATATATAGACAGATAGACATATAGACATATAGGCATATAGATAGATAGAATACATATATAGATATTTAGATAGTATATACAACAGATAGAGACATATAGCACACAGATAGACATATAGATAGATAGATACATACATAGGCAAATATATACTAGATAATTCACATAGAAACATAGAAATATACAAAGACCACAATACTGATAGATAGATACTTAATAGAGAGACAAAAGATAGATATAAATAAAAGATAGAACGATAGAATAAACAAATAGACCCATATATAGACACATAAGATAAAAATATATAGATAAATAGCTAGATTTCAATTAGATAGTTGGATAGATAGACACATAGATAAATAACTAGATAGATAGAAAGTCTAATAAATACACATAAAAATAGCCATATAGATAGATATATATATATATATATATATAGATTGAAGATATGTAAATAAACAAATAGACATATAGACATATAGAAAGAAAGAAAGATATATAGATATATATATTGATAGACAGATAGATAGATAGATAGAACTACTATAGATACATAGATTGATAGATCGACAAATAGATATATAGACATATAAATAAATAGATAGATAGACAAATAGGAAAATAAACAGGTTGATAAATATATAGAAAGATATATAGATAGATATATATATAACTAATAGATTGATAGGTTTAAAAAGATAGTTAATAGTTAGACAGATAGATAAATAGGCAGATAGATAGATAAACATATAGATTTTTAGTTAGTTAGTGAAAATGTCAGATATAAAGATAAACATATAGATAAATTCATAGATAGATATATTTATTAATAAACAAATAGATGCATAGACAAATAAAAATAGTAAATTAGAAAGTTATACATTTAGGCAAATATATTAATAGAAAGATAAATAAATTTATTCATATATAGATAAAAGATAGACATATTAATAGTTAGACAATAGATATAAACATATAGAGAGATTGACAGATAGATAGAAATATACACATTGACTTATATACTGATATACTAAAAAATAGATAGAGATAGAGATATATATATATATATATTAGATTGACGGATATATAGACAAAAAGATAGATAGACAGATTGATAGATAGATAGATAGACAATAGATAGATACACAGAATCATAAATTGATAGATAGATAGATAGATATAAGATAGATAGATATAGATGATAGATATATAAGATAGATAGATAGATAGTTAGTTAGTTAGCTAGACATATAGATAAATAGATTCCTAGATAGAATGGTAGATAGACAGATAGATAGACATATTGATTGATTGATAGACAGACAAATTGATACATATAGGGATTGACAATATGATATTTATATATATAGATAGATTGACTAATATACTAATGATAGAAAGAGAGTTAGATAGTTAGACAGATAGATAGAATGGAAAATAGTTGGATAGTTATATAGATTGATAGATAGACATATAGATATAGACAAATAGATAGATATATAGACTGATAGATCGATATATAGATAAACATATTGACAGATAGATAGATAGACATATAGATAGAATTATAGATAGATAGATAGATAGACATATAGATTAGTTTTAGATTGATATATAGATATATAGACATAGAATTATAGACTGAAAAACTTAAGGCAGATAGGGAGATAGAGAGATTGACATATAGAAAATTACATAAATCAAGACAAGCAGATAGATAATAGATAATAGATATATAGATTTAAAGAAAGAAATATAGATATAAATAGATAAAAAGATAGACAAATAGGTAGATAGACAATAAGATAGATATACACATAAACATATATAAATATTCAGATAGATAGATAAACTATTAGACTAATAAAAAATATATAGTTAGATAGTTAGACATATAGATAGATAGCCAGATAGATTGTTAGACACATAGATAAATAGATAGATAGACAAATAGACATATAGAAAATAGATAGACATATAGATTGATCGAGAAATAGTCAGAAAGTTTGTTGGAAAATATAGTTAGATAGACAGATACTTAGACAGATAGATATGTAGATAAATAGATAGATAGATAGATAGACAAATAGATAGATAAATAGATAAACAAATAGATAGATAGATAGATAGAAAAATATGAAGATATATTGATAAATAAATAGACAAGAAGTCTTATAAACTGATAGACTGATAGACTGATGGATAATTTGATAGTTAAATAGATAAATAGATAGATATATATACAAATAGACAAATAGATAGACAAATAGATAGATAGATATATATATATAATAATAATATATATATATATATATATATGTAGAATGACTAAAAGACTAATAGATTTATAGACAAAAAGATAGTTAGATAGTTAGATGGTTAGATAGATAGTTAGATAGATAGTTACATATATATATAGATTGACACATAGACATATATACAATCAGATAGATATACATATAGATATATATTTAGATAGCCATATAGATAGATAAATAGATACACATATAAATAGATAGTCAGATAGACAAATAGATAGATAGTAAATTCACAGATAGATAATAAGATAAACAAGTAGATAGATAGACAAATAGATAGCTAGACAGATTGATTGATTGATTAATAGATAGATAAATAAATAAATTTCTACATAGTATAATAGGCATATATATTAAAATATAGATATATAGATAAATAGAGACACATATAGACAAATAAAATATAGATAGAAAGATAGATATTTAGATAAAAAGTTAGATAGACATATAGATATATAGATAGATACATTGATAGATAGATAGTTTAATAGATGAATAGAGATAGTGAAAAAATAGATAGACAATTTAATAAATAGATAAATAGACAAATAGACAGATACAAATCTAGATATAGAGACAAATAGACAGATAGACAAATAGATAGATACAAAAATAAATAAATAAAAAGATATATAAACATGTAGATAGATAGATAATTAGAAATATAGATAGATATACAGATGGACAAATAGATAGATAGGTAGATACATAGATAGATATATATTAGATTGATAATTAGATAGATAGATAGATAGAATAATATATACATAGACACAATACCACATAGATACATTGACACATAGAGACATAGACACAAACACGAAATGTAAAAATATAGACACATAGACAGAGATAGATTGATAGATACAAAGAGAGATAGACATACACAGACAAATAGATATATAAGTAGATAGAGAGATAGACAAATAGAGAAATAGATAAATAAAAGATAAATAAATTGATAGATATAAAGATAGGTTTATAGACAGACAAATAGATAGATAGATAGCTAGATATATAGATTGTGAGATAGACAAATATATATTGATAGATTGATAGACAAATATATAGATAGATAGATATACTATATTCAAATATACAGATAGATAGTTAGATAGATAGACTAATAGACAAAAGAGATTACTACCTAACATGGATATATTATATAAACTTAGCTAGACTAAAAAATTAGATTAGAGTAGATAGATATATATCATAGACTAGAAAAATAAATATATAAATAAAATTTATTCAACAAAAATCATGGATAGATAGAAAGATAAAATAGATATAGAAAGTAAAGACAAATAAAAATATATAGATAGATAGACATATAAATAGGTAGATATTAGAGTTATAAAAATAGATAGATAGATAGACAATAGTCAGATAGACATATACATAGATTAACAGATAGACATGTAGATAGTTAGAAAAATAAAAGATAGTTAGCATAAACACAGATAAAATAGATAGAGAGTAGATTAGTCAAATTGATTGATAGACTTAATAGGATTGATAGACAAAATAAATAGTTAATAGATATAATTAAAGATAGTATAATAGAATCTCATATATTATATAAGGATAGAGAGGATAACATGATAGATAGATAGTTCTACAAGATATATAGAAGGAGAGACAAATATATAAATTTACTGATTTCTATATACATAGAAAGATATTTAGACAATTAGATATAGAGATAGATTAAAAGATAGACACATAGATACAAAAATATAGTTAGTTAATTAGTTACGAATATAGTTAGATAAACATATAATGAATTAGACAAATAATTAGATGGACATACAGACAGAGAGATATATAAATATATAGATCGGCAATTAAATAGACAGAAATATAGATAGAAAAATAGACACATAGATAGATAGATATATATATATATAGAAAATAGACAGACAAAAAGATAGATAGATAGATAGAAAAATATTTGGATAGTTAGATAGATATAAAGATAGATAGATAAATACACAGAAATATCTATAGATAGATAGACAGATTTAATGATTGACTAATAGACAAAAATACAATTAAACAATTAGATAGATAGATAGAAATTTAAAGAGATCGACATATAGAGAAATAAATAAAAAGAAAGATAGACATATAGATAGATAAATAGATATATAGATAGACAATTATAAATATATATAGATAGATAGACCAATAGATAGATAGATAAAAATAATATATACATATAGATAGATATATGAATAGCAAGTACATTGATAAATAGATATATAGATAGAAAAACATCATATAGATAGTTAGAAATATATTTAAATAGATAGGTAGATAGATAGATACACAAGTAGATAGATATAAATATAAATGTATAGATATATATATATATATATATATATATAGACAGATATACAAATAGACAAAAAGACAAATATATATATATATATATATATATAGATAAACAAATAGACAGACATATAGATAGATAAAAAATTAGATAGATAGATAGATAGACTATTAGATAGACAGATAAATATAAAGATAAAATGATTTATTGATAGACAAATAGATAGTTATATAGATAAATGTATTGACAAAAAGGAAAAAATATTAATAGACACAAATATAGATAGATAGATATATAGATAAAAGATAGAAATAAAGAAATTCAAATAAATAAAAATATATAAAGATAGAAAAATAGATAGATTAACAAATAGACATACATATAGATAGACATATAGATAGATCGAAAGAAAAATAGATAGATAGAAAGATAGAGTGATACAAAGATAAATATATAAATAGATAGATTACTAGATAGATAGATAGATGATAGATAGGCAAATAGATATAATGATAAGTAGATGTATAGAAAGATAAACATATAGACAGTTAGAAAAATAAATAGATAGATAGATAGATAGACACACACACACACATATACATAAATATATAGATTGATAGATATAGATAGATAGACAAAAAAATAAATAGATAGTTAGATATATAGATATACAAATAGATAGATATACAAATAGGCATATAGACAAATTGACAAATATACAAAAAGATAGATAGATAGATAAATTAATTGATTGACAGAAAGAATGATCGACATATATACTAATAGATAGATAGATTGATCGATAGATAGATAATTAGACAATTAGAAAGATAGATATATAGACAAATAGATAGATAGATAATTTGATAGACAGACTGATAGACAGATAGATAGATAGATTCATAGATAAATAGATAGAAAAATATAAAGAAAGATATGAATGAAAGATAGAAAGATAGATGGATAGATAGAAAGATAGATAAATAGATAGATATATAGATAGAAACATACGATTATAGATAAATATATTGATAGAAAGATAAACTAATAAATACATAGATAGAAAAACAAAAAGTTAGACATGTAGATAGATAGAAAGTCAAATCAATAAATGTACAGATAAATAGATAGATAGATTGAGATATAGATATATAGAAATATAAATAGTTAAATTGATTGATTGATTTTTTGATAGATAGACAGATAAACATATATATTGATAGATAGATAGATAGATACATATATACATAGATAGATAGGATGATTGATAGTTAGAAATACAAAAAGACATATAGATAGATAAAAAGATAGATAGACAGAAAGATAGATAGATAAATAGGTAGACAGATAGACAAGTAGACTATTAGATAGATAGATAGATTAACCGATAGATAGATAGATAAATAGATAGACACCTATACAAATAGAAATATATACTAAAAGATTGATAGAGAAATATACTTTGAGATAGATAGACAAATAGAAAGATAGTTATATAGATAGATAGACGAAAAAAACGTGAGCTCTCAACTTATAGAGAGAGAAAGTGAAATTTTAGAGAGAGAAAACACCATTTTTGAGTGAAGAAAGCTCAAATTCAAGCCAAAATGGGGAATTCCGAATTGCTCTCTAATAAGAAATCGTTCTCATCTCTTTTCAAAGAAACCGTGCCCATATTTCCGAAATTTGAAGCATAAATGGAGTCTCCCGCAGTCCTATTTTTGAAGGAAGAACTCAATAAACTAGAAGACTCATTCAAGCTCACTCTCATTGGAAAGTTCTCGCATGGTGGATTTGAAATCAATGCCATTAATGAATTCTTTGCCTCTTTGAAGTTACGGGCAGTGGTGAAGCTCGGATGGTATGATGACAAGCACGCCTTCTTCCATTTCAAGGAAGAAGATGACTTCCTCCGAATATGGGGCAGAGGATAGTGGAGCATCGTGGGGTTTCCCATGTGCATCTTCAAATGGTAGGCGAGCTTCACACCTCTTGAGGAATCCTCGCAGGCACTAGTATGGCTTAACTTACCAAAACTCCCCTTGCACTTCTTTAACAAGCTATCTCTCTACTCTATTGGGCTCTGTTTCGGTAAACCACGGCTTCTAGATGAAGCTACAGCATGTATAACCAGGCCTAGTGTTGCTAGGATTTGTGTGGAAGTTGACCTTAGAATCTCTCTACCAAGTAGAGTGTGGATAGGCAGTGACCTCACCAATGGATTCTGGCAGGAAGTCTATCCAAAATCCACCCCAAGTTACTGCACATACTGCCACAGAATGGGGCATGAGGAAGAAGTATGCATGGTCGGTGGAGGGAAAAGGAAAGAGGGGAAGTTTAGTAAAGTAGAGAGAAAATGGAAAGGGAATGAATGGGTAAAGAAAGGGCAGGCTATAGGAGAAAGTGAGAGGGGCAAAGGAGAGGATGAAATAGAGAGGGAGAAAAGAGGAGAAGGGAATAGAATTGAAGTGGCAGAATTCTTAGAGCAGAAGAGGTATCTTAGAGGAATGGAAGAAAACCCATAGGAGATAATGGGGTATGGGGTAGAAGAGGGGTCACTAGAAAAGGCTGAGGAATGTGAGAGGAAGGCAGAAAGGGCAGAGAAAAAGGGAGATATAAGCAAAGACACAAGGCTGGAAAAGCTTTTAGAATGGGAAAAATGGTAGATATCAGAAAGTGGCTAGAGGAGACATCCAAAGAGGCTGAATGGGGTGTAAAGGGGCAGGAAGATAGAAGAGGAAAGAGAGCTAGAAGAAAGAGAAGGGAGGGGGGAAGAGAGGAAAAAATAGTGGAGAAAATGGTAGAATATTACTGGGAGGAGGATGATCTTCTATCGGAGGAAGAAACAGACGCAAAAAGCTGACCCTTAATAAGCACAAGCATGCAAGAAACTAAGATTAAATCAAAATTAACACATGATGATACAAAAATAAGAAAACAGAAAATAAGGAGTAATATCCCACAAGAGAGAGAGAGATGGAAATGGAGGCTATTAGAAAAATGAGCAAAAGCCTGGAAAAAACACAATTATTAAGCACGATAGAACAAGCTCCACTAAGTTCAAACAACCCCCCGGGGGACACGAAAAAACATGTTAACAAGAAATATGATTTGAAGTACACGACTAGAGCACAAGCAAATTTCTCTTGAAATGTTTAATAGCTTATATTGGAACTTAAGAGGAGTGGCGAACTCTCCTACTTTAAATAGACTAAGAAAATTAATTAAAATATATAAAATTAAGATAGTTATTCTAGCTGAACCAATGGTAGATAAAGATCAGCTAGATAAATATAGGATTGTTCTTGGTCTTGAAAAGGCCTTTTCAAACGTAAATGGTAAATTATGGATATTGTAGAAAAGATCGATGGATATTGAAATTATAGCAGAAGCTGAGCAGATTATAAGCTTTAAATTAGGAAGCCTTCAAGACCCAATCATATCTGTGGTGTATGCAAGCAATGCTAAGGAAGAAAGAAAAGCTCTATGGAAGGAGATGGAAAAAATAGTAGCATTAAATTCTCCATGGATTATTAGAGGAGACTTCAACGTAATTAGAAATGCTAACGAAAAAAGGGGAGGAAGACCTCCTGACCAAATGGCATTATCTCATTTTGATGAGGCAATTTCAAGAGCAAATCTAATGGAAGCAGGCTTCCTAGGCTCTAACTTTACATGGTGTAACAACTAGAAGAGGAGGAAAGCGATGTGGTCCAGGCTGGATCGAGTTCTACTTAACACTAAATGGGTGGACAAGATTGGCAGGATAAAGGTCAGGCATCTCAACAGAACATGCTCGGATCATAAACCTTTGCTAATAACATTTGAAAATAGTGAAGGGAAACATAAAGGATTTTTGTTTCAAAATATGTGGGGAATGCATAAAGTGTATGATGGTATAGTAAAAGAATCATGGGAAAAACCTGTTTTAGGTAATCCTATGCAAATTTTAGCGAAGAAATTACGTAATTTAAGCCATGCATTAAGCAAATGGAACAAGGAGGTTTTTGGAAAATTCCATAAAAATATTCAGGAAATGGAACAGGAAGTGGCTACCCTGGAAATGGATTTTGATCAAAATGACGATAGCCCAAGTATCCAGCTGAGCAAGGCCAAAGCTGAATTAAGACTTTGAATGCATATGGAAGAAGTTTTTTGGAAGCAAAGGGAGAGAGTCAAGTGGTTAAAAGATGGAGACAAAATACAAAATTTTTTAATGTAATGGCCAAAGTAAGAATACAAAAACAAAAAATAAAAGGGTTAAAAGCATCTAATGGTAAATGGCTAGATAAAGAAGAGGATATAAACAATGAATTAGAAGAATATTTCAAGAATTTATTATGCAAGCCATTTACTCCGAGAAAAAACGCATTAATTGAAAATATTGAAAGAAAAGTCTCAGAAAATGATAATAAAATTTTAGAAGAATTCCCAACAGAAGAAGTTAAAGGCGTAGTTTTTAATGCAAATAAAGATAGCACTGCAGGTCCTGACGGATGGAACAATAGGTTTTTTCAGCACAGCTGGAACATCATTAAAAAAGAGCTAGTCAGCCATTGTTTGAATTTTTGCAGGTGCAGAAATTACAAAGGCATGGACTAATTCTTATATTGTTTTGGTACCCTAAGAAATCTAACCCACAGACAGGAGAAGACTACAGGCCAATTAGTTTATGTAATACAATTTACAAGATATTAGCTAAGGTGATTCAGAGTAGACTCAGTAAGATTCTCCCATCTATTATATCGATAGAACAAACAGGTTTTGTTAAAAACAGATTGATGATGGAAAACATCAATCTAGCCTCAGAATTGATTAGAGAGATAGGAGCTAAGTCGAGAGGACGTAATATAATATTGAAACTAGATCTTTCTAAAGCATTTGATAGGGTAGAATGTGAAATATTATGTTATTTAATGAGAAAAATGGGTTTCTCGGAATTTTGGATAGATTTAATACATAGATGTATATTAGGTGAATGGGTAAAAATAATTATAAATGGGCAAGTAGGTAAAGAATTTAAAACTTCAAGAGGACTTAGACAAGGGTACCCTCTTTCTCCCTCTCTTTTCAATATCTATCTAGACCTCTTTATTGTAAATTTGAAAAAAGGAAATGAGTGAGGGGAAAATTGTTAGATATAAGCAACCAAGAAACACACCGACGGTGTGCTGCTTGGAATACGCAGACGATATTATAATTTTCTCAAATGCCAGTTTCCGATCTATGAGGCATATGATGAAATTACTAAATACAATGGAAGAAGAAACTGGGTAGCAGCTGAATAAGAATAAATGTCTATTTATGATAGCAGAAAAATCTCTTGAAAATATAGCTCAAAAGATAAAAAAATATCACCAGATTCATGCATGAAAAGGGTGCGCTAATGTATCTTGGGTGCCCGATCTATGAGGGAAGGCTAAAGGGGGAATACCTAGTATTCATAGTGGAAAAATTAAGGCGAAAGATAGTAGGTTGGAAAGAAAATCTGCTAAGCATGGCAGGAAGAGTTACCCTAATCTCACATGTAATGCAGGGGTCACTGACACATACTCTAATGTCTTTACAGCCACTGAAAACTATCATAAGAAAACTAGAAAGAGAAATGTCAAACTTCCTATGGGGAAAAAATGGAAGCAAAAAATAAGCTGCATTGGAAAAAATGGGTGACCTATGCTTTCCGTTAAAGGAAGCTGGTTTGGGCTTCTCAAATCTTAACGATATAGCAAAAGCTTGGGCCTGCAAGAACTGGTGGAGAGTTAAAAATAATAAAA
Organism: Sapria himalayana; assembly: GCA_029783825.1. Taxonomy (NCBI): domain Eukaryota; kingdom Viridiplantae; phylum Streptophyta; class Magnoliopsida; order Malpighiales; family Rafflesiaceae; genus Sapria; species Sapria himalayana. Next base: position 82,536 of record JAREIK010002579.1, on the reverse strand, counting down.
ACAATAGTCTCTGGGTGGCATATATAAAAGCTAGATACGGACTAGGTAGTAATGCCTTTAATAATACAAAAAGCGCGTCAAAAAGCTGGAAATTAATGTCCAAGAAGCGAAATATGGTGGAAAATCATTCCATATTAACTAAAAGTGGATGGAAATGATCTTTAGATGCACAAGGAAAATTTACTTTAAAAAGTATAAAAGAGCTGGTGAGAACTAAAAAAATTCCCCAATTGATTTTTGAAGAAGCATGGAAAAAGGAACTTCCACAAAAAATAAACATTTTTATGTGGAAATTTCTCTCAAAAGCCATCCCGATTGATGAGCACATTCAAAAGAAAAGTATAAGATTAGCATCTAGATGCGAATGTTGTAACCAAGAAATAGAAAGTATGGATCATCTATTTTCAACAGGGAAGATAGCTAAAAAAGATATGGAATAAACTAGAAATAGAAGTTGAGTTAGAAAAAGGCTCGGATGTATTGATAAGAAGAATAAAAAAATGGAAGGAAAGTAAAACAAAGAACAAGATTATTAAATGGTTAAAGATATACATCCCTCACATTGTTGTATGGTGTCTCTGGAAAGCAAGAAATAAAAGTAGATTTGACGGCATTCCAATGAATGCAGTAAATATTCTAGAAGAAATTAAAAAAGAATGTGCATTTATCTCAGCCTATAGTCCTATTAAGCTTGGAAGTGTAGGAATAGATGAAAATAGGAATGAAGCTTGGGGTCTAATTACAAAGACAAAGAAAAGACCAGAAATTAAAATTATCAGATGGAAAAAGCCCCAACAAAATGGCCTAGTATTAAATACGGATGGAAGTTTTAAAAGGGTTATGGGAGCTGCAGGTGGAGGGGGAGTCATAAGAAATGAGGAAGGCAAAGTGATAAGAGCATTCACAATGAATAGTTTAGCCTCCTCCGCCTTGAATGCAGAGATTATGGCTTTGCATAATGGTTTACAAATATGTAAAGATAATAATTTTTAGAATATACAAGTGCAGGTTGATTCGAGTTTATTAGTGGATTTGGTAATAGGAAAAATAGAACTATGGAAACTAGAAGAAGATATTGATAAAATCAAAACACTACTAATAGAACTTAATGGAAAAATTATACATATATTCAGAGAAGCGAATGCTTTGGCAGATAAATTAGCAGAAGAGGGTACAAAGAGAGGTTTTCAAGGATTTGAAGGGAAAGATATCCCTGAAAAATATAAAGGTTTAATAAGTTTAGATAAAATAGGTTTCCCATATATTAGAATTCAAAAAAACAAAAATTAAAACTTAGGTCTAAAGGATAAAGAGGGGAAGAGAAGAACTTATTTTTAAAATTTGATATTTATAAAAAAAAAAGTTTACTTGACTGTTTTGCAGATATAAACTCAATTACAGGGGTAGGTCATGATACAAAGGAGAGCCACCCCGGTCCTATGGGGAGGGCAATAAAAGATAGACCCAGAAAAAACTCCTAAGCTTGGGATCTTGGATATTTGTTTTGCTTTGTTGTGTTTTTTGGTTTTGTTTTCAAACATAGGTCAAAGGCTTAAGGAGCAGTGAATGAAGTAAAGGTAAACACTCTAATACTAATTGCATAGAATTATAGTATCTTTGTTAATAATTTTGCAGGGAATTACATGAAGAAATTTGGCTAAAAAATGGAAAAGTTACCTTGAAGAGAGGATGAAGTCGAGTCTGTTGGTTAGGTTGCTGTTTTTATCTAGCTGCTGTAAGGGTGTAAGTTGGTATAAGGGTATATAAGGGGTTGTAAGGGTGTAAGGTAGACACTCTCACATACACATATAAGGGTCTGTAAATGTGTGAGGATGTAAGTTGGTGGGTTTTCTAGCTGCTGTTCTGGAAAACTGCTGTCTGGTATATGTATATATACTGGAAAACATACTTCTATAATATAACTCTCCATAACTACTGTTTTGGAAAGCTGATGTTTTTCAGCTGGTGTTTTCCTATCTGCTTACATGTAAATGTAGGCAGTATGTGCTGGAAAAAGCTGGTTAGAAAAAGCTATTTTCCAACTGGTTTTGGTATGCTTACATGTATATGTAGACAGATATCAGCTTGAAAAAGCTGACTGACTTCAACTTTGTAAAACTGACAGATATGCGCTCGGAAAAAGCTGATATCTGTTATGAGTATTTGGAGTATCTGTTATACAGAATTGTCAGCAAGATTAATAAGAGTTACAAGTGTCTGTAAATAAGTTTGGAAGATATCCAAGAAAAGGCTGCAGGGGTCACAAAACTACTGGGAAGAAATCTGAACAGAACAAGCATATGCAAGCACAAAAAGCTCAGAGAATCAAATGGACTAGAAGATTAGCAGAGCTAAATGAACAGGAATGGCAGCTAGCAAACCAGAAACACAAAGCATAAAGATTTAATGGAAGAAGTTTAATGGAAATAGAAATTTCAGCACTAAGAAACTTAATAAAGAGAAAGAAAAGTGCATTTTCATGGCACTTGATAGTTTGAATTTTACTTTAAATATTGTATGTTAAAGTTTATGAATGGATGTAAATGGGAAATTGGTAGAAATTAGCTTGTAAACAATAGTATTCCTCCGCCAAAAAAGAGGGTTATATAATTAATAAAACAGACATAATAAAAAAAGTTAGATAGATAGATAGACAGATAGACAGTTAGAGATACAAACATTTAGATTGTTTGATAAATAGATAGATAGATTGATAGTCTAATTGATGAATAGAGTGATAGAAAGAAAGAAAGACAGATAGATAGATATAAAGATAGATTGAAAAATTGATAGATAGATAGATAGACAGACATATAGATAGATACAATGATAATTATATAGACAGGTTGAAAAATATATAGAATGAAAAATAAATTGATATTCAGGTAGGCAAATAGACAGAAAGATAAATAGAAACATATACAGATATATAGAGCCACAGATAAATAGATAGGTAGATAGGCAGATAGATAGATAGATATATATGTAGAAAGATTGATAGACAGATAGATATATACATAAGTAGATATATACATATACAGATATACACCTAGATCTATAAAGAAATAGATACATATACACATATACACATAGACACATAGACACGTTTACATTTAGACACATAGAGACATAGATACAAAGACACCTAGACACAAACACAAAGACATAGTCAGATACATAGGCACAAAAGAGACAGACGGACAGATAATTAAATAGCCATATATACAGATAGATAGATAACAAAATATTCAGATAGATAGATAAATAATAATATAAATAGATAGATAGATGTATAGATACACATATTGTCATTTAGCTAGATAAATGGATAGATAGGTATACAGATTGATAGATAAACCAATAGGTAGATAGATTAATAAACAAATAAACATAAAGAGAGATATATTGATAGATAGAAAAATAGTTAAACATATAAATAGATAGAGAGATAAAAATATAGATATCTAAAGGGATAGACAAATAGTTATTTAGAGAGATACACAGATAGACAAATAAATAGATATCTAGATAGAAATATAGATTGATATATAAATATTTAGACAAACAGATAGACATTATACAAATAGAAAGATTCATAGAAAAACACAGACAGATAGACAGATAGATAGATTGATTGATTGATACACAGATAAATAGAAAGATAAATTAATAGATGCTCATATATTTAGTTATACATATAGACAAATACATTAATAAATAGAAAGACTTATAAACAGATAAATATATAGATAAATAGATAGATAGATATATCAAAAGATAGTAAGATATACAAATAGACAAATAGAAACATAGTGTGATAGAGAGATAGATAGAAAAACTAATAGAGAAATAGTCATATAGATAGATAAAAGAAATATAGTTTGACAGATAGAAAGATATACAAATTGAAAGTTAGATAGATAAATAGATAATCATATAGATATATAGATAGATACATAGATAGATAGATACATAGATAGATAGACAAATAGACTAATATATAGATAGATAGATAGATACACAGATACACAAATATAATATAGATAGATAGATGGATAGATGGATAGATGGATAAACAAATATAGAGATAGACAAATAGATAGATAGATTGATATAGAGATAGATAGATAGGTAGATAGATAGAAACTTATATAGATAGATAGATAGATAGATAGACTATTATATACATAGACACATAGATAGATAGACATACGAATAGACAGACAGACAGATAGATAGATAGATAGATAGATAGAGAGAGAGATAAATATATAAATACATAGATAGAGAAATAGAAAGATATACAGATACATAGATAGATAGATAAAAAAATAAACAAATAGACAAATTGATATATAGATAGATAGATAGATATGTAGATAGAAAGATAAATAGATACAAAAATAGAAATATAGATAGATAGCCAGATAGAAAGATTGACATATAGATAGAATAATAGATAGAATAATAGATATACAGATAGACAAATAGATTGATTGATTGATATATTATTAGAAACGTAGATTGACAGTTTGATAGAAAGACAGATTGATAGATTGATAGATAAATAGATAAATAAATTATTTGATAGATAGATAGATTGATCGAAAATAGATATATAATTAAATAGTTAGACATATTAACATATAGATAGCTAGATAGAAAGATAGATATATAGATAGACTATCAAACAAATAGATAGATAAATCGATATTCAGATTAAAAGTAAAACATATAGATAGATAGACAAAAAAGCTGATATGAGGATAAGTAGATAAAAATATAGATAGTTTAACATATATAAATAAATAAATAAATATATATATATATATATGTTTGTGTGTGTGTGTGTGTGTGTGTAGACATATAGTCAGATAGATAAATAGATATAAAGATAGGCTGCTAGATAGATAGATAGATAGTTAGTTAGATAGATAAATCATCTGAATGATAAATGGGAAGTTAGACAGATAGACAAATAGATAGATGGATTGATAAACAAATAGATATATAAATAAAAAGATAGATTGATTGAGAGATAATAGGATAGACAGATAGATTGATTGATTGATTGATAAATATATATATATATATTGGTAACTAGATATATATCTAAATTGACAAATAGACACAAAGGTAGATAGATAGATAGATAGTTAGTTAGTTAGTTTGACATAAAAATAGATAAATAAATAGAATGATTGATAGATAGAAAGATAGATTGATAGATAAATAAATAAATAGACAAATATCCTAATAAAAAGATAGATACAAAGATAGATAGATAGTTAGTTAGTTAGTTGGTTGGTTAGATAGATTGATACATAGTTAGTTAGTTAGATAGATAGATAGAGAGAATGATAAATAGATAGATAAACAGACTGATATTTTGATTGATATTTATAGAGTTAGATAGATTGATAGTTAGACAAATAGATATATTGACAATTATATAGAAAGATAGATAGATATAAAGATAAAAGAATAGATAGATAGATTGATACACAGATCGACAAATATAATGATAGACATATAGATAGATAGATACATAGATTGAAAAATAGACTAATAAAAAGATAAAGATATAGATAGATAGATAGATATAAAGATAGACTAATCAACAAATATGTAGATAGGTAGATGAGTAGAAAGGTAGATATACAAATAGACAAATAGCTAGATAGATAGATAGATAGATAGATAGATAGGCAGATAGATGGATAGATTGATATGAGATAGATATATAGATCGATAAATAGATACATAGATTTAGTGATAGACTAATAGTTGTATTGATAGTTAAATAGTCAAATAGTTAGGAAAATAGATATATAGATGATTAGATAGATAGACACATAGATAAATACTAAAATAGATATAGGGATAGGTAGAGAGATAGATGGGTAGATAGGTAGACAGATATATAGATAGATAAACTAATAAACAGATAGACATATAAGCATATAGTCAAATAGATAAATAGACAAATAGAAAAATTTATTCATAAACAGATAGAATGATAGATAGATAGATAGATAGATATATATATATATATATATAGTTAGATAGATATATAGATAGATATATGGATAAATAGATAGATAGATAGACAAATAGATATATAATTAGAGAGTTAGACATATTAACATATATATAGATAGATTGGTTGATTGATTGATTTTTAACCAAATTGATAGATAGATAGATTTATAGAATGACAAATAAACATATATATAGATAGAAAAAAATGTATATTGAAGGATAAGGAGATAAAAATATAGATAGTTTGACATATATATTTATATATATAAACATATAGTCTGATAGATAGATTGAAAGATAGTCAGATAGATAGATAGACAGATAGTTAAATAGATAAATAGATAGATAGACAGACAGATAGATAGATAGATAGAGACAAATTGCCTAATAAAAAGTTAGATAAAAAGGTAGATAGATAGATACACAAATAGATATATAGAAAGATAGATAAATAATTAGGCCGATAAGTAGATAGGTAGAAATATAAATATATTGATAGACAGATATATTGATAGATAGATATATTGATAGATAGATAAATAATTAGGCCGATAAGTAGATAGGTAGAAAGATAGATTGATTGATAGACAGATATATTGATAGATAGATATTTTGATAGACAGATAGATAGATAGTCTGATAGACAAATTGATAGATATCTAGATTGACATATTGACAAATAGATAGTTTGATAGATAGATAGATAGAAAGATTGATATAATATTAAATAGATAGACTAATATACTGATAGTCTGATTGATAGTTAAAGAGTTAGGTAGTTATACAAATAGATATATAGACAAATAGATCGATAGATAGATAGATATACAGATTGGCTAATCGATAGATAGATTGATAGATAGATTTACAAATATAATTATAGACATATAGATAGAAAAATAGATAAATACATAGATAGATAAATTGACAAATAGACTTTTAGAAAGAGAAAGAGATAGATAGAAAGGTAGATAGATAGATATAGAAAAAATAAAGTTAGTCAGATAAAAAAAATAGGTAGATAGGGAGTTGGATATAAAGGTAGATATTCATATATACAAATTGTAATATATATGGATAGATAGATAGATAGACCGATCGATAACCAAAAAGATAGATGTATAGATAGATAGATAGATAGTCAGAAAGATAAATAGATAGATAGATAGATATGATGATAGATATAATGATAGATAGATAGATATGATGATAGATATAATGATAGATAAATAGATAGACTATTAGATTGATTGTTCGATTGATAGTTAAATAGTTAGGTAGTTAGTAAAATAGTTATATAGACAAATAGACATATAGACAAATATACAAATAGATAGAGAAATAGGTAGACAAATAAATAGGTAGATTGATAGACTGATAGATAAATATATAGATAGAAAGATATATAAATATATATTGACTAATAGAATGATGGACTGAAACAAAATTAGATAGTTAGAAAGATGTACAGATAGAAAGATATATAGTTTGACAATTACAAAGATATAAAATTAGGTAATTAGAGATTCAGACAAAAAGACAAATAGAAAAATTGATAGATTGAAGATAGATTGATTGACATATAGACAGATAGATACATAGATAGATAGATACATAGATAGATAGATAAATAGATAAAAAGATAGATAGGTAGATAGACAAATAGAAAAATACATTTTTAGATAGATATATAGATATGTAGATATATAGGCAGATAGAAAGATAGACAAATAGTTAGATAAATAGATTGATAGATATAATATTATGTAGATAGTCAAATATACATCACTACAAAAAAATCCCAAATAACTTGGAAATATTCCCTAGTTAAATAGGATTTCGTTGTTACTAAAATAGTATAATGATGGATTAATGACTGAAGTTTTCTAAATTTAATGTGCTCATCGCAAAAAATTAATGTTCAAAAAATTCCCTATCAAAAAATTTTTAACGACGTAAAATTCCCGGGCTAAATTTATTTTTTCCCTTGCTAATTTTTATCGTATTTTAGATTTACAGAAAAGTCCCTAGCTAAATTAGTGAGGGAAAAATTCCTAGATATTTTCATTCCAAAATTATTTTTACAATTTTATTTTTTTACAAAAAAAAATTGATTACATATTTTTAAGTTTTTATATTAAATTAAATAAAAACATAAACTATAAACCATAATTTATAATTAACAAAATATAAAAGCAATTAATAAATTTTTTTGATACTATACATTACATGGTTAAAACAAAAACATAACAAAATTTTATTACATCTTTATCAATACATCTAACGATATTGCATAAAGTATAATCTATTCATGAAATTGACATTCCTTTCTCTTTCCTAGCACTTCTAGTCACCAGTGAAGAAATCATAGCCATATTTTTGTATCACACATTCCTAAGATAAAAAAGCATAAACAAAAAATAATGACCCACCTCAAGTATCGACCTTGGTAATTTATTGCTGAAGAATGAAAATGATCCACCTCGGCATGAACATGAACCATCGTATTGAACATGAAGGCTTCGAAAAATGAAGGAGCCCCAATTGGTGTGATCATTAGCTTCTACGAGCAGAATCCTTCTTTTTATTATTGTTTTATTTAAAAAAAAATGCAAAACAAGACTATTGTTTTTCACTTTAATAAGAAGCACATGCAAAGCATGCCTGAAAAGCAAGAGTACACATTCATATTTTAATATTATTAGAAATGATAATTTTAATAAGAACTAGACATTTTCTAGATCCTCAAACCTCTGAACACAGCTTTCTACCATTATCCCAACAAATCAAACCTAAGAATGGATGTAGTGAGACCAATGTGAGGTGGAAATCATACCCAAATAAGATTTTAGATCAAGTTAGGTCATAAGGAGTAACCCTATATTTTTATTGGTGTCCATTATATATAACTACATCTACAACATGTATAACTACATGCTTCATAAACTTAATATCCATTCAATCATTCATCTCATTCAATACATGTTTTTTTGGATATTGTATAAATCTTTATCATTTTCCCAAATATCTTAGGAACTTAAAATTAATTTTTTCAACCTTAAATGTATTTTTATTGTATTTTTATAAGTTTGTATTAATAATTAAGCTTTAATATGTTTAGGGCTTGTATTTTTGTTTGACTTAATATCATTTAACTAAATTTGATTTCAAATAAAATGTTCATTTGTTAAAATTTATGTTGTAAATATCAAAACAAATAACAATATGTCTGTGAAATAAATATTATAAAAAATTTTAAAATATATATGTGATGTAGTTTTATTTTACAAAGATAAAACTTTAAAAATAAAATTTATTTACAAAATAAAAATTACACCTCATAATATGCAATATGTTATATTTATTATAAATAAACAATGTTTGAAATGTATCTATTAATTACAAAAAAAAAGCATTGTCATGTATTCAATTAGAAAAAAAAATTAAAAATAATTATTTAAAAAAACAAATTCATATATTTATATGGTCATTTATATATTTTGAATAAAATAAAAAAAAATAATTAATTGTAGATAAATTTACTCATATATTTATATGTTAATCTGTTTTGTTTTAACATAATTAAAGAAATAATTGAATTTTTACAAAACATTTGAAACATTTATTTATATGTAATACATTATATTTGTTTGAATTTTAAAGTTTCTAAAAATTTATTAATAACAATAAATAACAGGTAAAAATTTATCATAGATATTAATATTTTAATAAAAAAATTATATAGAAAAACAAAAACAATATTATCTATTATAAACTATATTTTCAATTTTAACATGATTGTAAAAATTAAATAATTTACAAATATGCCAACTTCATTTATTTATATTAGTATAATGATAGTTATTTTAATATAAATATTAAAAAACAACTATTTGAATAAAATAAAAGCTCATATATTTAATTCATAATTTCATTTTACACATTAATATGCTTCACACACACGCACACACACACTGATATAAACACACACACAAATATTTGTTTTAAATATACAAATTTACAATATTTTATACATTGTGTACAAAATATAATATTTTATTTTAATTAAATTTTCAAAATCAAAAAATTTTAAATACATTTATACACACACACACACACACACAAAATAGTTTCATGTGTAACTTTAAAAATACATTATGTATATAGGTATATGTGTGTGTTTGTGGGGGTGTACAGTAGTATATGCATGCATACAAGTATATACACACTACTTTGAAAATGTAGATACATGTGTGAATATATACAAAACTACAAAAAATGTGTATGTTGATATATAATGTATAGTAATGTATGTGGATGTATAAATGTGTGTGTGTGTAGGGCAGTGTATATGCACATATATATTAAAGCATATATATGTAAATATCAGCATTAATTTTGAGAAAAAAAATTCTTGAGCACATAAATATTAACATATTCCACAAATTCGTGAGAGTTGGAGAAAAAAGTGACATTATTGCAAGATACTACTAATCTCCCATCTTTAACACTTTGCCTCAAAATTTGATCAGAGTACTACTTGCAATGATAAGGTTCATTCAATACTACATACCATGGAGTTACATTTTTATTCAATATTATAATTTGTTCAAATAAAAAATTCTATCTAATATCTTTTTCATCAACTCTTCTATCTTCTTTTTATAGTCTTTATAAGCTATTTTTAATTTTGATTCTATGTGCATTTCTTATCTAATATATATAGTTCAAACTATTGTAATAGTAAAATTTATCAAATCAATCTTGGCCTGACATCTTTCTTTTCTATGAGATATTTGATTATCGATTATTTAGTATATACTATGACTTTGGTTCCCACTAAATATGATATTAACTTTCCAAAAGAAAAGATTGTTGATACAAGTTCTTTCTCTATAGTGGTGTAATTCAATTGGGCATTTGAGAGGGTGTTGTTATCATAGTATATGATAGCTATTTATAAATATTTGTATAACTATATAAAACTATTCATAATTGTATTTAACTATATTTGTAATTATGTAAACTATTTTTATAACTATATTAATAATTATATATAACTATTTTTTTAATTTTATAATATTATATAACTATATGTGTAATTCTATATAACTATATTTTTAAGAAAATATATCATATGTATAATAATATATAACTAGATATAATTGTATTTTACTAAATGTATAGCTATAAAATGTTATATATAACTATATCTTTAACTACATGAATATTTATAACTATATGTATTACTATATATAAATATTTGTAAACCATGTAATACTCTATATAATTAAATATAACTATATTTGTATCTATGTATACATGTTTGTATTAATGTAATTAAATCTATATATTTTTTTATAACTTTATATATATTTATGTATAACTACTTTTAACTACTTGTATAAATATTTATGTATATATTTAGTGAAAGAAATGGGGTTGACGTTCACAAAGCTATTCAGTAGGCTATTTGCCAACAAGGAGATGTGGATTTTGATGCTAGGTCTTGATGTTGGTGGTAAGACAACCATTCTGTATAAGTTGAAGCTTGGTGAAATCGTCATCATAATTTCTACTATTTTCTTCAATTTAGAGACTATTGAATACAAAAACATCAATTTCACTGTGTGTGATGTTGGTGGTCAAGACAAGATTCACCCTTTCTATAGAGATTACTTCCAAAATACCTAATTTTTCATATTTGTGGTGGACAAAAATGATAGAAATTGTGTTATTGAAGCTAGAGATAAGTTGCATAGGTTGTTAAACAAGGAAAAGTTTCGAGATGTAGTTTTCCTAGTGTTTTCCAATAAGCAAGATCTTCCCAATGCTATGAATGCAACTGAAAATACTGACAAGCTAAGACTTCACTCTCTTCGCCAATGCCATTGGTACATTAAGAGCACCTGTGCTACCTTTGGTGATGGCCTCTACGAGGGTCTTGATTGGCTTTCCACTTACATTGCCAGCAAGTCTAAATAATTTTAGCAGGATGAGACAAACTTTGTTGACATATCTGGATGTGGATTTAATCTTTTCCTACTTTGTCTGAGCTTTGTTCTGTTATGTGGATGACATCATCTAGTTCTAGGGGAATTCAAATTCTATTTATATTTATATATTACATGCCTGAAATACAAGAACATATAACTATTTTAAGCCAAGCTTGTTTGTTTTCTGTTTTGTGTCTTTTTGCCATTGGATTCCAAAGGTATAAGAACATATAACTATTAATAATTGTCTCTGAGTATATTTATAACTATAAAATATTATACCTAACTAAAATTTAAAAATATAATTAACAACACATATTTAATATACATTTTTATATATTAGTATATAAAAAATATTTTACCAAATATATACCTATAGTTAACTATATGTATACATATATAAAATTATATGAAAAAATATATATAGCTACATGTATAAATATAATTATAACTATATGTGTAACTATATGTATGACCACATATAACTATATGTATAAATACATGTGTAACAACATACAACATTATTTTTAACTATATGTGTATAACTATATATAATTATTTGTATAACTATATATAAATATTTGTATAAATATATAACACTATATAATTAAATACAACTATATTTGTAACTATGTATACATATATGTAAAGTTATGTATTTATTTATAACTTTATATATTTATGTATAACTATATAAAAATATTTATAGCTATATATACTATATGTATAATAACATATAACTATAAATAATTATATCTTATTATATGTATAACTATAAAAGCTTTATACATAACTTAATTTCAATATATAATTTACAACTTATATTTATTATACATTTGTATATATTAGTATATAAAAATGTATTTTATTATATCTATACCTATAGATAACTATATGTTTAATTATATAAAATTATAAGAAAAAATATATATACATACAAGTATAAATATAAGTATAACTATACGCGTAACTATATGTATAACCACATGTAATTATATTTATAATTACATGTATATCAACATACAACATTATGTTTAACTCTATGTGTATAAATATATATAAATATTTGTATACCTATATAACACTCTATATAATTAAATATAACTATATTTGTAACTATCTATACATATATGTAAATATATATATTTGATTATAACATTGCATACATTTATGTATAACTATTTATAATTACTTGGAGCTATGGATCAATACAAAACAGCCTTAGAAATTAGGTATGATTTGGATGATAGCTATCATACACTACTTTCTTTTTCCTTATAAAACTAATGAATGCTGATAAAATGAGGTATTTGAGCTTATAATAATGAGAGTAATGAATCAAAATGTTCTTATAATAATGAGAGTAATATAAGCTCCAATTTGTTTAACAATTTACATCCTCAGTTCATTGGGTATACTCAGGGAAAGCTACATGAGTTGGTAATGAAATCATACAAATATCATGAGTTTGCTACTCAAAATGAGGTATTGGAGCTATCGATCAAAGCAAACCTATCTCAAAAATCAAGTATGATTTTTATGATAGCCATCACATACTACTTTCTTTTTTCCTTATTAAACTAATGAATGGAGAAAAAATGCTCATAAAATTTGAAACTTGTAATCATATTAGGTTCACTATTATGTTTCTTTCATGGCTGATTTATGAACTTCTCTAGACTATTATGCATTTCTATTTAATATTACTTATCATCTAGTTTGTGCTTTGCTTATTCACTTGATATCTACATGAAAACATTCATTGAGTAGCCAAGTAATTTTACACGTGGAACTTGATTGAGTATATATGTACATGTCCACTGTACTGTATATCTACATATATTATATGTACATATACATATATACTGATATATATATATATAAGTATTTACTAGTATATATGTACATACTTGTACATATATACACTAAAGTGTAAATGTACATACATGTACATATATACTATAGTGTATATGTATACACGTATCTTTGTACATATACATTGTAGTGTATATGTACATTTACTGAATATATATGTACACATAAATACTTGTACATATATACCAGTATATATGTACATATATAAATATATATATACCAGTATATAATCTATCGTATTTATGTTTGTGAATATAAATTTAGATAGGAAAATCAAATTACAATCAATATTATTGAAAATTTGTTATGATAGAAAGATTAAGATAATACATAGATGAGCCTTAAAAATCAAATTCATACATTACAACAAAATACATATGATGATGTATATGATAAAATTTAAAGGTGTACCGATCATAACAGTTAGATTGAAAAAGATGTTATAATTTTTATCATTTTATGACTTAATGATTTGTAATATTTTTTATGTTTTAGTTTTATTTTGAAAGATAATGTTACCATATTTTATTTTAATAAGTATTAATTATAATTTTAAATTAAATAATTTTTTAATATTTTTTTTAATTCATAATTTTAAATTTTTATATACTAGGTATGTATGTATATATTTTCTATTTACATTATATATACATGTATCTACAGAATAATTTCTATTTATATAGAATGTGTATATGTATATATTCAATATGAGTTTATATACACATTGTAAGTACATTTTATATACATTATATATATTTTTTTTTATTTTGTAATACACAATAATTATATTATGCGTATATATAGATACTCATAATAATTAACACATCTATGTTATGTATAATATATTGATATAATGCTGCCATCATGCTCAGCACTTGCCACCTGCACACACTGTCCAGGGGACATGGCCCATAAGAGTACACGGTCTAGAGCCTGGGCCCTTGTGAAGTGGATCAGGTGCCATGGATAGGCCCTGACGAGGGCATGCCTGGCTTTCCTGGTTCAGACCCAGTCTATTCTAGGCCTGGCATGTGCCAGGCCAGGCAATAGCCATTCTCATCACAATTGTTGGCAAAGATTTTAATGAGAACTATCTGGACTATGTTAATTTCTTTTTTCTATGAAGTTTGAGGTGATGAATATATATAATATTCATTATATTTATTGCACAATTTTAATTTATGTATTTTTTTTCACTTGTATATAGTCTACGTAGTCTAGTGCTTATATTGATAGCATGCTCCAAACACTTTTACTTTTGTTCTTTAAAAAAAACATCAGGTGTCTAGGGGCAGTCTCCAACATGTTAGCTTAAATGATGGTGGTGGTGGCCGCATTATCACTTTTATTTCCCCCACTTTCATATCATGTTCAATAATATAAATACATACGTTTGGGTGCCTCATTCCTAATGAAAACAAACCTATAAAAGAGACCAAGTACAAAGCCACAAAGAAGAAGAAATTCATGATGAAAATTTATCTTCGAGAGCATGTTAGATTTATAAGATAGAAAGCATGTTGTGATTGAATTAGCATCAAGGTCATTAGAGATTGTATTATTTTGTTTTGGCACGTGTTGTTTTTTTGTTTTGTTTTGGAAGATAAAAATTCTATTTTTCTGGGCATGTACTGTTCTGATTTTCACTAGGCGACTTTTTTTATTTTCTATTTGTCAATTAGTTTTCGTAATGTCTGAAGCCTATGCAATTTGTTAATGATACTTGGTTTCTACTTACCATGCAGAGTTTGATGTTTTGGCTTTCAATACTGGGCCTCATGTGCTATCTCTTGTGGTGTGCTGATCTTTATTTTCAGTCATGTGGTGCATGGCATGCACTATATATGTACAAATACCGAGTATATAAGTATGAATATACTTGGTATATGCATAAGTATATACTGAGTATATATGTAGGTATATATGTAGGTATATAATGAGTATGTACATAAGTGGGTGTATATATTTATTTGTAGACATGTATGTATTGTCATACATACATGCCCATTCACACACACACACACACGCATTTGAATATATAATTGCATGGACTGGTCTGATCATCATAATGCATTACTTACCATTGCAGGTCATAAAAGTCATGAATATTATACCTTTCCCAAACTGTGGCATGAAGATATTTCTTATCTAGGTCAGCCATGCAGCCATAGGTTGGTCTTAAATCTTTTAGTAATTGTGTAGATATGTAATTTTCACATGGTACAAAGCATATGTATGAGGAAATAAGTTTTCTTGCTGTATGCACTACAATGATTGGTTATAATTGTACTGTCTTAGGATGATGATAATGATGCTCATGTAGTCTCATGTAAGTTTATTATATCTCACAAAAATATATTCAATTTGAAGGAAAAATGTATAATTACCTAATTTTTATAGGCCGCGAGTCCCAAAAATAATATCGGGTCTTATTTAGGGAGTAGTAGCTCGCTGCCACGTCAAAAACTCACTCAATCTCAAAATCAGGGGTTGGTAGGAAAGTTCATCAGTCGAGCATCATTGCCATTCCCACTTTTATTATCAGTGGTAGCTAGCAGCAGTAGTTGCTATGGCAGCAGTAGTAGCTGCTACGGTAGTAGTAGCAATAGCGGCAATAGCAGCAGCAGCAGCAACAACAATAGCAGGAGCAGCAATAGTGGTGCCAGTAGGAATGGCAACGGTGGTAGTTACAGAAGGGGTAGTGGAGCCAACAATGGCAGCAATGGCAGTAGCAGTAGGGGCAGTAGTAGTAGTAGCAGTGGCGGCAGCAGCAGCAACAACAGTAGCAAATGCTGTATATACGTACGTATATACACACATATATTACTGTAGTATTTGTACATATAATACTACAACATTATATGTACATATATACTGAGTATATAGGTACTCAGTATATATGTACATATAATACTGCAGTAATATATGATAATATACACTACAGTATATATAAACATATATACTACATTATTATATATTTATCAAAACATAACTTTTTTTATTTGTTTTTTTTTGATTTTATTCACTTATTTAAATTTCATACTGATATGGTACCTCATTGTTCTCAATATGAAGTTTGTACAAGTGAGGGATTTTTTTTACCAGGCATGATGCACCGTGACTCGGATAGCTTTGTAACAGCTAAAAGATGGTGATCGGGGGAGCTGAGGATGAGAAAGCAATGTCAATGCACAGATAGATTATACTTTATGCACTATCGATAGATATATTAATGAATAAGATGTAATAAAATTTTGTTATGTCATTGTTTTAAATATGTAAGACAAGGATTGCTTAGATTATAGTTATTCAAAATTATTATTCTAATAATTTATTCATCATTTTGTGTTGCACATTAGCATGGTGGAGTGCTCATTTTTTCTATGTTCAAGATTCCTATTTATTTGTTCATGGTTACTGCTACAAATGATCAGTCTCAATTTCATCTGCTTGTTCTTTTGCTAGCTTGTCAACTCAGTGATGGTGGTGTAGAGCAACCTCCTTATAAGCCTTGGCATTGATAGAGAGTTCTAGTTACGAGGATGCAAGATGTGAACTTTGATTCCCCAAGCCTGGCTCGTGGCTCGTCTTCCAGGTTTTTCTCTATGATTTTTTAGAGATATTTACCAACATTTAAATAATCTTCGTATTTCTTATTTATGTTGATAGTGAAGTTTTGTTCCACCTTTGTGAAGTATAAATGGGATAATAGTAATTTGTTGTAGTTTTGAGTCATTTGAGGCTATGTGATTATATATATGTACATATAATACTGTAGTATATACGTACATATAATACTAGTTATAGGAAACTTTTAAAAAATATAATTAATACAAAATTTGAAAATTTTGAAATATAATAAAAATATAAATTTTTTCATTAAATTAAAAAAATAAATTAATATTTAAAAATAAATACATATATGTTTGCCCCTACTAAAATTTATAAGAATTAAATAATTGAGTAATATTTTTTCTATTAACTTTTAACATTCATTCTCTATTAAAATAATTAATATAACTTTTTTTAATTATCTTATCACTTTAAGTAATTTTTTGAATTTTAAAAATTATAAATGATATCAAATAATATGAAATTTTATGCCTTTAAAATTATTACATATTATCTTCATAAAAATTAATATGATGAATTCTTAAAAATTTATAACCATAAAATAAAAATTTTTATAGATATTTTAACATTAAGAGTATTTTATAACTCTTAGGAGAGTGGATAGAAGACAAATCATCTTTTCATGTATGTCTTATTATATCGAGTTTGTTAATTTTATAGCTATTTGATATTTTTTTATAAGGCTAAACATATATTTTTTTAATTTGTTTATATATTTATTGTTTAATTAATATTATAATAAAAAATTGTAAGGTGTATATTTTTTATTTGTACCTTGCTACACTCACATTAATTTAGTTGAAAAAATTTTGATAGTAAAGAAAATAAATGAGTCTTTTTGTAATATATATATTATATTATTTATTTAATGTTTTTATAATTATTAATATAAATATTTTGGAAATATATATAATTTGTTATTTAATGTTTATTTTGACGAGACTTAGTCCTCCATCTTTCTTCTGACATTTTCAAAGAATAAGCAACACAATTACTCCATAGTCCTCCATTCTTCTCTCGACGCAGATGCAACATAAACTTATTCGAATTAAGCGATAATTTTTTATTGATTTGATGTACGTTTTCTACCGTAATTCTTCATCGATTATCTTAACGTGTATTGATTCTATTAATTTTTTATCTGAAATTCTTCTTCTTTAATCGTATACATTAATTTAATAATACTTATTGTAATACATACATTATGCATTTTTTTTGTGTTGGGCAGTATGTATGCTAATATAAACTAAATGTAATTATACTTTTTTTAATACATATTCTATTAATTTAATTATAATTGGATTGCTTATATAAATGTAATCATATATAACACAAAATGGGTGTTTTGTGTTGGGGAGTGTGTATATAACACATAAATATATAAGTGTATTTTATTATATTTATAACTATAAAAATAGTTTACATAAACCTAACTATATATAAATATAACAATATATATATATATATATATATATAAATATATATATCATAATTTTATATATGATACATTTAATATACATGTCGTGTATTTCAGATATAATTAGTATTATACATATAACATTATATACATATCTTACACAAATAAAGATATATAAACTTTTTGATAGGATTTTAATAATGTATATTTGAAATTTGTAAGTCATCATTATGAAATACACATCTAATAAATTTGCATTATGAAAATATCTATTATTCCATAATGCCTTGCCTACCCAATAAGTATAAGTAAATTAATATCTGTAAACTATATTTTATACATGACTTTATGTATAAGGAAAACCACACACTCTTATAAAAATGTAAGAGTGTATTTAATATTTGTAAATTTAAAGTATAGTCACATTAATATCTGTTAATGTCAAATTAATATCTGTAAATATATATTGATCAGTTTTTAATTAGTTCAAATAAAAATGTAATAGGCTTTATGTATACTAATACTAATTTACAAGACATTTAAATACATGTATATATTTGACTATATTTTAATTACTATGTTTAATTAAATGTCGTATAGGCTCCCTTATAAATACCCTAGCATTGACTATCAATATAATTCATGCTGGATTAAAATATATAAGATATCCAGCTCATCCGACATACATTATTTCCTACATGAATTGATCTTGATGACTTTTTGATGCGTTTGAGAAGTTCCACCTATATGGATGAGTAGTTCTCACATATTTTATCACCTCTATAGCCATTAACTTATAAATTGTATACCCATGGACTTGATATTGTTTACTTATTGTAAGCTAACCATAGAATTGTTTACTTGAGTAAACACTATAAACTATTTACATATTGTAAGCTTAGATAATAAAGAAACTTTGATAATTAATCCAAATAATCAATATCTATGAAATGATAATCCAGATTCATAGAGTTAACTTTATTACTTGTTAAACTCATATAAATGTGATACATTTTACCATGCTATAAAATAACTAACACTTGCATTGATTTTTTTAGTGTCTTGTCTCTCTATAATTTCAATACTTAATGATCTTTGAGCTATTATAATTACAATGATTCTTAGGTTTAGACCTATTGTTTTTGATTTGCTTTGACATTTTCTCTTGGTTGAATTTCTTTCAATTAACTTTGTATATAATTCTAAAGAGGTTGATGTTTCACTTGTCTATCTCTGTTGAATATCCTTGCTGAGAATTAGATCTTGAACATAATCAAATTTCAATTTATTAGTTATTGATGAACTATGAGCAACTATAATTGTAATGTGATAATTTTTGATAGAGAACACATAAGTATCAATGCACATACTTCATCATTGACTTCAATACCAAACAAACTTAATTGGGTTGTGATTGTGTTGACTTTATTGAGTTGTTGGTTCACTGATGTGCTTTCTGTAAACTTCAAATTGAAAAAACACCTCATCATGTGCACTTTTTTAGCATCAATTAGTTTTTCGTATATACTAGCAATAGCCATCGTAAGCCTTACTATGCTCTTCTCATTTTTTATATTGAAAGTAAGTTTGTAAGATTATTTTAGATTAATTCAAGTGCTAGTATATGCTCTTCTTTCGTCATAGATTTTATCATCTTCCTCAGAAGAGGTTGATATAGATTTTTCTAGTATATATAAACCTCCATCTGTATTTTCCAAAATCCAAATTTTGTTATATAGATTTTTTTTATTTTCACTTTTCCTTCAAATGCAGTCATTACTGTCTACAAAATATAAATTCTTCTAGACAATTCTTGCAAAACACTGTGTATGAGAATTGTGAACAACTCTTTTAACATGCTGATATTGTCTACAAAATTTTTACTATTTATTAAATTCATTATTATCATCAATAGTAACTTCGCCCAAGGGTGCATCATAATGCACAACCTAAACCTCCAATACCAATTGTTGATAATAACTTGATTTCCTATTTGTTAGATAGACATTTAGATAATGACAAATATAAAGGTAAACAGATCGAATGAGTGATATATATATATATATATTGACAAATAGGCTGATAAATAGAAAGACTGTTAGATATTTTGAGAGATAGAAAAATAGAAAGAAGATATATAAAGCAATTGATAAATATAATATTTAGATAGTTACATAGATATATAGATTGACATATAAACATTTTGACATTAAATATATAGATAGCAGGATAAACAAATAGGCAAATATATAGATAAACTTATAAATAGATACATAGATATACAAATAGATCGATAGATTGATTGATAGTCAGATTGATAGATAGACTAATAGACTGATAAACTGATAGACTGATAGATTGATAGAGAGGGCAGATAGATATATAGAAAGACAAATAGAGAGATATATAAATAAATAATTAGAAAGACAAATAGATAGATAGATAGATAGGTAGAAAGCTATATAGATAGCTAGATAGATAGATATAAAAATATATAGCTAGTTTGATTGATTGATAAACAGATAAATATATGGATATAAAGATAGATAGATAAATAAACAAATAAATAGATAGATATATTATTGATATACAGATAGATAGATTAATTGATAGATAGATAGATTGATTGATAGAAAAATAGATAGCTATATAGATAGATAGATAGATAGCCATTTAGAAAGGTATATAGATAGTGAGATAAATAGCCATATATATAGACAGATAGATAGATTATTAGATAGATAGATATACAAATAGATATAAACATAGATAGATAGATAGATAGACAGACAGATAGATAGATAGACAGATATATAGATAGATAGATAGACAAATAGATAGATAGATTGAAAGATAGATTTATATATTAATTGATATACTAATTTATTGATAGATTGATCGAAAAATTGATAGAGAGATTGATAGACTATTTGATAGACAAATTGATAGACATAATGATTGATAGATATATAGACAGACAACCACATAGAAAGATAGTTACATACATACAAAGATAAGATAAGATAGATAGACAGACATATTGATTGATTGATATATAGATAAAAAGATAGATTTACTAGATAGATAGATTGATAGATAGATAAATAAACAGACATATAGAAAGATAGATAGACAGATATATAGATAAATAGTTAGATAAACAAATATATAGACAAATATATAGATAGATATATAAATAGACAAATAGATATACATATAGTTAGACAGATAGATAGACACATAAATAGAAAGATATATATATAGATAAATTGATTGTTTGACATTTAGATATATAGAAAGATAAATAGATAGATATTTAGATTGATAGATAGAGACAGGTAAAAAAATTCATAGATATATAGATAAATAGATAGATAAATAAATAAATAGATAGATAAAGAGATAAATAGATAGTTAGACATAAAGATAGATAGATATATAGAGATATTGATAGATATATAGACAAATAGATAGATTGATAGATTGATTAATAGATATATACACATATAGATAGAGAGATAGATAGATAGATTGATTGATTGATTGATAAACAAATAGATAGATATATAGATAAGTAGATAAATAGATAGAGAGATAGAAAGATAAATAGATAGATAGATATATTGATATGTAGATATATTGATAGATAGATAGATATATTGAAAGAAAGATTGATAGAATGATAGACATATAGATAGACAGATTAATTGACATTATAATAGATAGAATAAAAGATTGATTGATATATATATTTAAAGAAAGATTGATAGACAAATTGATAGTGAAAATGATAGATAGATTGAAAGACAGATTAAATGACAGATATATAGATAGATACATAGATAAATTGATAAAAATATAGATAGACAGATAGATAGACAAATATATAGATAGATTATTAGATAGATATATTGACAAATACATTAATAGATATAGATTGACAGATAGATAGAGATATAGATAGATAAAAAAATATTAGAATATATAGACATATAAATAGACAAAAATATATACTAATAGATAAATAGATATATAGATAGAAAGATAGATAGAAAGATAAATAGACATATAGATAGAGAGAAAGATAGATAGATCGATAGATTCATAGATAGATAGATGAAAAGATAGAAAATAGATAGATAGATAGACAGATAGATAGACAAATTAATATACAAATATATAGATAATTATATAGAAAGATTAATAAATAAATAGATAGATAGTCAGATTGATTATTTTATTGAAAGTTAGATTGATAGATAGATTAATATATAGTTTGATAGCTCGATTGATACATAAATTAATAGACAGTTTCGTAAATATATTGAAAGATAGATAGATTGATATATTTATAAATAATTAGATAGACAGATAGATAGAAAATAAATATATAGATAGATAAGTAGATAGACAAATAGATAGGCAAAAAGATAGAAAGATAGAAAGATAGAAAAATAGATAGATAGATAAATAGATAAACATATAGATAGACAGATAGATAAAAGATATATTGAAAGATACATTGACAGATAGATAGTTAGATAAATTGACACATAGATAAACATATAGATAAATAGATAGATCAATAAATAGATAGATAGTAATATGGAAATATAGACAGATAGATAAATAGATAGATATATATTTCGATAGATAGATAGATAGATTGATTGATTGATAGATAATCAGATAGACAAATAGACAGATAATAATATGAAAATATAGACAGATAGATAAATAGATAGGTATATAGATAGATAGATTGATTGATTGACAGATAGATAATTAGATAGGCAAATAGACAGATAGCCAGACAGACAGACATATAGATAGACATACAGATAGATAGATAGATAGATAGGTAGGTAGGTAGGTAGGTAGATAGATAGAAAGATAGATATATAGATAGATAGCCATAAACATAGACATATAGATAGACAGATTAATAGACATAATAATAGACTGATTTATAGATAGATTAATAGACATATAGATAGATAGCTTGATAGACATATTGATGGATAGATTGACAGGCAGAATGTAAGAGTGATTGAAAGACCAATAGATAGATAGATAGATAGTCAATTTGATAAAAAGGTAGATAAATAGATAATATAGAGAGATACATAGACAGATTATTAGTCAGATAGATAGATTGAGAGATAGATTCAAAAATAAATAAATAGATAATATAATCGATAGACATATATATAGTCATATAGATAGACATATATATATATATATAGAAAGATAAATAGATAGATAGACAGATAAATATACTGATAGATAGATTGAAAGATAGACAAACAGATAGATAGACAGATAGATAAAAAAGATTGTTAGAAAGAAAGAAAGAAAGATAGCTAGATAATAAATATATATATATACATATATATATATATATAGAAACATAGATTGCCAAATTGATAGGCAAATATATAAATAGATTAAAAATTAGATAGGTAAATAGATAGTCAGATTGATAATTAGATTGAAAGATAGATTGAGAGATAGATTTATAGCCAATTTAATAGCCAAATTGATACTCAGATTGATAGACAAATTGGTAGATATTTTGTTAGACATATTTATATACAGAAATATATACATATAGATAGTCATTTATATAGATAGATTTATAGATAGGTAGGTAGATATTAAATAGATAGATATATAGATAGACTTTAAGATAGATAGATAGACATTAAGATAGATAAAAAGATAGATAGAAAAATAAACTGATAGATAGATAGATAGAGAGAAAGATAGACAGAAAAATAGACCAATAGATAGATAGATAATTAGATATATAAACAGAAAGATAGATTGATAGGTTGATTGATTAATAAATAGACAGATAGATAGACAAGATAAAGATAGACAAATAGATAGACAAATAAATAGACATATAAAAAGAAAGATAAATAGATGAATAAACCAATAGATAAACAAACATATATATAGACATATAGATAAATAGATTTAGAAACAAAAAAACATATAGATAGATAGACAGATAGAAAGAATGATATATAGACAATTAAAAATACATATGACATATAGATAGATAGACAAATCTAAAGAAAGACAAATGGATAGTAAGATAGACAAACAGATTGATAGTTAGATAGACAAAAGATAGATATACAAATATTTATATAGACAGACATATTAATAAATAGATGGACAAATAGTTATACAAATAGATAGATAGATAAATCAATAGATAGATAGATAGATCGATAAACAGATAGATAGACATATAGATAAACATATAGATGGATGGATATACAAACAAACAAATAGATAGATAGATCGATAGACAGATAGACATATAGATAAATAGATAGATAGACATACATATAAAGAAATAGATATACAGATAGATAAACAAACATATAGATAAATAGATAGACAAACATTTATATATATAGATAGACATATAGATAAATAGACAGATAGATAGACATATATACATACAAATAGATAGTCAAATATACAAAGCGATATATAGAGAGATAGATAGATAGACAAATAGATATACTGATAGATAGTTAGACAAATAGACTGACAAATACATATGTAGATAGATTGATAGGATGATAGACATATAGATAGACAAACAAATTGACTTATAAACATTCAAATAGATAGTCATATAAACAAATAGATATACATATAGATAGTTAGATATATAGATATGGAGATAGATATACTATTAGATAGACAGGTAGACTGATATATAGATAGATAGATATATAGATAGATAATTTGAAAGATAGATTGATAGAAAGATAATAAATAGAAAGACATAATGATACATAAATAGATAGATAGATTGAGAGATACATAAATAGGTCGATAGACAAATAGATAGAATCACTACAAGAAAAATTTATTTTAGCTAGGGATCAATCCCTAGCTAAATTGCAACGGATTAGCTAGGGAATAGTAAGGGATTAATGTTTTTTTAGAAAATAAATAGCAACGGATTAGAGATGAAATTTTTTTCGTAAATTCTGTAAAAACGCGGGGGATTTAGCGACAGATTAGCGATGCAAGATTTTCTTAAAATCCATTCAAGAAAAGTGGGTATTTTGGTGATGGAATTAGCGATGGATTAGTGAAGGAGAATTTTCGTAAATTCTACTGAAGAAAAGCGGGGAATTTATAGATGGATTAGTGACAGAATATCCCTCGCTAATACTAGCCATTATTTAGCAACGGATTTAGCAATGGATTTTCTCTCGCTAATACAATTCATTATTTAGCGATGGTTTTAGTGAGGGATTTTCCCTCGCTAATACAAGCCATTATTTAGCGACGGATTTAGTGAGGGATTTTCCCTCGCTAATAATATTTATCATATAGTGATGTATTTAGCGATAGAATTTCTTCGGTTAATAAAACTCATTATTTAGCAACGAATTTAGCGACAAAATTTTCCTTGCTAATAAAATCGATGATTTAATGACGGATTTAGCAACCGAATTTTCCTTGCTAATAAAATCCATTATTTAGCGATGGATTTAGAAATAGAATTTCTCTTGCTAATAAAATTCATGATTTAGCAACAGATTTAGCGACAAAATTTTTCTTGCTAATTGAATCTATGATTTAGTGATGGATTTAGCAACAGAATTTTCCTTGCTAATAGAATCCATGATTTAGCGATGAATTTAGTGATAGATTTAGCGATGAATTTTCTCATGCTAATGAAATCTATGATTTAACGATAGATTTTCTCGAGCTAGTAAAATATATAATATAGTGACGAATTTTTCCTACCTTATAAAATCTGTAATTTAGCTACGGATTTAGCAACGACATTTCCCTAACCAATATTTATTTATCTAATTTTTTTTTATTTTTTTAGGTTTAATATTTTATTTAATTTTGTTTATTAAATGTATGTTAATGGTCTATAGATGAGCAATCCTTGAAACATACATTCTTCTTGTAAAATCATAAAAAAATTATATTATAAATAAATTATTTAAAAAAATATCCAAATACAAAAAACAATTATATATATTAATAAGGACTAAATTAACTATTTTTATGATGTATTAATTTTTTATAAAATTATACAAAAATTTTTTAAAAATTTTAAAAATAGAAACTTAAAAATTTGTATTAAAGTAACATTAACTAATAAATTTAATAAGTATGATAATTTTTTTCTTTATTTTAAAAATTAAATTAACATGTATTAAAATTTCTATTAATATAAATATAAAATAATTCATTGTATAATAAAATAGAAAATATTTTATAAATTATCTGAATTGATGAATAAACTAGTAAAAATTAATATTATTATAAGTAAAAAAATTTTATTATTATAGAAAACTTTTAAATAAATAAATAATACAATATTTGAAAATATTGAAATATAATATAAAGATAATTTTTTTAATAAAGTTAAAAAAAATAAATTAATATTTATAAATAAATACATAGATGTTTGCTCTTTAAAAAATTTATATGAATTAAATAATTGAGTAATATTTTGACTATTAGTTTTTAACATTAATTTTTTATTAAAAAAATAAATATGACTTAAAAATTTTAAACGATAAAATATAAATTTTTATATATTTTTTATGATTAATAGTATTTTATAATTCTTAGGCGAGTGTCTAGAAGCCAAATCATCTTTTCATTTATGTCTTATTATACGGAGTTTGTTAATTTTGTACCTATTTGATTTTTTTTATAAGGCTAACCATATTTTTTATTATTTATATATTTATTGTTTATATTAATATTATAGTAAAAAATTTTAAGGTGTTTATTTTTCATTTGTACCTTCCAACATGCACATTAATTTTGTTTGAAAAACTTTTTATAGTGAATACAATTAATTAGTCTTTTTGATTATGTATATATATTATTTATTTGATGTTATAATAATTAAAAATATAAAAAATTTGATTATCTTTTTCGACACCAATTATCTTCTTCGACATCGATGCTTAAGTGACGTGAACCTCCGCAGAAGGCCATCCATCCCTTGACACTGACGCTTCAACATATATTCAATTTTGAGGTTTAAGTTTTAATTTTTATTTGATTTGAGGTACGTTTTATACATTTATTCTTCATCTATTAACTTGATTAAGCTTAAGTTTTAATGTTTCCGAAATTCTTCTCTTTTATTCACCATGGTGTTTTTGGATTGTGTATATATACTTAATCATATACATAATTCATGCATTTGTGACATAATGCATTGTCATTATATGGATTTTGATGCTGCAAGTAGGTATGACGAATTAAAAAATTTTTCAATTTAAATAACTACATACTGTATACAAAAATAGGATACATAAATATAAGTTTGCTTTAAATAAGTGTTTTTAAACATAACTATATATATATAACTATAAAAAAGTATACATAAACTATTTAAACATAATTATATCTATAATTTTTTAATTACCATAGATAGATTCTTATATGCTCTAACAAATGGATTCTTATATGTTGCAAGTTGATACTCATCTATTATTAATCTTGCACAATTGGTAATTAATCTACCCTTTATACTCTATTTGCAATTAGATACTCATCTATTAGTAAGCTTTCTCAAGTGAACTATAATCTATATTTTTATCTTTGATTAATGAGAAAGTATAATGGCATATACTATAGATCATGTTAAAGATAAAGCATAGAGAAATATTATCTCATCTATAGATGAGCATTCTCATTTGAAAGTAGATACTCATTTGTGGTAGTAGCAGTACAAGAAGAATAAGTAGAAAAAGATCAAGAAGAAGCAGTAAGAGAGTGAGAAAAAGTTTAGGATGATGAAAAACTTAGAGTAGCCTTATAGCTCTTAAGTAGCAATTACATTATTTAAAAGAAATCCTAATCATTCTAAACTTCAAATAAAAAAAATATTAGGCTTGCATCTCTTAAATTACAAAACAAAATAACATAAACAATTTAATATTATGCATTGATACCTTTAAAAGGTAAGAATATTGCTCTGAGAAGTATTTTCTTAAATTAGTTCAATTTTAAAATTTTATTAAATATAAATTTCTTGACAATGAAAGTACTATTCTTTATAATTTGTTGCATCCAAAAATAGCACTACCTTTTATCCAACTTTGCAAAAAAAAAAAGGAATTCCTCCACAACACTAATAATAATAATAATACTTAATATTTCATCCTTAATCTATATATATATAATGGATAATTATGTATTGGAATCCAATATATATATATATATGATTTGGGTTATATTTTAGTACCTATATTCGGATACTCATAATTATCCCAATATAATTAAAAAAACATTATGCATAATCTTTTTTCAGCTTACTCGGTATGCAAAAACGAGTTAATGCATATGTTTATGCATACAGAGTATTTATGAACTCCATATGCATATGTTTTTGTTTACGAAATAATGAGTTTCTACATAAACTCATTTGCATACTTGAGTATATGCATTTTGTATGAAAAAAGGAAGGTAATTATTAGTATAGAAATTTGGAAGACCCAAATCATAAATATTTTGGATTTGGATCCCCATATGTTATATTAAAATTAAAAATTGTAAAAAAAATATAATTATTTTCATGTTGGTTCCCCTTAACATTTTTTCATATAATATTATAACTTTTATCCACTTTTGTTGCACCGAAATGCATCAGCTTTGTTTATCTCACAAAAGTTTTTAAAAAATTTAAATCTAAAATAATAGTTTCAGAAATCATAAATCAATTTTTGATTATCATAGAGTTGACCAAAATATACTTCTTCAAAGAAAAATGATAGGTTAAAACCCAGGGCTTACACCTATTTAATGATGCCACCAACCATCCAACTAGTAACATTTTAGAAATCTTGGATTCAAAAATCTTTATCAATATAACACAAGTAGGATTTGATTATTTTAAGTGTTTAGAATTATAAGTATTTGTGTAACTATAAGTATACCCACATTTAACTATATTTATAATTACATGAATAATAACATACAATATAATATTTAACTATATGTGTATAACTATGTATAAATTTATGTATAACTATATATAAATATTTGTATAATTATATAACACTCTACAACATTAAATATAACTATATTTATAACTATGTATACATATATGTAAATCTATATATTTATTGATAACTTTATATATTTGTGTATGACTATTTGTATGAATATATTTATATATAACTATTTGTTTAATTATATAAAAATATTAATAGCTATATATACTATATGTATAATAACATATAACTATAAATAATTCTTTCTTACTATATGTATAACTATAAAAACTGTATACATAACTATATTTAAATATAGAATTAACAACATCTATTTAATATACATTTTTATATATTAGTATAAAAAATGTATTTTAGCATTTCCATACCTATATATAACTATATGTATCAATATATGAAATTATATGAAAAATATATATACATACATTTATAAATATAAGTTTAACTATACGTGTGACTATATGTATAACCACATGTAACTATATATATAATTATATGTATAAAAACATACAACATAATGTTTAACTAAATGTGTATGACTATATATAAATATTTGTATAACTATAAAAACTCTATATAAATAAATATAACTTTATTTTTAATTATGTAAACATATATGTATACATATATGTAAATCTATATAATTGTTTATACCTTTCTATACATTTATTTATATTTACTTATAACTACTTGTATGCATATATCTATATATAATTATATGTTAAACTAAATGTAACTATTTATAACTACATTTATTATATGTATCCTAACATATAATTATATATGAGATAATACTATTTTGTTGCACCAACTTGAAATAAAATGGCTAAAGATATAATATCAACAATATGTAAGCACATTGAATGAGAGTGTCTGTTGATCAGGCTCATATATGGTATAATACAAATAAGGGTCGTAGTCTTACTAATCCCAACCCTTGGGCCTCAGGCTCAAATATGAACTTATGTATAATAAAAAATGTAATATTTGATAGGTTTGTACTGAAGAACTTATATTTTCTTTTATATAATTCTCCATTCTAACACTACACTCTCTATGTGTCTCTCTCTCCCTCTATAATTCTTTTGTCCTTCTCATCCTCTTTTTCTTATATGTGTCTCTCAGGCCCTGGGGCCTTTTTTCAAATATCAGCAAATAAGAGTCTGTTGATCAGGCTCTCGTGTTATTTTTTTTGGCTCTTCTTTCTTTCTTGTTCTCTTTCTCTCCACCCCCCCTCTCTCTCCCTCTCTCTCTTTCCCTCTATCCTTCCTCTCCCTTTCACCTTTTCTCTCCCCACACTCTCTCCCTCCTTTTCTCTCCCTCTCTCTCTCTGCCCCCATCTCTCGATTTCTCTACCCATCTCTCTCCCCACCTTATCTCTCTCTCTCTCCCTCTCCTCCTTCACACTTTAAATGTATTTTTTGCTTTCATTTCTTGTGCATTATTGTACTTTGCACCCTTTATCTAGTATAACTATGATATCATTTAATCTATATCATGCTAAAAATTACATTATCTATTAATGTAGATTGTGCAAATGGCTTGCCTCAATATTCATGATATTTAAATTTTAAATATTCACCTGTAAGTAATTTTATTTTATTATTTGTATATTTTGAAGTAATAGAATGTTTTATTTATATTAATGATTAAACATTATTTTATGTAAATAAAACATGGCAAAATGAGCTAAGATCGTCAATGGATGTATAAAAGGGTTATTAATGGATTTTTGAAGGATGGAGAAAAAATTAAGTATCCATATAATCATCGAAAGTGTCAGAATATCCCTTTTCATGAAGCAAACACTATAAGATATCATTTGGCAAAATATGGCTTTGTGCCAAATTATTTTGTTTGGATTTATCACGGGGAAAGTACAAAGACTTTGAATATTGACCAAAATGAGGGTATTGAATCGTTTGCTTGTGGTGAAGAATCATTAAACACATACCATTGAATGATCATGGAAGCTGTTGGTCCTGACTTCAATTTGGATTACATGGATGAACTACATAATCCTGAAGCTCAGAAATTTTATGAAATGCTTAAAGCTACAGATAAAGAGTTGTGGCCTGGTTGTAAAACACATTCGGAATTGTCACTTGTGGGTCGACAAATAAGCATTAAGGCAGAAAATCATATGTATGAGAAATTATTTGATCAGCTGACAGAACTGATGAAGGAGATTATTCCAGATAATAAATTGATCACTAACAACTTTTACAACACTAAGAAGTTACTAAAATGAATGGGTCTACCAGTGGAAAAAATTGATTGTTGGTTAAATGGATGCATGTTATAATGAGGTGGTGATAGTGATTTAATTAGCGGTAAATTTTGTGGCCAACCTCGATTTAGGAAGGCATATCGTGCTGTAGAAATGCAAAAAAAATTGAAGGTTGTCTTTAAGAAGATGTATTATTTTTTAATTAATTCCTCGATTACAGAGACTATATGCATCAAATGCTATAGCAAATGATATGAGGTGGCATTTCGAGCATGAGGTTGAAGAAGGGGTAGTGTGTCATCCATCAGATTCACCTGCTTGAAAGCATTTTAATTATATAAATCAAGATTTTGCAGTAGAAAGTCAAAATGTGAGATTGAGTCTCTACACTGATGGATTTCAGCCAATTGGACAATCTAGACAACTGTATTTAACATGGCCAATGATAGTGATGCCTTATAACTTGCCTCCTTGGTTGTGTATGAAGGAGCAATATATATTTTTGTCAATATTGGTTCAAGGGCCAAAAAATCTGAAAGACATGCTGGATATTTTCTTATAGTCTCTTATTGTATAGTTAAATCATTTATGGAATGTTGGCGTGAATACATATAATATCTCAAAAGCAAAATTTCATTATGTGGGCAGCCCTTATGTGGATGGTAAAAGACTTTCCTGCATATTCAATGTTGTCTGGCTAGAGTACTACTGGACGATTTGCATGCCCATATTGCATGACAAATCTTGATGCATTTACTCTCAAATTTAGTGGTAAATAGTCATGGTTTGATAACCATCGTAAGTTTCTACCTACGAATCATCCATTTCGAAGAAATAGAACTACATTTCAAAAAAATAAAATTGTGATGACAGCTGCACCAGCTATTCGTTCAGGAGATGATATTATAACAAAAATTCATAGTTTGGGTTTTAAGAAGGTAACTGAAAAGGATGCTATTGGAAGTAATGGACCAATAGGAAAATTATTTGGTTGGAGAAAACATAGTATATTTTGGGATTTGCCCTATTGGAAGTCCAATTGAATTTTTCATAACTTAGATGTAATGCATATTGAAAAAGATGTTTTTTGACAGTGTTTTCAACACTGTCCTTAATGTAGATGGAAAAACAAAAGACACTTTAAAATCAAGACAAGAGCTGAATTATTAATATCGGCGGCCTGAATTGAAACTGAATGAGCAAACAGAAAAATACTTTAAAGCTTGCAACACACTTTATAAGAAGGCATGATAGATATTGTGTGAATGGGTTAAAATATTGAAATTCTTTGATGGGTATGCATCAAATATGGGTAGATGCGTGGATATAAAGAATCTTAAGTTATTTGAAATGAAAAGTCATGACAGTCATGTATTTATGTAAAGATTAATACCAATTGCATTTCGTGAATTACTTCCACAAAGTGTTTGGAAGGGCCTTACAGAACTAAGTTTGTTTTTCAAACAGCTAACTGCAACCACAATCAAAATAGATAACATGGTGAGGCTGGAAAATAACATTTCACTTATTATTTGTAAGCTAAAATGGATAATCCCACCGAGTTTTTTGACTCAATGGAGCATTTGCCAGTCTATTTGGCATATGAAGTATAGATTGTTGGGCCAGTGCAATTCAGGTGGATGTATCCTTTTGAGAGGTAAATAATACATATAATTTGCCGTGTTTTATTATTTTGTACTTTAAGTAATATTGTAGTTTAATCAAATTGAAACCTAACATTGTGGTTGTAGGTATCTTCGTAAGTTGAAATTGAATGTTAGAAACAAGGTAAATGTTGAAGGTTCAATTTGCAATGCATATTTAGTAGAAGAAGCATCATCATTTTGTTCTCATTATTTTGATGATCATGTCAATACAAAGAATTGAATTATGCCGTGGAATTATGAAGGTCATGTGATGGTAGAAGATGATTCTGTGGACAAACTATCTATCTTCAAGCACCCTGGAAGAGCTTTTGGAAGAGCAATGAAAAGATGTATGACAGATTAAGAGTACAAAGCAATCAGGAGCCACATTTTACTTAATTGTGAGGAGGTTGCACTATACATTGAGTATGTATACACAAAATGGTTGCAGGTTAAATCATAATTTAATTTTATCTTTAATAGGAATTATTAAAAATTGATATACATTTTTTTTCTCTTTTTATATTTGTGCAGTATTTATGTCGAGTAATTAAAATATAGGCAACCATCAATTTCCCGCAATGATGTCGATTATATGCTAGAAAATGAATTTGTAAATTGGTTCAAAAATTATGTGAGAATTATTAAGTTTTAAATTTTGAATAATTTAATTTATTTTTATCTTTTATTTGTTAATATCAATTTTTTTAATTAATGTCATGGGTAATTTATCCTTCAAATGGAGATTCAAATATTTTTATTCAGAATCTAAGTAAAGATCCATTTTGATATGTGACAACCTATCTTAGTTATTTTGTTAATGGATATAAATTTCACACAATCGGGCACGGTTCTTCTAAAATAATAATGAATAGTGGTGTATGCATTAAAGGCACAGGATATAGTGCAGATGAGATTGATTATTATTGTCAACTCAAAGAAATTATTAAGTTGGAGTATCCTAGACTCGAAAATAACAGGATTTTATTATTTAAGTGTGACTGGTTTGATCCTACACCAAATATGGGCACAAAGATTCATTCGGATTATAAGCTATTGGATGTTAACCATAAACACAGATATAATCGAAATGAGCCATTTATTATGGTAGTTCAAGTTGCTCAAGTATATTATTGTGCATATCTGAGTATATCTCGTGAAAATAAAGATTGGTGGGCGATTTGCAAGATCAAAGCGCGATCAAAATTTGAAGTATCACCATCGCAACAAAGAAGTGAAAACATAGAAATTGCACCGACATTCCAAAAGATGATATAAATAATATTGAGCCTTTGAATGTAGATGAAGATCCAGAAAATTTATGTGACTCAAATGGTGGCACAATAGAAATTGAAGATGATCAATTTCTATCTGAAGATGAGTTCGAACATCTTTCAGAATCAGACAAAATATCAAAATATCCATTGGAGGATGACAGTGATGCCGATAATTAAATTGTTATAATTTTATCATAAATTTAAACTATCAAAGTTGTTTTATATTTTATTGAAATCTATCAGTGTGTTTTATTTGAAAATGTATGCTTGTTCATTATTTTTTATTTTTTGTTCTTTGTTTTATTTTGATTTGCAGATGGTGCCTAAAGGATGTGGTCGTGGTGGAGCTAGACGTGGACATAGAAATGAACCAAATTCAACTGGTATGTTACATAATGTTCCAGAATTAGTACCAGCTGATAGCCACCATATCCTGACTTCAACATCACAATCACCATCTCCATTTCTATCACCATCACCATCATTGAGACCTCTGCTAATACCTTTATCGAATGTAAGCCCACCACTGATTGTGCCTCCCGCTCACACTTTTGATCCATCTCAATCTTCTACACCACAATTTACAATAATTGTTACCCCATTTATAATACTAACGACATCATCAAATATTGTGCCTTCTTTTGAAGTCAGTGAAAAGTTAGAAATTGATATTGTGGATGAGAAGTAAAAGAAAAATATAAAAATGATTTGAAAAAAAAAAATTGATGTTACTGTCAGTGGTTTTTTTTATATTGTTAAGATTTGTTTGTTTTCTATGTTATTTATTTATTTGTACTGTTTTATTCCTTCTCACAAGTGTTCGGCTATAATTACAAAGGCTTTCAAAAAAAAGGCTGATGCCAAAGCTTTCTCGGGGAAGAAAGTTTCTCAATCGACAAATGAGTCATATTTTAATGACTTTCAGGTAAAAATAACAAAACAAAAGAATTGAAAAAATTATTATCTAATTACTTAACTTTTATGTTGGTTATTATTCAAGCAGTAAATAATTATGTTCTTGTTATTAATATAAATTCTTTTGTTATTTTTTTTATAGAATCAGTGCACATGGCCACCCAATTTTGATGGAAAGATAAAGTTATTATGGGAGATCAAAATAGCTCAACGATATTCTGATTTTGTTCAGAAATTAAAGAAAATTAAAGAAATGTCTAATTTTATATCCGAGGAAAACTGGCCCATGTGGCTTAATTATTGGGATAAACCAGATGTGAAGAAAAAATTAGATATTGTCAGCAAAAATCGACGAAGTGAGGTTGCTGGACTAGGTATAAAAATCTATCGACACACAGGAGGTTCAAAGTCGAGCATTGAGCACGCTCATGATTTGGTACAAATTTAAAATTCTAAACATATCTATATTTTGTGTTTGTCCTAATAGTCCAATATATATAATCTATGCATGGTTTTAATAATTTTGTTAAACTTTTGTATCATTTGTTTTTTATGAATTAATAAAATCATATTGTAGGCTATAGAATTGTGTGGAGATCCAAATTTCTATGATATTTTCAGGAAGATACATGTGAAGAATGTGGATGGTCATTATGTTGACAACAAGTCTCAGATGATTGCAGTAAGAAATTGTTATATTAATTAGACTTTATAAAACTATAGTACATTATAAAAATTATTTTGAATGCAAAATTTTATTTTATTTTTTGTAAATCTAGAATTGTTTTTATCTCCATTTTATCTCAGGACCTAATGGAGGAATGTGTGATAGCTGCTCATCAACAAGTTGAAGGTTCTATGAACCCTCAACCAATTGACTATGATCCAATTTATTTGGAGACAATAGAAGGTTGAAAGAAGTAGCGAGTGTACGGAATCAGCTCTAAGGGAGTGGTATTTTGTTGTAGCAGTCCTACTTCTAATTCATCTATCTCAGCAATGGTGGATGAAGTGGTTGAACAACAAGCACAGTAAAAAAATGAACATATTGTAGATATGGAGACAGAACTGAAAAAGAAGGATGAGCAGATAACTAATTTGATGGAAGAAATGCAAGAAATTAAAGATATTAAAAAAGCAATGCCATAGCAGATGTTCTATATGGAGTTAGTTAGCAGCATTGGTGCATCAGATAGCATTCCGAGATCCAATTGTGAATCCTCACAGGAAAGGCTAGCATTCCCTACAAATTATGAGGATGATGGAGCATGAGAATTATTTATGAATTGTTATTTATTTTTGTCTATGTGTAGTAAATAATTATGATATTTTGTTGCAAGTATCAATTTTTTTATTCTAGGTATGTTCTTAGCTTTTTCAATTAACCAAATTATGAATCTTTGTAGGACACATTATGTGAGAAAAGAAAAAATCCTAATTCAAAGCATTCTGATGTTTCCACGGTCCTTTCAATGCATGAGTCCCATATTTACCGATTTCAGCTTTATAAAAAAGAGGGCTAGCTTATCTTATGATTATTTTTCTAAAAACATTATATTTTTGCACTCTCTTTATCTCTAAACATAATTGCTGGATATCTTTTGGATTTTTGGTGAAGCTGTATGAGAATTTACTTTAATTTGGGTTTGTTCATGTATATAATATTTGTTTTTATATATCTGTGAATATTTTTATGTGTCTCTTAATTTTTTGAATAGAGTTTTACCCTTTTATAGGTATGTAAAAGCCCAAAATCAGCAACGGTAGCAGCGGCAGTGATGGTAGTGATGGATGTGGTAGAAATGGAAGAGGCAACGGCCGCAGTAGCGGCAGTATCGGGAGCAGTGGCTGAGGAGACATCAATGGCAGCAGTGAAGGCTGCGGCAGAAGCCGCAGCAATGACAGAAGAGGCAGTTGTAGCAATAGTGGCATCAGTGACAGCGGCCACAGTATTGGCTGCGGCGGTAGTAGTGGTGCCGGTAGAGGCGGCAGCGGCAACACCGGCAGCTGCGATAGCACCGGCAATAGTGGCAGCAGTAGCAGCAGCACCTGCAGTGGCAGTAGTAGTGGGAGCGGGAGCACTGCCAATGGCAACGGCATCGGCAGCGGCATCGGCAGTGGCAGTGGTAGTGATAGCGAGAGCAGCAGCAGTAGCAGGAGCAGCAGTGGTAGTGAGAGCAGCAGCAACCACAACATATGTGGTATATACGTATGTATATAGTCATTATATACGTACATATAATACTACATTATTTTATGCACATATATACTGAGTATATATAAGTACTCAGTATATATGTACGCATAAACTATAGTTTATATGTACACAAACTACATTAATAACTGTACGAGTGAAATGCTAGTATATATATACATATTTACCGTAGCAATATATATTTATCCAAATATAGTAACTTATTTTTTAATTTCATTTGACTTGGTGGTTTAAATTTCTTACAGATATGGTACTGTATTATTTTCCATACGAAGCTTGTATAAGTGAACACATATTTCAACAAACATGAATCACTATGACTCGGACAATATTTTCGTAGTGGAAATTTGGTGATTGGAGGAGCAATGGAAGAGAAAGCAACATCAATGCATTGGTAGATTATACTTTATGGACATTCAGTAAATACATTGATTAATAAGATATAATATAATTTTTGTTATTTTTTTGTTTTTGTTATTTAACATATTGTATTAGAATAAGTTATTGAATGAATTTTTTTTTAATTTAAAATTTTCTTTTATAGTTTCTGTCTTTAGTAAATTTATTTTTAAAATTTTAAATTATTTAATTAATTTTTTTTAAAACTATATTACATTCAACTGTAATTTTTGTTTGTTCATGTCTATAATAACTATTTTTATATATTTGTGAATATGTTTGTGTTTTTCCAAAATTTTTGGGTAGAGTTTTAGCCTATTATAGGTATGTAAAAGCCTATTATAATCAGAAGTAGCTACGGCAACATTGATAGTAGCGGCGGCAGCAGCGTCAGTGATGGTAGAGGTGGCAGTGACACAAGAAGCGGTTACAGCGACAGCAGTAGTGCTTACAGTCTCGTCGGCAGGGGTGGCTGTAGCCATGGTGGTAGCCACGGTAGCGGAGGCATCGGGGGCAGCCGCGGCAGCAACGGCAGTAGTGGCAGCTACTGCAGCAGAGGCAGTGGAGTAAGCAGCGGCATAGAAGGCGGAGGGAGCGGCTGCACCGGAAGTAGTGGAAGTAGTGGCGGTAGCAGCAGCTGCACAGGAAGCAGCGATAGCATAAGAAGCAGTGGCAATAGTGGCGGCGGTGGTAGCAGCGGCTGCAGCGATGCTACAGCAGCTCCGGCAGTGGGGGCAGCGGTAGCGGCTGCCACAGTGGCCAGTGGCTGTAGCTTCGGTAGTAGTGGCGACAGCGGCAGTTGCGACAGCAGCAGTGGTATTGGCAGCGACAGCTGCAATGGCAACAGTGGCAAGAGCGGCAGTGGGAGCAGCAGTAACAGCACTATTTAGATATATACATACGAATAAAGTCAGTATATACATACATTTAATACTGCAGTATTTTATGTACGTATATACTGCGTATATTTGTACTCTGTTTTTATGTACACTTAATACTACTTTTTATATGTATATATTGTAGTAATATATATACGAGTGAATTGCTGTTATATATTTACATATATACGGTAGGATTATATATGTATCAAAACATAACTTTTTTTTGACTGAGTGGTTTAATTTTGTTACAGATATGATGTCGCATTATTCCTCATACAAAGCTTCTATAAGTGATGAGATTTTTCACTAGACATTACGTGTCGTGACTCGGACAGCTTTGTCGTAGTAGAAAAATGGTGATCTGAGGAGCAGAGAGAGAGAAAGCAATGTCAATGAATGGATATATTATACTTTATACACTGTTGGTAGATACATTGATGAATAAAAAATAAAAGTTTGTTATTTTTTTGTTTTAATTATGTAAAATATTGAATTTGAATAAAATATTAAATTATTTTATTTTTTGTTTATTATAAATTATTTATAGTTTCAATTTTTATTCAATATGATTTAAAAATAATAAATTATTTAATTAAAAAATTTTTAAATTTTTTAAATTATTTAAATATTTTTGAAATTAAAATAGCTATGGAAAATTCCCTAGCTAAATTAGTGAGGGAAAAATCCCTCACTAATTTAATGAAAGAAATTTCCCTAGCTAATTTAGCTAGGGAAATATAAAAATTAGTGACGGATATTCTGTTGCTAATTTTCTAATGTTAGGTACTTTAGCTAGGGATTCAACAATTATTATTTTTGTTTAGCTACGAAATATTTAGTTTATCTTGTTATTTTAGCAACAAAATTTTTCTTTTTTAGTGAGAGAATTTTTCGTCGCTAATTTTTTAGCCAGGGAAAATTTCATAGCTAAAATTTAGCAAGACGCACTTTAGAAAGGGACACGATCCATTGATATTCCATCGCTATTTATCATTTAGCAACAAAAATCTCTCATATAGCAAAATGAATTTGTCCCTAACTATATGGGATTTTTCTTGTAGTGAATGATAGATAGATAGATAGACAGATCAGATAGATATATAGGTAGATAGATTGATAGATAGATAGAGTATTAAATAGATATATAATTAGACATAAAGATAGACAAATAGATAGATAGATAGTCAGATTGATAGGCATAAAGAAAGACATATATATGATAGATAGATAAATAGATAGATAGATAAACAGATAGATAGATTAATAAATAGATAGATAGACACAATGATAGATAGAATGATAGATAGATAAATAGATAAATAAATAGATAGAAAATTAGATAGATAGATAGATAATCGAATAACGAAATAGATAGACAAATAGATAGATAGACATATTGATACATAGATAAATAGATACAAAGAGAGATAAATAAATAACAGTCATATTGATTAACAAATATACAGACAAATAGATAGATGGTTAAATAGATAGATAGATAGACAGACAGATAGATATATATATAGAAATATAGAAAAATTGGTAGATTATTAGACAGATAGATATACAGATAGATTGATAGATAGATTGATAGTTATAGAGATATATAGACAGATTGATAAAGTGATTGATAGAAAGATAGATAAACAAATAAACCTACACATAGATAGATAAATAGATAGAAAGATAGAGAGACAAATAGACAGATAGACATGCAAATTGCAAAGATTGATAGACATGCAAATGCAAATAGTTAGATAGATAAATAAATAGATAGACTGACTGATAGACATGAAAATAGCAAGATAGATAGACTAATAGATATGTAGATCGATAGACTAATAGATATGTAGATCGATAGACATATAGATAAATATATAGATAAATAGATAGGAAAGATAGATAGATTTATAGATAGTTAGATAGATATATAGACAAATAGATACAAAGATTGATAATTTGATTGATATATCGATTGATAGACAAATGATATTCATATTGATAGACAAATTGATTGATAGATTGATAGAGAGATTGATAGAGAAATAGATAGATAGATTGATAGACAAATATATAGATAAAAAGATAGAGAGATAGATAGAAATAAGACAGATAGTTAGACAAATAGATAGAATGATACATATAAAGATTATTAGACAAATAGATAGATAAATAGAGAGATATGGAGATAGAGATATAGATTGATAGATAGATAGAAATATAGAAAGATATATAGATAGATAGATAGATAAATAGATAGATTGAAAGATATAGAAATTCATAAACAAATAGATAGATAGATAGTTATATACTTAGATCGAGAGATAGATACAAAGATAAATAGATAGATATATTGACAGAGAGAAAGAGAGGTAGATAGACAAACAGATAGACAAATACGTATAAAGAAATATATATAGATAGACAGATTGATGGACATATAGATAAATAGACAAATTGACACACAAATAGACATATAGTTAGACAAACAGACAGATAGATAGACAGATAGATTATTAGTCAAGTTATTATACAGATAGATAGACATATAGATAGATTAGATTGATTGATAGATTGATAGATATATAGTTTGATAATTTGATTGAGAACTAGATATAAAAAAAGACGAATAGATAGATAGATAAATAGACATATAGATAGACAAAAAGATAGACAGACAGATAGATAGACATACAAATAGATAGATCGATAGATAGATAGATAGCTAGATAGATAGACATATAGATAGATTGATTGATAGATAGACAATTACATAGATAGAAAAATAGATTGATAGATAAATAGATAAATACATAGATAAATAGATAGATAATTTGATTGAAAGAAAAATTGATAGACACATTAATATATAGATTGATAGGCATATTGATAGACAAATTGATAGATAGATAGATAGATACATATTGAAAGACAAATAGATAGATAGATTAATTGACATATATATAAATAAATATATAGATAGATAGATAAATAGACATATAGATAGATAGATAGATAAATTATTAGACATTAGTTAGATAAATTGATATATAGATAGACAGACAAATAAATAGATAGATATATAGATAAAAGATAGACAGATAGATAGATTTATAGATAGATAGATAGACAGATATATAGACAAATTATTAAAAAGATAGATAGATTAAAAGATTGAAAAAAGATAAGCAAATAAAAATAGATAGACAGATAATCAGACAGATAGATAAAGAGATAGATAAAAAGATAAATAGATTTATAGATAAACAAATAGATAGACATAAAAAAGAAATATGACGATAGATAGAAAGATATACACACACATAGATAGATAGATAAAGAGATATACTAATAGATCAATAGATAGAGAGACAGACAGGCAGATAGATAGATATATACATAGACATACAGGTAGACATACAGATAGACAGATAGATAGACAGACAGATAGACAGACAGATAGATACATAGACATATAGATAGACATACAGAAAAATAGATACATGGATTGATAGACAAATTGATAGATTCATATACAGATTTATAGACATATTGATAGACTTATTGAATTGAAAAATAGATAGATAGATTATTAGATTGATAGATAAAGATCATATCGACAACAAGATAGATATATGGATATATAGAAAGATAGATATTTAGATAAATGGATAGATAGACATATAGATTACAAATAGATAGATAGATAGATAAATAGATAGAGTGTCAGATAGATAGATAGATAGATAAATAGACAGACAGATAGACAGATAAATTTACAAATAGATACAAAGATAGATAGACATATATATAGATATATAGATAGGCAGAAAGAAAGATAGACATATAGATAGATAGATAAATAGATAGACAAATAGTTAGACAAATAGATAGATAGATATATATATACACACATAGATAAAGATAAACATATATATATATATATAGACTAATAGTAAGACAGATAGATAGACATATAGATAGATAGATTGATAGACAAAAAGTAGATAGATAGATAGATACATAGAAATATAGAAAGAAAGAAATATAGAAAGATTGATTGATAGATAAAAAGTTAGATATACATATAGATTGATAGATAAATAGATAGAAAGGTAAATAGATATATTAATATATAGTTAATATATAGATAGATAGATAGATAGAAA
Source organism: Sapria himalayana (assembly GCA_029783825.1). Taxonomy (NCBI): domain Eukaryota; kingdom Viridiplantae; phylum Streptophyta; class Magnoliopsida; order Malpighiales; family Rafflesiaceae; genus Sapria; species Sapria himalayana. Next base: position 38,805 of record JAREIK010002579.1, on the reverse strand, counting down.
AATAGGTAGATATATAGATAGATAGACAGATAGAAAAATAGATAAATAAATTGATATATAGATAGATAGACAGATCAATTGATAGATAGATAGATATATAGATAGATCAATAGATTGATATACATATAGATAGACATATATATAGAAGAAAGATAGTTATTTAGAGAGATAGGTAGACATAAAGATAAATAAACTGATAGATTGATTGATACATAGACAGATAAAAAGATATATAGATGGATAGTCAGATAGAGAGATAGATAGACATATAGACATATAGATAGAAAGATAGATTGATAGATAGATAGATTGATTGATAGAAAGTTATTTAAATAGACATATAGCTAGAATGATTGATAGACAAATTAATATAATGATTAATAGATAGATTTATAGACAGATTTATATATAGATTGATAGAAAGTTTGATATACAAAATAAAAGACAAATCGATAGAAAGATAGATATACAGATTGATAAAAATGTATATAGATAAATAGAAAGATAGATTATTATATTGATAGATATATTGATAGACATATAATAAGATAGATAGATAGATAAATAGAAAAAAATATAGACAGATAGTATGACATATAAATAGACAGATAGACATACAAATAAACAAATAGATAAATAGACAAATAGAAAGAATGATATATAGTTAGATAAATAGATTATTAAAAAGGCAGATAGACACATAGATAGACTGATAGATAAACAAACAGATAGTCAAATAGATATACAGTAAGATAGAAAGATTGACAGAAAGATGGATAGATAGATAGATATAAAAATAGATAGATAATTAGATATATAGATAGATAGACAGAAAAAAAGATAAACATATAAATAGACAAATCATATAGATAGATAGATTGATTGATTGACAGATAGATAAATAGATAGATTGATTGATAGAAAGTTAGTTAGAGAGAAAGATTGATAGATAAAATGATAGACAGATGGATTTAGAGATTGGTTGATAAAAAGATGGTTATACATATAGATAAACAAATAACTAGATAGATAGATAGACAGATAGACAAATTGATTGACAAATAGATTTATAGATAGATAGATAGATACATAGATAGACAAATATATATATATATATATATATATATATATATATAAAGATAGATATATGCTTAGATTAGACAAATAGATAAACAAAAGATAAATAGATATTTAGACAGATAGATACATAAATAAATAGAGAGATTATTAGATAGACAGACAAATAATAGATAGATAGTATTATAGCTATATATATATATATTTCACATATAGATAGATTAGATCTTAGAGAGAGATAAATAGATAGATAAATAAATAGATAAATGGATAGAAAACTAGATAGAGAAATAAAAAAAGAAAATATATAAACCGAAAGAAATGCAGAAATATAGATAGATATGAAAGGACAGACAGATAGATAGAGATATAGATAGAAGGAAAGATAGAACCATATATTATAGGTAGATATATATAATAGAAAGATAAACAGATATATAGACTAACAAATATATAGATAGATATATATAAACACACACACACAGCAGAAACAAAATATATCAGAAATAGAGAGATAGAAAGATAGATAAAAGACAAACAAAGAGGACATCTTGGTAGATAGGCACATAGAAAGAAAAAAAGAATAGATAGACAGATAGATAGATAGATAGACAAATAGAGATACAGAAAAATAAATAAATAAATATATATATATATATATATATATATAGATAAACATATAGATAGATAGATAGATAGACAGAAAGTTAGACATAAAGCTAGAAAAATATATAGATAGATAGATAAATATAATGATAGACATATAGATAGAACGTCAATAGATAAATGGATAAAAAAACTAGATAGAGAATAAAAATAAAAATATATAAACAGAAAGAAGAATGAAATATAGATAGATAGAAAGACAGAAAGATAGATAGAGATATAGATAGAAGGAAAGATAGACATATATATAGGCAGTATATATAATAGAAAGATAAAGATATATAGACTAACAAATATATAGATAGATATATATAAACACACACACACACACAAATATATACAGAAATAGAGAGATAGAAAGATAGATAAAAGACAAACAAAGAGACATATTGGTAGATAGGCAGATAGAAAGAAAAAAGATAGATAGACAGATAGATAGATAGACAAATAGAGATACAGAAAAATAGATATAATATATATATATATATATATATATATATATATATATATATATATATATAGGTAGATAAACATATAGATAGATAGATAGATAGACAGAAAGTTAGACATAAAGCTAGAAAAATATATAGATAGATAGATAAATATAATGATAGACATATAGATAGACAAATAGACATATAGATAGAAAGTCAAATACACAAACAAATAGATAGACAGATAGATAGACAGATCAACTAGCAGATAAATAGATAGAGAGATAAATGGATATGTAGATAGATAGACTGACAGATAGAAAGATAGATAGATACACATATAGACATACAAATAGACAGTTAGATAGGTAGATAGGCAAATAGAAAAACAAAGAGATATACAATTTGATAGATAGATACATAGATAGAAAGTAAGATAGGAAGATAAATAGATTAACTAATAGATTGATAGATAGATAAACAAATGGATAGATAGATAGATATATAGATATATAGATAGAAAGATAGAAGACAGATATATAGAAAAATAGATAGATAGAAATTTATAAAAATAGATAGACACATAGATAAACAAGTAGATAGATAGATAGATAGACAAATAGAAATACATATAGATAGACAAATAGATAAATAGATAGATTGATAGAGAGATATACACATAGATAGATAGGCAGATAAACAAATAGATAGATATATAGATTTATTGATTGATAGATAAAAAGATAGACAGATAAATAGACATACATAGACTAATATTAATATATATAGGAAGACATATAGTTAGACAGATAGATAAATCAATTGATAGAAAGATAGATAGACATAGATAGATAGATAAATAGATAAGTTGATAGATTTATAGATATTTAGATAGACAATCTGATAAATAGATAGATATATAGATAGATAGATAAATAGATAGATTGAGAGATTGAAACATAGACAAAAAGATTGATATATAGATAGATAGATAGACAGACAAACAGATAGATAGATTGATAAATAGATCGACAACAAACAGATAGATAGATAGATATATAGTTTTATAAAAAGATTGTTAAATAGATAGATAGACAAATAAATAGATATATTTATATACAGATCAGATAGTTAAACAGATTGATAAATAGATAGATATATAGATTGATAAATATACAGATAGATAGATAAATAGATAAACAAATAGATAGAAATATATATAGAAATATATTTATATAGATATAGATACATAAATATATAGTTATATAGTTATATAGATAGATAAAAAGATAATTAGATAGATAGATAGACACATAAGTACATAGATTGATAGACAGATAGATAGAAAGATATATAGTCATATAGAAAGAAATATAGGTATATAGATAGATAGATAGACATATAGATCAATAGATAGATAGATAGATAGATTAATTGATTAATAGATAGATAGACAGATAGATAAACTGTAAGATAGATGGAAAGGTAGGTACATAGATAGACAAATATATAGACAGATGGATATTGAGATTAATAGATTGATTGATAAATTGATTGATAATTAGATTTAAAGATAGAATTATAGACACTTTGATAGATAGACAGATAGACAGATAGATATAAAGATAGATAGATAGATAAATAAATAAATAGATAAATAGATAGACAAATAGATAGATATAAAGATAAAAAGATAGAAAGATAGAAAGATAGTTAAAAAGATATATAGACAAATATAAGGACATATTTATAGAGAGATTGATAGACAGATTGTTAGCCTGATGATAGAAATATAGTTAGATAAATATATAGAAAAATCTATAGACATATTTATAGACGGATTGATAAATAGATTGATAGACAGATAGTAATACAGATAGATAAATAGATAGATAGAAAGATATAAAGATATAAACATAGATAGTTAGACAGATATATAAACAAATAGATAGATAGATAGATATACAGATAGATTTCTATATAGATAGAAAAATAATTATACAAATAGATAGATAGATAGGTAGATAGAAAGAAATATAGACAGATAGAGAGACAGATAGATAGATAGTCAGATAGATAGAGAGTTAGATAGATAAATAAATAGATATATAGATAGATAGTTAGTTTGAAAGATTGTTAAACAAAAAGATAGTCAAATAAATATAAATATTTATAAACCGATCACGAGATAGATAGTTAGACAAATATATAAATATATAGTTAGATAGTTAGACAAATATATAAATATTTAGAGAGATAGATTGAAAGATGGATAGATAAATCAATAGATAGATAGAGATACATTTAGATAGTTATGGAGATACAAAATTGTTAGAAAAATAGATAGATAGATTGATAGTTAGGTAGATAAGTAGATATAAAGATATATATATATATAGACAAACAAATAGATAGATAGATAGATAGTCATATAGATAGATAGATATAAGATAGAAATATAGCTACATATATTCTTAGTTAGATAGAAACAAAATAAAGAGGTAGATAGAAATATTGAATGGAAGATAATTAGATAGATATATAGACTGATAGGTAGACATATAGAGAGACAAATAGATAAACAAAATGATAGAAAAATAGATATACAAATAGATAGACAGATAGATTGACAGAAATATTTATAGATAGATAGACAAATAGATATATAGATAGATAGATAAAGAGATATATAGATAAACATATAAATAGATGGATAGACAGATAGATTAAAAGATAGATAGATTGATAGATAAATAATAAAATTGATTAATAGAGAGATAAATATATAGATATATAGATAAATAGACTGATAGATTGAAAGAGAGATAGACAGATAGATTTACAGGTAAAAGTCAGATAGATTGTCAGATAGATAAATACATAGATTGATTGATAGATACACAAATAGATAGAAAGATTGACAGATTTATAGATAAATAGATGGATAGATAGATAGATAAATAATAGAGAGATATACATATATAAAGAAAGAAAGATAGTTAGTTAGATAGATAGATAGATAGATAGACATATAGATAGATAGACAGATAGATAGTTAGTTAGTTAGATTGATAGAAAGATAGATAGACAAAAAATTAGATAGATAGATTTATAAATAGCTAGATAGATAGACATATATATAGGTAGATATCTAGACAAACAGACTAACAGATAGATAGATATATTTAAAGATAGAAAAAATGTTTGATAGATATAAAGATAAATTAATTGACATATTTATAAATAGGTCAATAGACAAATATTTATATAGATTATTAAATAGATAGATAAATAAATAAATAGATAGACCTATAGATAGAAAGATTGATATACAAATATAAAGAAAGAATGATAGATAGATTGACATATTAACAAATACTTATACATATAGATAGATAGACACATAGATAGATAGATCGATAGACAGATAGCTAGAAACTTAGGTATACATATATAGGAAGATAAGTAGATAGATAAATGTAAATATAGATAGATGGATAGATAGTAAAATATATTGATAGATATATGGATAGACAGACAAACATATAGAAAGATAGATAAAAAAATTGATAGATAGTCATATAGAAAGAAAGAAAGAAAAGTAGATAGATAAACAAATAGACATATAGATAATAGTCAGATTAATAAAGAATTTAATAGAATGATTGATAATTAGATTTATACATAGATTTATAGACATATTAATAGATAAATAATAGATAGATAGATAGATAGACAGATAGTAAGATAGATATTTAAATAGATATATAGATAGATAGATAGATATATAAAAATATAGTTAGACTGATATATAGAAAAATATATAAACATATTTATAGATAGATTGATAGATAGATATTTAGAAAAATAGATAGAAAGATAGCTAGACAGATATATAGACAAATATATAAAGATGTTTTTAGATAGATCTATAGATAGATCGATATACAAACAGTTAGATAGATAGAAATATAGATAGATAAACAGATAGATAGACTAATAAAGAGATTGATAAATATATAGAAAGATAGTTTTATAGATAGGCAAATAATTAGACAAACAAATAGATAAATAGATAGATAGACATATAGATAGTGAGAGAGATAGATAAATATATAGATAGATAGTTAGTTAGAAAGATATTTAGATAAGTAGCTATTTAAATAAATAGACATATTTATAGACAAATTGATAGACAAATAGTCTGAAAAATAGATAAATATATAGATATATAGATAAATAAATAGATACAGAGATAGATACACAAATTGATAGATAAATAAATATACATATAGATTATTAGAAAGAAACAAAATAATTAGAAATATAGATAGATAGATTGACACATAGATAGAGATTTTGATAAATATATATATAGACACATAGATATAGAAATCAAAAAATAGATATATAGACAAATAAATATCAAAATAGATAGAAAGTCTGATAAATAGACAGATAGATACATAGATAATTAGATGGATGTATAGATAGATACATAGATAGACATATAGATATATAGTCAGATATATAGATATATATATATTTAAATAGTCATATAGATATACATATTGATAGACAAAGTAATATAAATATTAATAGATAGATTGATATGCAGATTAATAGATAGATTGATAGATAGATTAATAGATAGATTAAAAGACATATTGATAGACAAATACATATACATATTGATATATATGTACATAGATAGATAGATAGATAGATATACAAATTATTAGATAGATTGATAGCTAGATTGATAGAAAGATATATAGACAGATTGATATATAGATAGATAGACAAATAGATATACAGATATTTAGATAGATAGATTTTTAAATAGATAGATAGATTGATAGACAGATAGATAAATAAATAGATAGATAGATAAATAGATCGATAGATAATTAGTTAGTAAGATAGACATATAGATAAAAAGATATATAGATAGATAAATAGTTAGTTAGTTAGAAAGAAAGAAAGATAGACAGATAGATAGACATATAGATAAATATAAAAATAAATAGATAGATAGATAGAAAAATATATTTGATTGATATACAAATAGGTAGATAGATAGATAGAGAAATTGACAAAAATATAGATAAATTGATAGATAGATAGTCAAATATACATACAAATAGATAGATATATATACAGACATATAGATAGTCACATAGGTAGATAGGGGAATAGATAGATAGATAGATAGACAAAGACATAGATAGATAGATAGATAAATAGATAAATAGATAGATAGTTAGTTAGATAGATATAAAAATAGATAGACAGACATATAGAGAAACATATAGATAGATAAATAGATATATAGATAGAAAGAGGGATAAACACACAAATAGATAGATTGATAGATATATAGAAAGATAGATTTACATATTGATAGACAGATAGATATATTGATAGACAGATAGATTAACAGATAGATAGATAGACAGAAAAGAAAATAAATATATAGACATATTATAGATGGTTAGATAGAAAGAAAGATAGATAGATTAATCGAAAGATCGATCGACAGATTGAAATATAGATAGATAGATAGATAGATAAATATATAGATAGATAGATAGATAAACAAATAGATAGACAAATTATTAGCAAGATAGATAGATAGACAAATAGATATATAGATTGATAGATAGATTTATAGACAAGTTGATAGATAGAAAGAAAGATAAAAAGATAGATAGATGATAGATATATAAATATATATAGATAGATATACAGATCGATATATAGATAGATTAATGGATAGATAGATAGATTAAAAGATTGACAGATAGATAGGTAGATTAATAAAAATATTGATTGATAGATAGATAGACATATATATAGATAGACAGATAGAATGATCGATCGATTGATTGATTGAAATATTGTTAGACTGATATATAGTAAAATAAATTTACAGATTTAAATATAGTTACATTGATAGATAGTTAGATTTATAAATAGATAGATAGATTGATAGATAGGTAGATAAATAGACAAATACATAGACTAATAGATAGATAGGTATATAGATAAATAGATAGATAGACACATAAATAGATAGATAAATTGACATACACATTGATAGATAGATACAGAGATAAATAGATAGATAGAAAGATGGTTAGATGAATATATAGATAAATAGATAGATAATTAAATAAATATAATGATGGATAGACAAATAGATAAATAGTCAGATATATAGATAGATAGTTAGACAGTCAAATAAACAAATAGATACACAAATAGATAGTCAAATTAATAGTCTGATTTATAATCAGATTGATAATTAGATTTATTGATATAATGATAGACAGATTGATTGACAGATATATAGACAAATAGATAGATAGATAGACACATAGATAGATAGATAGATAGATATATAGTAAATTAAATAGAAATATTTTTAGATAGATTGATAGATAGATAGTTAGATGGATATATAAATAGATCCATAGATACATAGATAGATATATAAATATACTGATAGATAGTTAGATAGATGAGAAAATAGTTAGATAGATAAATAGATAGATAGATAAATAGATAAATATATAGATAAATAGATAGATAGACACAGAGATAGATAAATCAATAAATAGATAACTAGATAGATAAATAGAGAGATAGATATATAGATGGATAGATAGATAGATAGACAAATAGATAGATGGATAGATAGATGAATAGATAGATAGAAATATAGACAAATAGATTGATAATTAGATAGATAGTCATATAGACATAAAGATAGGCACATAAAATAGACAAATAAATAGACATATAGATAGATAGATTGGTAGACATATAAATAGATAGAAAGATAGTTAGATTGATATATTGATTTATAGACAGATTGATATATAGATTATTTGACATATTGATTGATATATTGATAGATAGATTTAAAGATAGATTTATAGATAAATTTAATATATAGATTTATAAATAGTTTGATTGATTCATTAATAGATAGATTGATAGATAGATTGATTGATAAAAAGAATGATAGCTAGAGAGATATAGAGATTGATATACATATAGATACGGAGACAAATAGATAGATAGATAGATAGATATATAGACAAATAGATAAATTGATAGATTGATTGATAAATAGATTTTTAGATAGATAGGAAGATAAATAGATAGATTGATTGTATGATAAATATATAAATCGACACAAAGATAGATAGATAGATACATAGATAGATCGATAGAAATAAAGATAATAGATAGATAGACATGTAAATATTATATATATATATAGTTATAAAAATATATATAAAGATAGATAAATGATAAATAGATAGAGAGACAAACAAATAGACAGAGATATAGACAAACAGATAAAAATATGGAGAAAAAGAAAAATAGATAGACAAATAGATATCCATATAGATATAGATATATAGACAAATAGATAGATAGACATTCAGACAGTTAGATAAATTGAAAGATAGATAGACATATAAACAGACATATAGATAGATAGATAAATAGATAGATAGATATAAAGTAAGACAGATAGATAGATAGATAGATAGATAGATAGATAGACATATAGATAGATAGTCATACAAATAGTCAGATAGATATACATACATATAGATAGATAGATAAATAGATAGATAGACAGATAGATAAATTGATAGATAGATTGATTGATAGATAGAGAGCGAGATAGAAAGATACATAGACAAATAGCTAGATTGATAGATAGACATATAGATAGATGGATAAATAGATAGATTAATAGATAAATAAATAGATTGATGGATAGGTTGATAGACAGATTGACAAATAGATAGATAGATAAACAAATTTATTGGAAGATAGATAGATAAATATATACATAGAAAGATATATACATAAATTTTTACATAGATAGATTTAAAAATAGACAGAGATATAGATAGACACTTAGACAAATACTTAGATAGTCATATATATAGACTGATAAATTGGAAATAGATATAGATTGACATATAGATAAACATATAGATAGACAGATCGATAGATATACAATTTGGTAGACAAATTGATAGGCAAATAGATAGATAGATATATAGATATATAATTAGATAGATAGATAGTTAGATAGATGGATAGTTAGATAGATAAACAGATTAATAGATATGAAGTTAGATAGATAAATAGACAAAAAAATAGACATATAGTTAGACAGATATATAAACAAATTAATAGACTGATCTTTAGACAGATACTTAGATAGATAGATAAATAAATAGATACACAGATAGATAGCCAGATAGATAGACAGATATATTGAAAAATAAAAAAAAATAAAGATAGACGGATTGATAAATAGATAGATAAAAAAATAGATAGACATATATATATATATATAAATATATAGATAAACAGATACATAAATAGATAAATAGATATATATATATATATACACTTATATATAGATAGATAGGGAAATAGATATTAAGATTATAAAACAAATATATATAGATAAATATATAGATATATAGATAAAAAGATATATAGATAGACAAATCAATAGACTAATAGATAATCAAATAGTTACATACTACAAGAAAATTCATAAATTGCAAAAAAAAAATTCTAGTTTTTTAGGCTTTTCCATCGCTAAAATAGAATAATGACTAATTAACGATGGGAATTATCCCGAGCTAATGTGCTCATCACAAAATATTAACAATAAAAAAATTTTTTAGCAAATTTTATAATGATGGAAATTTCCTAGCTAATTATATTTTCAACTAAATAGGAATAGAATCATCCCTTGCAAAATTAGTAAGTGAAAAATCCTTAGCTATTTTCATTCCAAATCTATTTTCACAATTTTATTTTGTACATAAAATTTCATTACATATTTTTAATATTTTATATTAAATTAAATTAAAACATATACTGTGAACCATTTTTTATATTTAATAAAAACCAAAAAAAATCATAAATAATAATGAAACAAAAGATATTTGGTTAAAACAAAAACTTAACATAGGTATATAATCATTTAAAACTAAATCATCATCTTCATCATTAGCTTGTTAATTTGTGCATGACTCTCCTATGTGGGTACTCTACTTGATTTTGGTATGCTATCTTTCTCGTCAAGGCTGCTAATTGTGACTCCATATAGGTCATCTACTATTGCATTACTTTCTTCACTTCTTTCATCTCATCATTTACTTCTTTAATTTTCTTGCATATACATCAATTTAAACTTAAATGATACAAAGGATGGATACTAAATAATTTAGCAAAAATTATAGATATGACCATCACTTATATAGCAGTTACCAATATGCATGATAAATTGTGACTGAGAGAATTATGGAATTTTGTGGTACATATATAGCATTTACCTATCATTGTGCATAATTTCATCCATAAACAAATATTGAAGCAGGCAATAATATTGATGCTATCTGATATGTCTTTTCTTCCTACAATATCAACATTATATAAATAATATTTTGTATTTACATATTCATAAGATACCAAAACTCTCCTAATTGACACCAAGAGTAGACCAGTGTCACTCATAAATACACACCAAACTTTTGTAAACTTTTTTAGCTTCTCCTCCTTTTATGCTATTGTGTATGCCTAGTTTGCACAGTATGAGTTAGGATTTGGTACAGAGTAAGGGGCAAAAAAGTACTAATTTAAGCAACCCTCAATTGAAATGAAACAACTAGTGATACTAGGGCACAATGGGCACAATGAGCACCTTTATTTTCTTCAAAGAAATCATTACAGCATAGCTAGCACCAAAGGTAGTGCACATGTGCACTATGCTGTTTTAGTGCACATGTAGACTACGTTGTTATAGAGTACATGTTCTATCTCTAAAAACATTCAAAAATACTCACAAAAATATTAGATTTTGTAGATTATACGATGGATCAATTATAGAAAAAAAAGGCATAACTAACTTCCAGATTTTCTGTAATGGGAGAAACATGTAGATGGCTATGAATCCATTTCTATTTGTCATGTGCTGCAAACGGTTGATTAACCCACTTTTGATTAAATCCCCTTGCTTTAAATCTGTCACTTATAGTTCAGGCCTAACAATATAGAAAGGGAATCTCACTTCATATATACATGTATGTGTATATATGAATATGTATATGTCTAAATTTTTATATATACATATCTATGTGTACATATGTATATATGCCTACCTATATGTGTGGTGTGGAATGACTATTAAGACATTTCTAGTGATCATCTATATATATATGTATGCATGGATGTACATGTGTATCTGTGAATTTGTAGATGTGCATCTGTATATATGATATGTCCACACAAAAACACACACATATATACATATGTATCTTAGTGAGTATAAATGTATTTATCTATGCATGTCAAACACATATATGTGATGTGTGCAAGTGTATGTAAATTTGCATACATACACACATGCATGTGTATTGGGTGTTAGGATATATACAAAATAGTAATAAAATTGTATTGTATGTAGTACAGAAAAGTTTAAGAAATCAACAAAATAAAAATAAGCATCTACAAACATCATCATCAATAGCAAAACTCAGTTTCAACATTAATGGCAACAACTATATAAATTTCATGAAACTCAAGTTCTTGTTGTTGGGAATATTATTGCTCATTCTGTATCTTCAACAATTTATTTTGTAGATTACCACATGATGACTATAAACAAGATATTGAGAAATTATCTATAATCAAAAAAAAAAAACTTCATGATTCTCTTTTTACATTGTCTCCCTTGTTCTTTATCCATCTACAACCCTAATTTAGCACTATTTAATGTATACTCAAGATCAGTTAGTCCTGCTCATAATCTTGAGTCTAACATTGCTATTCATTGACTGATTCTAGATGAAAATCTTTATTTTACTTTCAAACCAATATGCAGGATGAATACTAATTAAGAGAATTATGGAGTTTTGCAGCATATATATAGCATTTACCAATCATTCTGCAAAATTTCATATATGCAACAAATATTGTATTTCTAATAGACTATTTTAGAACATGGAAGAAATAAAATAATAACCCAATAGCTCTTGGAATCATCAACCAGAGAGAATCCAATAAAAGATTACTAACCACTGCCAGAGCCATATGGCACATCATGAGAATGAAGCCTGTATTTTATCTGGGCACTGGAGAGCCCACCTAGGCACTCGAGTGGTGGCACCACAAGGAGCATTTACACTGACCCCAACATCACCATCAGCTATTAGCCCTCTGCTCAACATTCATCCAGCTTCAATTATGAATAGCTACAACTCATACTTCATTAACAAGATTATCAAAATGACCATATTCTGGAAGTAATGTGAACTCGCCATAGCTCATATTGATGAGATTACAATAATGCTGGATAAATAAGGTGGCAGTGTGGCATGTGCCATGTGACAATGTGTGCAATGGATGCGTGCGTGGAAAGGTAGTGGTCAGTTATATGCATGTAGTGTGGCATGCTTTGTGAGTCAGTGTGGGAAGTGAATGCATGTAGTGTGTTATGGTAGTGTGCAAAATATATATAGTGCTGAAAAATATTTTAAAAGAATAATAAATTATTCAGTGTGTGTATTATATTTTGGTTGATAAATATTTTGGCTGCACTTTGTGTTGCCTCACACTAAAGGAAGTGACCTGGCTTTCTTCTAGTCACATCTGGCTCTCCTCTTTTTGGTGCAGGCTCAAACTGCATCAATTTTAAGGATTAAACAGAACAACACAAACACAAAAACTTTCATTTTGTAGTTGAAACATTTCAAAAATAAAATCAAAATCAAAATCAAAACCCAAAACCTTCATGAACATTTGACACTTAAGTCGTCAACTTCCAAAAAAATCTCTTGCAAAGAACAAAAACCAGAATCAAGAAAAATGATGCCACCAAAAAAATCTTTTCCTGTTTAGCTACACATAGGCAAAAATAATGTTCCGGCAAGTTGCTCATTATTCCTTCTTCAAGAAGTGAGGAGATAAAAGATGAGACTGAATATCCGATGAAAGACTTGCATTGGAGTAGCTCTTTCAACTTATCATCATATATTATTTCTACCTATCTAATAGATCCTTTTAAATAACAAGAACATTTAATGATTAATTGAAATTGAAAAATAACACCACGGATTCTCATTGGGGGAGGGTGAAAACGATGGAAGTTTGCATACCTATAGATTATTTCTTGTTATATAATCCCTCATCTTCTTTACAACATCAGAATGAGATTATGCATCTTCACCTATAATAATAAATTTTATGATAGCGTCTAATAGATTAATAGGAAGCTAGAAATCCAAAAGTTCTGAAATAAATAACAAAAATCAAAAACAATTTAGAAATAATACTGATACAAAAGTTACAAAGTTAAACCAAAAACATAACATAGTTTCAACAATATTTAAAACAAAATCATCCTCATAACTAGCTGGTGCATTTGCTACATTACAGATTCCTAGCATTTCAAATATAGACTAATTAGAGATACAGTGATTTACAGACATCAATTAATACTCAATCAATACAAAGGATGTATACTAATTAATTTAGCAAAAATTATAGATATGACCATCACTTGTATAATATTTCAGATTAAATATTTAATATAAAGCTACATTATGGCAAGAGTAGCTGGAGAGGTCTTTTTTTCACAATGCCCAAATAGTTTGTGTGACAGAAAAATGGCATTAAATCAATGTCAAAATTTTGAAAGTCATTATTAAATGTTGTTTTATCTTGTTTTATTTTTTGTTTTGATTTAGTTGTACAATATTATTTTTGATAATTTCTAATTTTTAGTTTATGTGACAAAAAAATGGCAGGTTTTTTGTGTGCAGAAGAAATTTATTCTAATAATTTAGTAATTTACATAAAGATTATTTACATATACATCAATTCATACCTAAATAATGCGAAGGAAGGGAGCTTATTAATTAAGCAAAAATTATAGATATGACCATCACTCATATATTTTTTCCAATCACATATTTTAAAATAAAGCTACATTATGGCAAGAGTAGCCCGAGAGGTCTTTTTTTTCACAATGCCTAAATAGTCTGTGTGACAAACAAATGGTATAAAATCATAGTAAAAATTTTGAAAGTCATTATTAAATGACGTGTTTCATCTTGTTTTATTTTTTTCTTTTCATTTAGTTGTACAATATTATTTTTGATAATTTCTAATTTTTAGTATATGTGACAAACAAAATGGCATGTTTTTTGTGTACAATAGAAATTTATCCAAATAATTTAGTAATTTACATAAAGATTATTTACATACACATCAATTCATACCTAAACAATACGAAGGAAGGGAACTTTTTAATTTAGTAAAAATTATAGATATGACTATCACTTATATACTTTTTCCAATTAGATATTAAACTGATAAATTACTTTTTTGTATTGGAAAAGCCTATATTCATTTTCTATGATGGTTGTTAGATTACATTATATGTTATTTTTAATTTAATATTTTATGAGCAGACATAGCACATTAAAATATTATTTAATACATTAAACAATAAAAAATAGCTTCATTTTGATAAGAGTAGCCCAAGAGGCGTGGTCTTGCCAATTTCTAATTTTTTGTATATGGGACAAATAAATTGGCAAGTTTTTTGTGTATGGAAGTGTATTAGTATGGATGTTTCATTGTAAAAAATTAAAAATATACATGTAAATCAAACTTTGACTGCATTAAATAAGCAACTTCACATTCACCACACATCTACTACTTAAAATATATATACTATATGCATATTTTTTAAAAAAACAGAATGGTTTACTCTATTACTAATCAAATTATCTTTTATATTACTTATGCGAACATTATATAATGATGGAATATTTACTTATTATAAATGTATACACGAAATAAGTCACCATGCATGGGCAGTGTTCTTTGAGAATGCATGGTATCTTGCTCTTCTTTGAAATTCAAATATTAAATAAGACATCAAACAAACAATTCACAATCCATTAATTCAAATATTATTTCCAGTTGGTACCCACCTTTTTGCCAAAAATAATGATCTACATGATCTTTGCCAAAAATAAATACAATTAATTTAATTAAAGATAATAAAGTATCTCAACTTATCTAAACTCTCAACTCAACTATATTCCTAAAAGTCATTGTGAAAATAAATAAATTTTTACTCATACAAATTTGACATTGAAAATATATAATAATAAAAATATTTTTTTTGTGATTGGTTTCACAATATATCATACAAACATCTCTAATACTAACTTTCAATATTCTCGATTTGAATAGAAATGAATGACTAAGAAAAAATAATCTCCGATACCACTATCACATACTTACACACACTTCATTGAGGCCATCTTTGGATGAAGTTTTTTCAAACACAATCTCTGGTACCATTTAAAAATCTACTAAAAATTAATCAAACAAATTGTTAGAAAGAAAAAAAAAATAAAAATATACTCAATCAACAAACAAAAAAAAAACCTAATGTATATATAAATAAAAAAATTTACATGTATAACTCATATGTTGGCTACTTTAACTACTATGTAAAAATAATTTTAACAAAATAAAATTGTTATAATAATTATTATATATTTACATGAATATATTTAACCTCAAAATATTACTTTTTTGATACATATTATATTTTAAAATATAATTCTACAAAATTTAGACCTTACTTCTTTGAGCATGTAACGAACCACAAAATTTGTTATACTAGAATATACTTAACCACTAATAATATAATAAAAAAAGAATAAAAATTTGATTGAACTATTACAAAACTATTTATAGGAACCAAGTGTTTCATTATAATTTTGAAATATATAATTCTAATTATAAATTATTATATAAATCATATCTCTGACCATTTTAGTTTATTTCTGAATATTTGAAAGTACCTATTTTGCAAAATAACTTTTGTAGACATGAGAAAATAATATTTAATATCATTGAGTATGCATTCAATACATATTTGAGTACTAAAAAAGAAAATATTTGTTACTCTCCAATTACAAATATAGACAATATTAGTGTTAAAGTTATATTCTTTAAGATGATGGGGTTTTAAGATTATATTTTAATTGCTAATGCTGATGAACAATTGAAGACTTATCCATTGAAAATTAGATATAAAGGCTTCTACATGGTATCTAAAGAATTGTGTATTTCCATTCTTAGCATCTTTCAAAGTTATTACATCACATTATCAAAAATTTTAAATCTCTTTAAATCTTTATTTTTTTCCAATATAATTGTAAGATGTTAAGATTGTATTAATTAAAATGAAGAAATTTCTAAAAAAAAAGTTTTTTACCCATCAATTTCTCTCTAGGTATTATTCCTATTCAATCAAATTTATTGAGTTCAAATTGTCATGAAATTCAAGAGCAAGATATCTTTCATCTTAGAAAAAATATGATGAGAAAACATCTTATTCAAACCATTGATAAGTCTCTTGTAGAATCGAAATGATCACGAAAATGATTTTGTTAAATTTAATTTTTCAATTATTCTCTGAATGATATAACAAAGTTATACTAGATATCTTATCAAAGAGATTTTATCTTACTTTAAATTTCATATTCAATCAATTTCGGGATAACACAAATTTTTTTTCAACATACCCTTGCATTATGATTAACAACATATCATGTGAGAAGAAATGCATGACCTTCACTCTATCTATATACTATTATTCTTAAGAAGTTATCACATGTGATTTATTTGTTAATTTTAAATAAAAATAATAATTCTTCTAAAAAAACTTGAGAATGAAAAACTCATAAAACAACCACCTAATTTTCATGAAGGTGCCAAAATGGATTTTATAGAGCTAAAGTCGTCTTTGAGAACTTAGTTTTATAATTTTTTTTCAATTATAATTTATTTTTTGTTACACAAATATATTTCAAACATCTCTCTTTTATTGGAGTTCTCATGTTAGAATTAGTTTTTTATTTTTTCATATTGATTATTATTATAAATAAATGATCATGTTGTTAATAACCACATTATAATTATGATGAATGATAAAAATCATATCACTCAATGTCCCTTATAAATTTAATTTGAAAGTATATAAACAAACTTTATAAAGATCATTATTAACATCATTATAAAATTATTTAAATTAAAATTAAAATTATTATACATGAAATCTATAAAAGATATCTCTCACTTCTCTATAAGATCATTCCAATAAGATGACTTCTCACTCTTGTTCTTTCATGCTTTATTCTTTAGCATATGTTTTATTCTTCTTTTTTCTTTAGATATATATATATAATAATATAATTTTATTTTGCTTTATATTTTATCATGTTATTTCATAAATATTATATTATTATTACTATATATGAAATAATTTTTTTTGACATAATTTCAAATAAAATACCTTGTAAGTCAGAGGTACTTTCTTGAAATTATAATTATAGGTCATCAAAATATAATTTTATTTTGACAATAAAATATTATAAATATTTTTGCAAAATTAAACTCTTAGATAGTAGATTAAATTCACTATTAAACAAATATTATCAAATATATTATATTATCAAAATAATAAGTTATTTTTGAAAGTATACTTGATAGATACATATGAACATTATTCTTTAAAAAATTTAATATTTAATGAAATCTCTAATACTTCATATTTCTTTTAGATATTATACTAATACTCGTGAGATTGATTATTCAAATTATAGTTTGATAGCAATCCCCAAAAAAAAAATTATTATAAATTATTATATTAGTTTTATAAATAATTGTATCTCTTAAAAAAATAAAAGATAAAAAATAATTACATGATTTTGTGCAAAGATAAATTGTCAGTTCATTAATACTCTAACTTATACACTTTTTTGAATTATATATTTGATTAGAGAGAGTAAATTTTCAATTTATTTAAAAAAATTATTCTTTATTATGACAAAGATGGAATCATACACATAGCTTCCAATGGCATTTTCTACGAAAAAATAAAACATATAGATATTAATTTTCAATTCATCAAATAATACAAAATAAAATATGTTGAGTATTATTGTTCATAATTGTATTCAAGATTAGGCTCAAACATTTTTACTAAGCACTATAATGATCACCATTTTTTTGAGTGAGTATATATAATATATTATATTCATATACCAGCTTGATAAGATTCGATGAGATCATGACATGATATTTCTATTATACCATGTGTCAATTATTAAAAAGAGTATTTTATCAATCACATATATTTTTTAATGAACACATGTCACCCCAAGTTGGTAATTTATTAATGCTTGTCTTTACCACAGAAAAATGGAGAAACTAATTGGCATTTTTAAATGATCAAGACAGACAACTAGAAAAACTGAGTTCATGTTTTTGGGCAGAACTTACATATCAAAGAGCTTTCCACCAATGCATGTGTTGAAAATTAGAACATAGAAATCAATCCACTGTTCATTAATGTCATCCAACATATCCAGTCGGAGTATTAACTTAACCCGGTTAGGTGAATGTTTGGGAACTCGGCCATGTTTTACCAAAAAAATAGAACAAAAAAAGTCTATAGTGAAATTGAAGTTGATGAAACCTGACACGTAGAAATCTGATATGTTTAGTTATGTTAATCTTGTTAATTTTATAAACACTCTTTTTATATTCCCCCTCCGACAAGAGCAAACAAATCAAAATTCACATTGTGTTCTACTCATTGAATTACCAACAAACAAAATCCTCTTATTCCTCAAACTTTCTAAAATATCTTGCACATCTAACCTTGGAATATGACAGTCCGCAGGTTTCCATCTCCACCTCATATACTGCCTATCCTTCCTTCCATTCCCAGACAATTAAATCTCTGCAATTACAAAAGGGCATTCGAAGCATTGTGAAGAGTATAGCTATTATCTACGATCCAATTTCAATTAAAGAAGTGACAATTCCCAAAAGAATCATTATATTTTGAAAAATGAAAGCTCATGTTGTCCAAGTGTCAGGCTCATTAGGACATAAATATAGCTCCCACAAATAGCAAGTTGAGAACGAGACACATAGTCCTATCACAACAAGTACACAAAACCCCTGAAAGACCTAACTTGATTGATATTGCACTTTCAAGGTTGGTAATGGTCGAAGATTTAGGGCTAAGAATCACTATTCCACTTTGATTGAACGCATTTGCTCTTGCCAAGGTAGTCACCATCTCATCACATGATAGTGCTATTATTCTTTAGGATAAGTGAACACTGAGAAGAAAATAATCGAAGTTTACTATCAATAAGATATCTCAAGTATAGAATTGGTTTCGATTAGAAAAATGCTTATCTAAACCGTGAACAAATGAGACATACCAACTGGACAAGACAAATTCAAATGGATCGATCCTTCTAAGACAAAAATCAAAAGAAAGACATGGCTCGCATTTAACACTTGGACAAATATTTGATGGTTATCATTTAGGGCACCTTGATAATGGGAAAAAAACTGGAAGAAACAAGGCACAATCATTGATTGAGAAGGAATTTTTTAAGAAGTCACATGTACTCCTACATATCTATACATGAGCACAATGGGATGATATTGAAGTGAGTTGTGATAGAGGTGACGGGGAACAGAGAGCCAGGAGAATGGAGACCATGATCACCCTACGACAGTGAGGGATTCATGATTAACATTAAGAAAACTAGCTTCCAGGAACTAGAATCCAACAACCACAATTCAACAAAATTTACTTTCTTTTTCTGAATGAATAAGTAAAATAGCTTCAAATTTAAAATATTTAATAAAAAAACTCTAATACTATTTATGTTTTAAAAAAATAGCATCAAAACTACAAATATATTGATACTCTTAATGAAGTTACCCTTTTAAAAATGTGATGTCGACATTAAAAAAAAAATAAGAGGTATTGATTATACCACATATCATATTCTTTATTTATCATGTTTTGTATATAAACATTATAAATATGTTTACAAAAATAAAATAAAATAAAAGAATAAAAAAATAAAAAAAATAAAAAATTAAAAAATTAAAAAAAAAATAAGAAAAATAAGAAAAATAAAAAAATAAAAAAATAAAAATATTAAAAAAATTAAAAAAATTAAAAAAATTAAAAAAATTAAAAAAAATAAAAAAAAATAAAAAGGATTGATAAATAAATAGACAAATAAATAGATAAATAGATAGATTGATGGTCAAATAGATAGATAAATAGATAGATAGATAGATAGAAAATAGATAGATAGATATAGAGACAAATATATAGACATCAGACAGACAAATAGACAAATAGATATATATATACAAATAGATAGAAAGATAGTTAGAGAGAAAGATAAACACATAGATAGATAGAAAGATAGATAAATAGATAGATATATAAATAGATAAATAGATAGATAGATAGATAATAATAATAATAATATATAGATAAACAGGTAGATAGATAATGGATTGATAGAGAGGAGATACAATTGATATACAAATATAGACAAATAAATAGATAGATAGATGGATAGACACATAGATAGATAGATTATAGACAAATAGATATACATATAGATAGAAAGATAGATAGACAAATATAAAGATAAATATATAGATATATATATATAGATAAATAGATAGATAAATAAAGAGATAGATAGACAAATAGATAGATAAATATATTGACAGATAGATAGATAGATAGACAGACAAATAAATAGATAAATGAATAAATAGATAGTTCAATAGATAGACAAATAGATAAATAGATAGAAATAGAACATATAGATAGATTGATAGACAAATAGATATAGAGATATATAGACATTTAGTTAAATAGATAGATAGATAAACAAATAGATAAACAAATAAATAAATAGATAGATAGATAGATAGATAGATATTAGACAAATAAATAGATAAATAGATAGATAGAAATATAGAAAGATAGATAAATAAATAGATAGGTATATAGATAGATAGATTAACATATAGATAGAAAGATAGATAGAGATATAAATAGATTTTTATAGATAAATTGGTAGATAGATAGCTAGACAGATAGATTGTTAGAAAAACAGACATATAGATAGATAGATACACATATAAATATAAAGATAAATTGTTAGTTAGAAAGATATATAGACATATAGATAGATTGATTGATAGAAAAATTGATTGATAGATAGTTAGATAGATATATAAACAATAAATAGATAGATAGGTAGATAAACATAAAGATAGATAAATAGTTTAATTGATAGATAGACAGATAGATAAACATATATATTGACATATATATAGAAAGATAGACATATATTTAGATAGATAGGTAGACACATATATAGATAGATCGATCGATAGATAGACTGATAGAGAGATAGATAAATAGATAAATAGATAAATAGATTAATTGATAGAAAAATAGATAGATAGATAGTTAGAAAAACAAATAGATAGATAGATAGACAAATAGATAGAAAGATAGATAGATAGTCAAATTAATAGTAACATAGATAGATAGATTAATAGATAGATTGATAGATAAATTGAAATACATATTGATATATAGATTAATAGATAAATAGATAGATATATAGATAGAAATATAGATAGACAAATAGATAGACAGATAGATAGATAGATAGTCAAATAAATAGAAAAATATATAAATAGATAGATAGTAAGATAGATAGATATATATACAAATAAAATAGAGTAACAGAGAAAAATAGATTGATATTTAGATAGATAGATTGAAATATAGATAGACACATAGATAAAAATATAGATAATAGATAGATTTAAAGATCTTTAGATAGAAATAATGATAGATAGATAAATAAATAGATATATAGATAGATAGATAAATAGATAGATAGATAGAGAGATATCTAGATAGATTGCTAGACATACAGACAATTTGATTGATAGATAGACAGATAGACTTATAAATAGATAGGCATATAGACAGATACATAAATAGATAGATAGATATATAGACAAATATATAGTTAGATATATAGATAGATAGATAATTAAATAGATTGATAGTTAGATAGATAGATAGATAGACAGACCGATATATCGATAGATAGATAGATAGACTAACAGATATATAGACCTAATAATAGAAATATAAATAGATAGACATATATATTGAATGATATATAAACATATATATAGACAGATATATTGACAAATAGATAGACAGATAGATGGATAGTGTTGTATAAATATTTTGTTTTGATAAACTACTTTGTATAACTAAAATTTTTTCTCTTTCAATATTTTTTTAAGTGTAGGAAATAAAATATTCAATGGCTATGAATGTAACAATAGCACAATAATGGGGGTCCCACTGCACGTTTAATTGGCCAAAGAAATATTAGGAGCATAAACATGTCCATCCAAGTGATCCAACCTGCTCTGTTATTGATATAAATAGTTTTTATTATTATTTTTGTGCTGTTGTAATTTATGCTTGCAGAACTGTTCATCTCCGTTTTCTCCTATCTGCATGATTTTCATCATGAGTACTACTCACAAATCTATAAGACTTATTTTAGTTATAATCTGTAAATGCATAAGTATTTTCTGGTGGATGTAGCTAGTCATTCTGAATGACTAGTGAACCACATTAATTTTTGTGTTTCTATTGTTGTTTGATTTTGTTTATCATGGGTTGTTGGATTGTTGTTGTGGATATATATTTTGTTGTTCTCTTCTTCTTCTTCTTCTAATCTATCAAATTACAAATGTGGGAAGCAGAATTACCCAATAGATAGTTAAATAGATAGATAGACAAATATATATAGACTAATGGATATATAGTTAGATAGATAGATAAATAGACAGAAAGATAGATAGATTTAAAGATAGATAGATAGTCAGATAAATATGCGGATACATAAAAAGATAGATAGACATGTAGATAGACAATTCATTCAATAATTAGATAGACAGACAGATAGACAGATAGATAGATAGATAGACAAATAGATTGAAAAATAAATAGATAAATAGGCAGATAGATAGACAAAACATACATACAGACATATAGATAAATAGATAGATAGATAGACAGATAGATAAAAGATAGATTGATAGAAAGATAGATGGAGAGATAGATAGATATATAGATAAATATAGAGATAGATTGAAAGATAGACAGATAGATAGTTAGATAGATAGACAAATAGATAGATAGATAGATACACAAATAGATAGATAAATAGATAAATAGATAGATAGAGAGATTAATAGACATATAGATGGACAAATAAACATATATATTTATAGATAGATAAATAGAAAGTTAGATCGATATATGTACATATAGATAGATAGATTGATAAAAAAATTAATAGATAGATATATAGATAGATCGATAGATATATAGATAGTTAGATAGTTAGATAGGCAGATAAATAGACAAATAGATAGCGAGAGATAAATAGACAGATAGATAGATAGATAGACAGAAATATTGATAGATAAATAAATTGATAGATACATAAATTATTAGACAGATTGATAGATAGAATGAAAGATTGATAGATAGACAAATAGATAGATAGATAGGCAAATATGTATATAGATACATAGATAGATAGATAGATTGATTGATTGATTGACAGATTGATAAACTTAATCATAGAGAGATTGATATACATGTCGATAGACAAATTGATAGATAGATAGATAGACAGATATCTAGACAAATTGATATTCAGATATCTAGATGGATAGATATATAGATAGATCGATGGATAGAATGATTGATAGAAAAATGGATAGATAGTGGGATAGATAGAAGGACAAATAAATGGATAGTTAGAAAAATAGATTGATGCATAATTGATAGATAGATAGATGGATAGCTAGATGGATAGATTAATAGTTAGATAAATAGATAGATAGAAAGATCAATAGACATATATATAGACAGATAGATAGATATATAGATCGATAAAAATAAAGATAGATATATAGACATATATGTAGATGCATAGATAGATAGATAGATAGAAAGATAGACAGATATAGATAGATATATTGATAGATTGCCAGATATATAGCTAGATAGATAAAACAATATATAGACAGATAGATAAACATATAGAGAGACATATAGATAGACATATTTATAGATAGATCGATAGATAGATAGTTAGAGAGATAGATATACAAATTGATAGAGAGATACATAAAAAGTTACTTCGACAGATAGATATATATTGATTGATAGACATATAGATAGATAGATAGTTAGACAGATAGATTGATAGATTGTTAGATAAATTGATAGATAATTAGACAAATAGATTGATAGATAAATAAATAGATTACTAGAGAGTTAGTTAGACAGATAGATTTGACTGTTAGATAGATGGTTCGATAGACAGATAGATTAATAGATAGATAGATAAACAGATATATATACATATAGATAGACAAATAGATAAACAAATAGATAGACATATAGATATATTGATTGATAGACATACAAATAGATAGATATATACATAGATAGATAGATACATAGACTAATTAATATCCAAATTAATAGACATATAGATAGATAAAAAAATATATAGACAAATAGACAGAAAGATAGACAGACATATAGACAGATTGATTAATTCATAGACTGATAGATAGAGAGAGAGATATATATATATATATATATATATATATAAATAGATAGACAGATAGATAAACAGATAGATAAATTAATAGATAGACAACTATTAGATTGACAAATTTACAAATAAAGAGAAATATATATCAACATAATAGCTAAGTTATTTTTCTAGCTATTATAAAATATTCCATTGCTAAAATAGAATAGTGGTGGATTTTCCTCGAAAATTATTCAAAGCTAATTTACTCGTCTCAAAAAATTATTGAAAACAAAATTCCCTAGCAAATTTTTGAATGACTGAAATTCTCTAGCTAATTATATTTTTTTCCTTGTTAATTTTGATCATCATTAAAGGTAGTAATTAATATCTTTCGACTAAATATATACAGAAAATTTCAAACTAGATTAGGGAGGGAATAATCCCTAGCTATTTTCATTCCAAAACTATTTTCATAATTTTATTTTTTTTACCAAAATTTTTAATAACATTTTTAAAATTTTTACATTAAATTGAATAAAAACATATACTATAAACCATTTTTTATAATTAAATAAAAGAAAAAGTATTTCTGATATTTTTTTGATACAATAGTTACATAGTTAAAAAATATATCATAGGTATATAATCAATTAAAACTAAATTATCATCCTTATCATTAGTTGGTGCATTTGTACTAGCCTCTCCTACGTGATTTCTCTACTGGAACTCGGTATGATATTTCTTGCGTTAAGGCCGCTAACTATGACTCCATATAGGGCATCTACTATTGCATTGCATTCATAATTTCTTTCATCTCATCATTCACTTCATTCATTTCCTGCATTTCTTCCTTTAAAAGAATAATCTACTAATCCTTCTCTTTTATTTCACTCTCTATATATACAAAATATTCATTTGTTTCAATTACTTGTTGTTCGGCCACCTCATCCATCATTGTTGTGACAAAGGAACTAGAAGCATGACTTCAAAACCCACACCCTTTGAGCTGATGTCTACATTTGTTATGATTTGCTTGTTTTCAATGTTATTTATTTGATTGTATTGTTTTATTCCATCTCACAAGTATTTGACTAAAATTACAAAGTCTTACAAGAAAATGGCCGATTCTAAAGCATTCTCCTGGAAGAAAGTTTCCGAATCGACAAAAGAGTCTTTTTTTAATGACTTTCAGGTAAAAATAACAAAACAAATGCATTGAAAATTAATTATCTAATTACTTAACTATTATGTTGGTTATTATTTAAGCAGTAAATAATTATGTTTTTGTTGTTAATATAAATTCTTTTGTGATTTTTCTATATATAGAATCAGTGCACATGGGCACTCAAATTTGATGGAAAGATAAAGTTAATTATGGGAGAGCAAAGCTGCTTAATGGTATTCTGATTTTGTCCATAAATTAAAGAATAATAAAGAAACGAATAATTTTATATCCAAGGATGATCAGCCCGAGTGGCTAAATTATTGGGAGGAGTCACATGTGAAGAAAAAATCAGATATTGCTAGCAAAAATTGATGAAGAGAGGTAGCTGGACTAGGTATAGGAATCTGTCGACACACAGGAGGGTTAAATTCGAGCATTGAGCACGTTTGAGATTTGGTACAATTTTAAAATTTTAAATATTTATATATTTAGTCGTTGTCCTAATTGTCCAATAAAACAAATCTCTGCATGGGTTTATTTATTTTGTTAAATTTTTTGATCATTTGTTTTTTATGACTTAATAAAAATATATTCTTGGCTGGAGATCCCAATTTTTATGAGATTTTCAAGAAGATGCGTGTGAAGAAAGTAGATGGTCAGTTTGTTGACAACAAGTCTCAGATGATTACTATAAGAATTTGTTATATTAATAAAATTTCATAGTACTATAGTACATTTTGAAATTGTTTGGAATGCAAAATATTTATTTTATTTTATGTATATCTAGAATAGAATATTTCTTTATTTTATCTTAGGAACTAATGGAGGAACGTGTGATAGCTGCTCATCAACAAGTTGAGGGTTCAATGGATCATCAACTAATTGACTATGTTCCTATTTATTTGGAGACCATAGGAGGTCGTAAGAAGTAGTGAGTGTATGGCATCAGCTCGAAGGGAGTGTCATTTTGTTGTAGTAGTCATGCTTCTAATTCATCTGTCTCAGCAATGGTGGATGAGGCAGTGGAATAATATGTAAATGAAACAAATGAACATATTGTAGTTATGGAGACCGAAATGAAAAAGAAGGATGAACAGAAATCTCATTTGAAGGAAGAAATATATGAAATTAAAGAACAGAAGGATGTGCAGTATACTAATTTGATGGAAGAAATGCAAGAAATTAAAGAAATGAATGATGAGATGAAAGAAATTAAGAATGTAATGCAACAGTATGTCCTATATGGAGTCACAGTTAGTGGCATTGATGCAACATATAGCATTCCAAGATCCAGCTACGAAACCTCGCAGGAGAGGCTAGCATTCCCTACTAATTATGAGGATGATTTCGTATGAGAATTATTTTTGAACTGTTATTGATTTTTGTCTATGTGCAGCAAATAATTATGATATTTTTTTCTAGGTTTCAATTTCTTTTATTCTGGTTTTGTTCTTTTCTTTGGCGATTAACCTAATAATAAATCTTTGCATGACATATTATGTGAGACTCACAAAAAAATTCTGATCCAAAGCATTCAGACATTTCCACAGACCTTCCAATGCATGGGTCTCATATTTACCGATTTTAACTTGATCAGAAGGAGGCTTAGCTTCTATTATCTTCATTATTCATAAAATATTTTATTTTTGCACTCTTTTTCTGTCTAAACATCATTACTGAACATCTTCTAGATTTTTTTTGAAGCTATATGACTATGAACTTTAATTTGTGTTTGTTCATGTCTATAATAACTATTTATATATATATGTGAATAAGTTTGTGTGTCCTCAAATTTTTTGCGTATATTTTTAGCCTATTATAGGTATGAAAAAGCCTTGGCTAGTCCTCCATGGTGTTGAGAACAACACCATTGCTTTTGAAGCTGTGAATGAACCAAAAAATTAATTCCACGCAAATGCAAATTTTTCTTGACACTCTTATTTTGTACAGATATGCATCGTCACAGTTTAGATCTGAGACTACTTGTTATCAGTTATTGATTTGTAAATGTAATATGTTATGCTCCATGTTCAGGTGTAATAATGTTCTCTATCTGCGTGGAGTACCGGAGAAAAAAGAACAAGAAATGTTGACCATGCCTGAGCGACCTATATGCATGTTTTTTAAATCCTAGATTATTTTCTTCTGTTGTCTTTGATGGTATGTGTATTTGCATTAAAGTACAAGTGTGTGTGTCATCCAATGCTATGTAAATATATATACGTACAAATAATTCTGTAGTATATACGTACATATATACTTGGTATAAATGTACGTATATACCAATTATATATCTATGTATATACTGAGTATATAAATATATATATACCGAGTATATATATTCGTATATACTGAGTATATTTGTATGTATATACTTAGTAATACGTACATATTTAGTAATACGTACATATTTAGTAATACGTACATATATACTCAGTATATACATACTTTTATACTATAGTATATATGTACGTATATACCGAGTATATTTGTACATATATACTCAGTATATTTGTACTGAGTATATATGTACACATAATACTATAGTTCCTATTTACATATATTTCAATAATATATGTATGAGTAAAATGCTAGTATATATGTACATATATACTGTAGTATTATATATTTATCAAAACAGAACTTTTTTTTTATTTTGATTTGATTGAGTGGTTAAATTTTCTTACATATATGGTACCGCATTGTTCCCCATACAAAGCTTGTATAAGTGAAGGGATTTTACACTAGATATGAAGTGCCGTGACTCGGAAAGCTTTGTCGTAGTAGAAAAATGATGATCAGAGGAGCAGAGGGAGAGAAAGCAACGTCAATGCATGGATATATTATACTTTATACACTGTCAGAAGATATATTGAAGAATAAGATGTGATACAATTTTTGTTATTTTTTTATTTTAATTATGTAAAATATTGTATTAGAATAAGTTATTAAATGATTTAATTTTTTGTTAATTATTAATTATTGGTTATAGTTTATATTTTTATTCAATTTAATAAAAAAATATTAAATTATTTAATTAAAAAATTTTAAAATAAATTAAATTCTAAAAATAGTTTTGAAATTAAAATAGCTAGGGAAAATTCCATACCTAATTTAGCAAATTTCCCGAGCTAATTTAGCAAATTGCCCTATCTAATTTAGCTAGGGATATCTTTATTTTAGCAAGGGATTTTTTCGTCTCTAAATTTATTTTGCTAGGGACTATTTCCATCACTAATATTTATAGACGAGCACTTTAGATTGAGAAAGCTTTCATCATTATATCCGTTTAGTGATTGAAACTCTCATTTAGCTTGCTAATTTAGCTAGAGAAAATATTTTTTTAGCTAGGGATTTTTCGTCATTAAATTATTAGCTAGGGACACTTTCCTAACTATATTTGAGCGACGAGCACTTTAGATTGGGAATGGTTCCATTGTTAATTCATCGCTATATCCCATTTAGCGATGGAAAACACCCATTTAGCTAGGAAATTTTCCATAGCTATATGGGATTTTTCTTGTAGTGTATCTATCTATATATCTATATATCTATATATCCATTTATCTATCTATTTATCTATCTATCTTTCTTTCTATCTATCTATAAATCTTTCTATCTATTTATCTATCTCTCATTCAATCTATTTATATGTAAATCAATCTATCTATCTATCAATCACTATGTCTATTTATCACTTTGATCACTTATAAATATACGTGATCACATACTTGTGGATCTTGCTCTATGCGTGAGTATGAATGAGCATTGATATTATTTCTAATTTATACTCTTTATGTTTATTACTTTGTGAATTGACTTCAATTATGCTTAAATTTCATTTCACATAAAGAATTTTTTTTTTCAATATAATTAACGTATGTATTGTGTTTAATTATAAACATTCAAGGAGGGTAAGAAGTCTAGTGCTCCTCTCTTATTCAGATACATGCACATGAAGGCTCATGATGATCAAACTTTCGTAGATCAAAGATCTCGTGTAACAAATGTAAGTTTAAATAAAAAAAATTATGTTAAAATATAAATTGATATACTTTTCATACATTTTTATTAGGCGAGATTTGAGTAAATGTTAACTACTGTGACTCAAGCATATTGCCAGTCTACTTTAGGTTCATGTGATGGTGCAACAGGTAGTTCTCATTCATCAGCTGCACCAGTTGTTGCAAATAAGATTTGGTATATGGCTGTTGATGGCAAGGAGAAGATACCCGTCTATGGCGTCGGTTCATCTACATCATTATTCTACTCACATAAATGACCAAACTATGAAGCTGAATTTTTAGGACTAATTTCAATTTTGTGCTTAAAATGGAGGATTTTCAGGACGAAATATAAAATTTTATACTCTTTTAGTTGGCTTATACCATGTGACGTATGATCGACTATGAGGATGATAGGGATGAGTTGCGTATGCATTTTGACTAGCTTACAAAGAAGTTTCAGGAAGGAGGACTACAGTTCAAACTAGATGATCTATCTCGGATTGTTCAGTGTAATGCTCCAACTACAGCATCTACTCCATTACCTATAGCAGTATCCGGAACAACAACATTATGACTAGCAGCAACAGATAGCTCTATCCCAGTACCCGACATCTCACTGTGTAGACTAGAAATGTCACAGCATAATGATTATGAAACAAAGTTGGATGATTGAGTATATTACACACATTTTTTTCAATGCCTTAAACTTTGATTTGGGATTTTATTTTTTTATTTTATTTTGATGTTTTTAATATATATATGCAGTATATAAAGTTGTTTGATGTAGTTAATTGAATTTTTATTTTCTTGTTTTATCTTTAAATGTTTCTGTAGGAACTGAATCAAAACTAGAAGCAAAATGATTTTTTTTTTTGTGTTTTATGTTCTAGTTTCTATAGCAACTACAAAAATATTGCAAAAAAAAAATTTGGTCGGTAATTACCACTTGAATTGCGGCCAAATTGACCAAAATTTGTTAATATCAATGGTAGATAAAAGGTGACCAAACGGTCGGCAATTTTTTTGGAGATCAATTACCAACAAATGATTTAGATTTTGAACAGTTTTTTGTCGCAATTTTTTTGGTTTTTACCGGCCATTTCTTGACCATTTATCGACCAAATGCTTTTGGTCAAAAAATAGTTGGAATTTAGTCAGTAATTATTTGTCAGTGATTGCTTTGTAAATGGTTATTAATTACTGACCATTTAGAGACCATCTACTGACCTTATTTATTCGGTCGGTAAATTGTCGGAATATAGCCGGTAAATCTTTGTTTGCAGAGGATCGGTAAATGGTCGGTAACTTACAGATCGAGTGATTTTTTGTTGGTAAAAGATTTAGCGACAAGCAAAATTGTGACCAAATATTTTGGTCGGTAAATGATCACTATTTTGTTTACCGACAAAAAAATACCGAATTAGTGACTAAAAAATTGGTCAGTAATTCAGTGAATTTTGGTGGTGTATCATGAACGTATGCATCAGATATTTCTCTGCATTTAGTTAAAAATGCATAGGCATGTATATATGCAATATGCATGCATATAGCATAAATATAGTATAATTATATGTGTCCAAACAAACACATGCACATACTATTTTCCTATCTTCTCATATTTCTTTAGCTTGTCCATATATTACACAATTCTAGTTCAACTGAACCATTGATGCATGGAAATGGTCATTATCAAAAATCAAAATCTTGCCTTTTTCTAATCAACATATCCCACGCGAACTAAAATTTATTATTACATTTTTTTTGATTTAGAAAACTATAAGAAAACTTTTTTTAGGAAAAATAAAAAAATAAATGACTATTTGAAAGAATATTTGATGGTTGTGAGCATGAATAGTTAATCTTGCTTCAATACACTAGAAATTAAAAGCTAGTATTAATATCATTCAAGAAAACATAAAATCTATGAATATCTCATGTACACAAAAAATTATATCAAATAAGAAAACTTGATTACTACTTCATTCAAATTTTCTTTTAACCTCTCATTATCATTATCAATGAAATCTTATCTCAACACTATCGTAAACAAACATTACACTAACCATATGAACATGAGTTCAATCAACAAGAATACCAAATATACTTCATCAGGATGCTTGTCAAATCACCCATCATGATGTTCAAGTAGATGTCTTACCTGCACTCCATTTCCATTATAATAGCCCATCCAGCTTCTCTGCACAACTTCACA
The DNA here is from genome assembly GCA_029783825.1 of Sapria himalayana. NCBI lineage: Eukaryota > Viridiplantae > Streptophyta > Magnoliopsida > Malpighiales > Rafflesiaceae > Sapria > Sapria himalayana. The sequence continues at coordinate 5,602 of JAREIK010002579.1, read as the reverse complement.
ATTTCAATGCATGCAGTTTTTCATTGATGTAATCTAGTTCGCCTTGATAAGAAGGCTCTATGCCATATCCAAGCAACCAAATCAAATTAAAAAAACAAAAATTTTCAGAGCTCAATGCTATGCCAAGCCTGTTATGAGCTCACAAAGAAATTAACATCTCGCATCTTGCTTGTATTTGAGGTCGTAGAGCATCTTATCCAGCTAATAAAACTCAGATTCAGCAATATCCACTTCTATGGGTCACATATGGCAATAATGTAGTTGGAATCGAGGCCTAAGCCTTGTGATAAATATTTTTAATAACACATAGTGGGAGTTTCATGGATTCGATAACATACAGTGAGTGAGCGAAGATATACATAGCACACAATGTGTAGGTAATCATGGTGGCTAGTGCACAGTGGGTGCACTCCTTCTAGAAGTTTATAGCTCTTTCCGACACCCCCCCCCCCATAGTTTACCTTTCCCTGGGGTCAATATAATAAATATAATAAATATAACAAAACATAAAATAAATATAATACATTTGATGAATAACCTCGTACAAACAATGCCATTATATAACAGGCTATTTTTATTATGGCAACTCATATGATGAATAACCTCTATATCACTATCAAAGTGCACCTGTGTGTGCCAGGCATGCCTCAATCTGTAAGACATGCTAATTCTTCCTCCAAAAGCTATCAATAGAACAACATATCAATTGATAAATTAGAGAACATGACACCTAGCAAAACACAAGCAATATCACATACATCATCCTCATCAATAATATAGTTATATACAGTATATATGTACATATAGTACTATAGTATATATGTACATATATGAAATATATATGTACATATATACTATAGTATATATGTACATATATACTTCAGTATTATACATATGCACTGTAGTATATATGGATGTCTTATAGATATAGAATAACATGTATAGATATAGATATATAATAGTAGGTAAAGTATTATCTCATGTATAATTCACAAAGAAGGCACAAAACATCCCCTCCAACATTAAGAAGAAATGCGAATATTATATAAATTTTAAAAAATATATCTAAAAACTCTTAGAGGAAAACCTAGAAGTCAAGCCATGAACCAGGCTTGCTGAATTAAAATTCACACCCTACTTTTTTTGCAACCAGAACTCTTTCATGGTCCCAAGGCCTATAAGGGGGTTGCTCGGCTCCACAACTCCCCACAGCACCAATGCTTCCGCGTGGCTTTCCTAGAACATTTCTTCTTCTCTCTGTGTGCTTGCACCAATGATTTTGATCAGTTAGGTTTATGTGTTAGTCCATCAACCCTATAGTTTCTACTACCACATGGTTCTTCTCTTGGTTCAAAGCAAGCACCCTCACTTCGTTGTATGTTACAATATAACTATAGAATTGTTCATTATCATACTCATCCATGGCTGGAGACAATTCAATATACACTCCATAAAAAGAATATGCACTCCATAAAAATAATACACATTCACAGATATATAAATACAGTAATTATAGACATGAACAAACACAAATCTGAGTTGATAGTCATACAACTTCAACAAATATCTAAAAATGGCGAGCAGTTATGTTTAGAGAGAGAGAGAGATAGAGTACAAAAATAAAATATTTCAGAAATAATGAAGGTAATAATTGCTCACCCTCCGTTTGATCTATTAGAGATCGATAAAGATGGAACCCATCCAGAGGAAGGACCATGATAATGTTTGAAGCTTTTGAATCAAAATTTATTCATGTGTCTCACATTAGATGTCTTGCAATGTTTCATGGTTAAATTAATCAGCAAATCAAAAACAAAACTAGAAAAGAGATAAATGATACCACCAAAATAGTTTCATCCTATTTAGCTACACATAGACAAAAATAAAAATAGTTCAGAAATAATTCTAATACAAATTATCATCTTAATTAGTTGGTACATTTGTACTAGCCTCTTCTGCATGGTTTCGTAGCTGAATTTTGGAATGCTATCTGTCACGTCAAAGCTGCTAACTGTGACTCCATATAAGATATCTACTGTTGCATTACATTCTTAATTTCTTTAATCTCATCATTCATTTCGTTCATCTAATCATTCATTTCTTTCATTTTTTATAACCAGGCCACAACGCATTATATATATAGCTTTAAGTATTTCATAAAATTTCTGAGCTTTAGGATTTGGTGCTTCATCCATGTAATCCATATTAAAATCAGCACCAGCAGCTTCCATGACCAATCTATGGTATGTGTTTGATGCTTCTTCACCACATGCAAATGATTTCACTACACTAATTTCGATCAATGTTCAGAGTCATATTTAGACAAATAGTATCTTATAGTGTTTAAATCATGAAAAAGGATATTCTGACACTTGCAGTTATTACATGGACACTTATTTTTTTCTCCATCCATCATCTCGATTGACTGCACGCAAAGTTGATGAAAGTTTCAAGGCCACTCACAAAATCTTGATTCAAAATTCCATTCATAAACTTTTTGTACATCCACTGACGAGTTGAACTCATTTTGTCCTATTTTATTTGCAAAGAATAATGCTCAATCATTATTTTGAATTAAACATATAATTACTTCAAAATACACTAATAATTAAATAAAATTACTTACAGATGAATATTTAAAGATTAAATATTTTGAATATTGAGGCAATGCATTTGTAGAATGTACATTAATAGATAAAGCATTTTTTTACCATAGTAAAGATTAATAGATATCATCCTATTACTAGTTATATAAAAATGTATATAAAATATATGTTGTTAATTATATATTTAAATATAGTTATATATAATGTTTTTATAATTATACATATAGTTAAAGACAATTATTTATAGTTATGTGTTATTATACCTGTAATATATATAGTTAAAAATAGATTTATATATAGTTAAACATATAGTTATATAAAGATATATTCATACACGTAGTTATAAGTAGTTATACATAAATGTGTATAAAGTTATAAACAAATATATAGATTTACATATATGTATATATATAAATATATGTATACATAGTTACAAATATAGTTATAATTAATTATATAGAGTGTTACATAGTTATACAAATATATATATATATATATAGTTATATACATATAGTTAAACATAATGTTGTATGTTGGTATACATGTAATTATAAAATAGTTACATGTGGTTATCCATATAGTTACACATATAGTAATATTATATTTATACATGTAGGTATATATATTTTTTGATATAATTTTATATATTTATACATATAGTTATGTATAGGTATAGATATAGTAAATACATTTTTATATACTAATATATAAAAATATATATTAATATATGTTGTTAATTATATAATTAAATATTATTATGTATAAGGTTTTTATAGTTATACATATAGTCAAAGACAATTATTTATAGGTATATGTTCTTATACCTATAGTATATATAGTTAAAAATAGAGTTATATATAGTTAAACTTATAGTTATATATAGATATATTAATACAAATATTTATAATTAGTTATACATAATGTAAAATAAGTTATAAACAAATTTATAGATTTAATTATATGAATGCATATATGTATACATAGTTACAAATATAGTTATATTTAATTATATAGAATGTTACATAGTTATATAAATATTTATATATAGTTATACACATATAGTTATAAATGTGTATGTAGGTTAAAGATATAGTTATATATTTCATTTTTATAGTTATACACATAGTAAAATACAATTTATATAAGTATATATTATTATGCATATAGTATATTTTGTTAGAAATATAGTTATATAGAATTATACATATAGTTATAAATTATTATATAATTAAAAAATAGTTATGTATATTAATAAATATAGTTATAAAAATATTTTACATAATTATACATATTGTTATAAATACTTTTATATATAATGGCATATGATTATATATTTATACAAGTGTTTAGATATAATATTTGTGTTTAAAATATTTTTATAAATGTTACTTATAAATAAATATATTTATGAAACACTTTTATAAATATTATATAGTATATATATCACATTTATTTAAACATTATATATATTATATATTTATATAAAAATTAATAGGTTATATAAATGTTTACAAAAATGTATAAACATTTTATATGTTATATAAGTGTAATATAAAAAATTATATAAATGGATAGTTTTATGTAAATGTTGTATATATATTTATAAACATTAATACATATGTATAAATATTTATATATAACATTAAATTTATATATAACCATATCAATGTTTATATATAATTTAATACGTTTATACAATTAAAGTATAGATATTTATACATAATGTCATAAGATTATATAAATGTATAAAAGTTTATATATAATGTAATCTGTTTATAATATTTTTGAAAACAACAAAAATAGAACTTATAAATATTAAGTTTGTTTTTTCATAAATTACAGTAGTAGCAAACATTAAGCATAATTTTTTTTCTTAAGTTACAGAAGCAGAAAACAATATGCAAACATTTAGTATTTGAAATCCATTAAACCCTAAAAAATTAAACAATAAAAGAACAAAGTTTACACTAACCATTTATTGTTTCATTAATGGTGTAAGTCAAAATCATATAAGTGATATGAAAATAGAAAAAAATAGAAGAAAAAAGAAGAAAAATTGTGGGAAAATAAAAAAAAATCAAATCCAAATATTCGTAAAAACCAAACTCCACTAGTGGTAATCAAATTGAGATAGAGAGAGAGAGAGAGAGAGAGAGAGAGATATATATATATATATATATATATATATATATATATATATATATATATATATATATATTTCATTCCTAATGAGAAAAGCAATGATAATATTATATGGTAACAAGAAGAGGTAGATTTTGTAGGTTACTCCCATAGTCTAGTTTTGTTTCTCATCTCTTTGTCGTTGAAGGATAGAAACAATTTTAGTGCTTAATGCCTTAGCAATTTTTTTCACGGAAACTATAAATAAAAAATTGGATGCAAATATATAAAGAATAAAGAGAAAAAAATATAAAAGTACTCTAAAATTATAAAAAAAAAAATAATTAAAAAAATGAAATTTATTTTTATTAACCATAAATGATATTATTTTATAAAAAAATAAAATAATATTATATAATAATAAAGTATTTCATATATATATATATTATGGTTATAACTTTTTAAGAATTCAATTTATTTTTATTATATAATATGAATTAATAATAAAGGCATAAAATTTGAATCTTTTAGTCATTATAAATTTGAATCTTTTAAGTGTTCATTTAATAACTACACTAGAAAATTATTTTTTATATCATCAATATTTTTTGATGTAATTAAAATATCTATGTATTATTATTTAAATATCAATTTATTTTCTTTTAAATTTAATTAAATATTTTAATTTTTTTTATAATTCAAAATTTTAAATCTATTAGTCAATATTTTTTTATAGATTCATATAATAATAACAATTTTTTTTTTAAAATAATATAAATATTTACTTATTTATTCGTTAATCCATATAATTTTATAATTTTTTTAGTTAATCAAACAATTATTTAATTTAGCATTTTATTAGTAGTACTTTTTAT
>JAREIK010002578.1:23406-41361 GCA_029783825.1 Sapria himalayana | reverse complement strand
GATAGTATATAGATAGATAGATATATAGACAGATAAACAGATAGATAGAAAGAATGAAAGATAGATAGATATATATATATTAACAAAAAGATATATAGATGGTTAGATAGATAGACTGATAGAGATGATATACACAGATAGATAGATAGATAGATAAATAAATAAATAAATAGATAAATAGATAAATATATAGATAAAGAGATAGATAGGCAAATAGAGAGACATATACATATATAGATAGATAAATAGATAGATAGATTGATAGATAGAAAATAGTAAACAAATAGAAAGAAAGATAAATATATAGATATACATATAGAAAGGACATAGATATACGGATATAAAATAGATAGATAGTAGTTAGTTAGATAAACATATAGATAGATCGATCGATTGATTGATAGACAAATAATAGATATATGATAGACATTTTATTAAATAGATAAATAGATATATGATAGATAGATTGATAGAAGATATTTAGATAGATAGATAGATTGATAGAAAGATATTTAGATAGATGATAGATTGATAGATGTATAGATAGACATATAGATAAAAAGTCAACAAATAGATTGATATAAAGATTGATTGATTGATTAATTGATATATTCATGGTCTTTAGATAACATATAGATAGAAAACATATAGACATATGCATTGTCCTTTGTGTAGAAATAAAGACAGATTGATTGACTAATGCATAATCTAATTTTTATGCAACTTCCTAAATTGTTCTTAAAAAATAGAAGTAGAATTGGCTAATTTTTTTTGGGTAAAAAATGGCAAACTGAATCTTTATTGGATTAAATGGAAAGACCTCTGCTACGTAGAGGAAGAGGTAGTTCTAGGTTTCACTAGGCTAGAGCTGATAGTTGAAGCATGGGTCTATAAAAGATGTAGAGTATAAAAGAGAATAATAATTTTTGGGCATCATATGTGAGAGCAAAATATCTAACAAATAATGATACTAATAGGATAAATTAGATTTATAATGAATCTCAAATTTGGAACAAACTGTAAAGCAAAAAGAAGTGGCGGATAACCACTATATACTTACTAAATATGGTTGGAAATTAAAAATAAATGAATAAGGTTTATTTTCTTTAAAATTGGCCAAGAATCTGGTTAGGGATATAAAGCCTAAAATATGTTTATTTGAAAGGTGTTGGAATAACAATAACCAGCCGAAAATATGTTTATTTTTATCGAAAGCTTTATCTAACATCATTCCAATAGAAACTCTGGATCATCTCCTTTTACAAGGGAGGATAGCTTCAAAGATATGAGAAATATTTGAAAAAGAAATGAGTATAAAGCACAAAAATCAAATACTCAAATATAGAATTTTTAAATTGATGAGGAGGCCATTCTTTATTCAGTATGCAAATGGCTCAATATCTCCATTCCACCGCTAATAATATGGGTATTTGGAAAACCAGAAATAACAGTAGATTTGAGAATGTTGAAAAATGAAGGGAGAAGATATAGTAAGAGATATAAAAAAGAATTAAAATGTATTTCAGAAGCTTATCCTTTAAAACATATAACTTATCAGAAAATAAAGAATATATAGATAAGTAGCACTTAAGGTATCAAAAGCCCAAATCAATAAGCTTTACTAGGTTATGCTAGAACAAACCTTTTAAAGGCTAAATGGCACTCAATATGGATGGTAGTTTTAAAAGAGACATAAGTGCAGCAGGAGGTGGAGGAATTTAAGTGATTCCGATGGCAAGATGATTGGGCAATTACTAGAAAATTGAAAGCTAATTCTCGTATACAATCTAAAATCTGGGGAATCCTATTTAGTTTAAAAATATGCAAAGATAGGAAAATAATGAACATCCAAATACAAACTGATTCTCAATATTAGTAGGTATCATTAAAGATCAAAAATTGCTTTGGAAATTTATAAATAATATAGATGAAATTATACAACTATTACATGAATTAAAATGTAGTATAATGCATATATCAAGAGAAGTGAATCAAGTAACCAATAAGCTAGCTAAGAAATGTGGAAAAATAGGAGATCAGGACTTCGAGACACATAACATGCCTACAAAATATAGAAGCAACTTATACTAGATGAAACAGAATATCCTATATTTAGGAAAGTTAACACTTAAAAAATATTTGTGAGTAGCTTAATTGAAATTTAAAATATGTAAGCCATCATAAACTTTTACACAGCTTAGAGATGTAATAAATTAGATTATATTCATTGAGTTTAGATTTTCTACTGGGATAATGAAGATTATCCCTTGTTACATATGGAGGTTTAAAAACTACTGGAGGGAAAAAAAACATTATGCAGATTATCATTTTCAGTAAGAGGAAACTTTTTGCAGGGATATTGATTTTGTATCCTGGTCCTGAGAGATGCTTGCATGTCTTGTTGGATGAATCATTGTGGGAAAAAACACTACAAACTTATATTTTACATTCTTTTCTCTTGCAATTGTCACGGTCATAGATGATGCACAAAGAGAGGAGGAGAAAGATATTATTATTGCTAGTTTTTTCTGAAAAAACAGATACATCAAAGTGAGGGTGTTAAAGAGATGTAGTAGCAAAAACTATGCAGACAGGCTGCTGAAGAAGAAAATCTTGTAGAAAGCTATCAGGAAACAAGTTTAAATAGGAATGGTGTTTGGATGTTGTTTGTGGTCTGTGCGTGGGGTATTAAAGAGTAGGAAAATAGACATAAAGATCAAGCTGGTAGAACACATAAAGATAAGATGTAGGCAGAATATACAATTAGAATGCAAAACCAGATAGATAACATTAGTAGACTAAGTGTAGAACCAGAAAGCATAATCAAACATAACACATATTATTGAGATAATAAAAAAAGCAAGCAGGTAGAATGCTTAAAGAGTAGACGCTGGCAAAAAATTAATAAAGTGCTGACAGATAGAAAGATCAACCAGCTTCCTTACTAGGAGATCAGATTCAAATTTTATATTTGACACATTAGAATAAAAATGATAATATCCAACTTTTTTAATTTTTTATTTTATGCATAAGGGTTTAAAAGGGCAAAGGGTAGTACGTTAGCTTATATCAATGGTATTCCTCCACCAAAAGAGAGCAATTATAAGAATAAAACAAACATTAATAAATAGATTGATTGATAGAAAAACAAAGTGATATACATATTGATAGACAAATAGATAGATAGATTAATAGATAGGTTGAAAAACATATTAATAGACAGATTGATTGATTGATTCATATACAGATAGATAGACAGGTTGATAGACAGAAAGACATACAGATAGATAGATAGTTAGATAATAGATAGATAGAAGGATCAATAAACAACTGACAGATAGATAGATATATAAAAAATAGATAGTAGTTAGAAAGATAGAGAGATTGATAGATAGATAGTTAGAAAAATAGATAGATAGACAGATCAATAGACAAATTGACATATAGATAGATATAAAAGATAGATAAATAGATAAACATATAGATAGATTCATAGAATGATTCATAGACAGATAGATAGACAAATTGATAGATAGATAGATAGATATACAAAAAGATAAATAGATAGATAGATAGATAGACAGGTTGATAGACAAATTGATAGACTGATTGATAGATTGATTGAAAGGTATATTGATATACAGATAGATAGATTGACAGATAGATAGATAGATAGATAAATAAATAGATAGACAGATAGATAGACAAATTAATAGAAAGAAAGATAGACAAATAGATAGATAGATAAATAGAGACATATATAGATAGATAGATATGCAGATAGATAGTTAAAAAGATTGACATATAGATATATAAATATATAGATAAATAGATAGATACATAGAAAGAAAGATAGTTAGATAGAAAGACAGATAGATCAAAAATAGATAGAAAGTTAGATAGAGATAAAGATAAATGGATAGATAGACTTATTGAAAGACAGATAAATAGACAAATAGATAAATATATACATAGAGGATAGATAGACACATAGATAGAAAGATACACAGAAAGATAGATAGATAGAAAGATAAATAGATAGATAGATAGAATGTAGATAAAGATATAGATAGATAGATAGATTAATAGACAGATAGATATATCGAAATATAGACAAAAAGATAGATTACTTTATAAAAAGATTGTTAGTCAAGTTGATAGATAGATTTATTGATAGCGTGTAGACATATTGATAGATAGTTTGATAGACTGATTGATAGACAGATAGATAGAGAGTGATAGATAGATATTTGACATATTGCTAGAAAGATTGATAGATAGATACATAAAAAATAGATAGATAGATAGACATATAGATAGACTGATAGATAGATAGATAGTTAAATAGATAAACCAAATATATATATATAAATAGAAAGATAGATAAACATATAGATAAACATAAAGATATATAGAAATATAGACAATAATATAGACATATAGATAGATAGATATATATATATATATATATATATATATAATATATATATATATATATATATATATATATAGATAATAGAAATATAGATAGACAAATAGATAGAATATAAATAGATAGATAGATATAGAGAAAGATAGATAGATAGATAGATAGATAAATAGATGAATAGATAGCTAGTTAGATAGATATATGGATAGATAGATAGATATACAAATTGATAGGCAAATCAATAAGCAGATTTATTGACACATTAATTGATAGATGATAGACATATTGGTAGATAGAAAGATAGACAGATTGATAGATACATAGAATGACATATTTATATATAGATAGATAGACAAATAGATAAACAGAAATATAGATAGATATATAGGATTGTTATTAGACAATATTGAGAAGATTGATTAATAGATTGATAGACAGAGTGATAGACAAAAAGATAGACAAATTGATATATAGATAGATAGATAGATATAGAGATAGTTTGATAAATAGATAGCCAAATACTTAGACAAATAGATAGAAATATCAATAGATATAAAGTAATATAGTTAAATAGATTGATAGACAGATAGACAGACAAATAGATAGATAGATTGATTGATAGATTGATTTATAGATTGATAGACATATAGATAGATAGATAGATCGACATATAGATAGATAGATATATAGATACACAGAAAGACAGATTGACTGATACAATAATAGATAGATAGATACATATATTAAGATAGATAGATAGATAGATAGATTGATTGATACACAGATTGATAGATAGAATGATAAAGAGATTGCTAGAAAAATTTATAGACATATTGATAGATAGATAGATTGACAGATTGAAAAATAGATAGATAGATAAATATATACTTAGAGAGATAGATAGATATATAGACATATAAATAGAAAAAAGTTATATAGCTACATAGATAGATCATATAGATATTCAAATAGATAGACAAATTTATAAACATATAGATTGATAGAAATATAGACAGATATATATAAAGATAGGAATATATATATATAGATAAAATTATAGATTCAAAAATAGATAGACTTAATCATAGACATATAGATAGATGGATAGAATGGTAGAAAGATTGAAAGATAGATAGATGGATAGATAGATTAATAGACCAAATACATAGACAGATAAATAAATAGATACATAGACAGAAAGATAGACAGATACATAGAAAATAGATTGACATGATAGAAATATAGATAAATAGATATACAGATATATAGATAGATAGATAGACATATAGGCAGATAAGAAGATTAGAAAGATAAATAGATAGACAGATAGATAGATAGATATACAATAGATAGACTGATAGGATGACAAATAAATGACAGATACATAGACATATTGATAGATGGATAAATTGGTAGAAAGATATATAGATTGATAGATGGATTGATAGATATATAGATAGAGAGACAGATACATAGATATATAGATAGATAGATACATAGACAAATAGAAAGACAGATAGGTAGATAAGCAGATAGAAAGAAAGAAAGATGATAGATAGTTAGATTGAATTATTGATAGATAGACTCAACAAAAGATAAATAAATAGATAGATAGTCAGATAGATAGATAGATAGATGGAAATATAGATTAATAGATATATTGAAATATAGATTGATAGACAGATAGATAGATAGATAGATAGACAAATTAATAAACAGATATATAAACACATTAATAAATAGATAGATTGATTGATTGATGAACATATAGATAGACAGACAGATAGATAGATAGATAGATAGATCGACAGATATATATACAGATAGATAGAAAGATAGAAAGATAGATACATGAATAGATAAATAGATAGATAATTAGTTAGACATATTGATGATAGATAAATTGGTATATAGATAGCCCATATAGATAGATAGACAGACAGAAACAAAGATAGACATAAAGATAGATAAGTATATAGAAAGATATATAGATATATATATATATATATATATATATTATATATATTCTGATAGATAGACTCAAAGACAATTAGATAAACACATAGATAGACAGATTTATAGATAGATTGAAAGTTAGTTTGATAGAAAGATTGAAAGATATATTGATAAAAAAATTGATTAATAGATAGATTGATAAAAAGATAGAAAGGCACCTTGAAAGACAGATAGATAGTATGATAGATAGACAGATAGATATACATTTAGATAGATAGATCGATAGATAGATCATTAGACATATAGATGGATAGATAGATAGATACTTTGACTGATATATAGAAAATAGATAGACAGGTTGATAAGAAAATATAAATACAGATATAGAGAAAATTAGATAGATAGATAGATAGACATATAGAAAGACATACAGGTAAACACAGAAAGAAAAATGGATAGATAGATATATAGACAAATGGATAGATAACCAGTCAGATAGATAAACTAACATACATATAGATAGATAGACAAACACAAAAAGGATAAATATATGGATAGATAGCTAGACAAACACAAAAAAGATAAATATATGGATAGATAGCTAGATAGAGAGATTGATAAATTGATTGATAGATAGACAGATAGATTGATATACAAATAGATAGATACATTGATAGATAGACCAAAAGATAGATAGATAGACATATAGATAGCCATAAAGATAGATAGATAGACAATTATACAAATACAAAGAAAAATAGATAGACAGATAGAAAGATAGAAAGATAGACAGATTTATACATTGATTGATGGAAAGTTAGATACACAGAAAGATAGACAAATAGATATAGATATATATATATATATATATATATATATATATATATATATATATATATTAAAAGAAATATTGATAGATAGATAGATTGATATAAAAATTTATAAACAAATAGATTGATAGATTGATAGATTGATAGACTGATAGATTGTTATATTGATAGATTTGTAGAAAGATAGATAAATACATAGATAGATAGGTATATAGATAGATAGATAAATAAATAGATAGATAGATAGATGAATACATAGAAATATAGAAAGACAGATAGATAGACAGATATATAGATAGTTAGATAGATATCTAGATAGATAGATATAAAAATAGATAGATACTTAAAATAATAGATAGATAGGCAGATAGATTGACCAGAAAATATAAAGATTGATAAATAGATAAATTGACATTTTGATATATATATATATATATATATATATATATATATATATATATATATATATATATATATATATACAGATAGTGTGATAGATAGATAGCTTGATAGAAAATTTATAGATATATAAAAAGACAAATTGATAGACAAATAAATAAATAGACAAATAGACAGATAGATAGACATATATATAGACATGTAGATTGAAATATTTTTAGACATATAGATTGAAAGATTATTAGACAGATAGAAAATAGATAATTTGATAGATTGATTGATACATAGATACATTGATAGATAGATAGATAGACAGATAGATACATAAAAAGATAGACAGATAGACAATTATACAAATAGAAAGAAAGATAGATAGATAAGACAGACAAACACTAGATAGATAGACAGATAGATTTATAGATTGATAAATGGATTGATAGATAAATTGAAAGATAAATAGATATATAGATAGATAGAAAAATAGATAAACAGATTAAAATAAATATTGATAGGTAGAATGATAGAGAGTTTGATTGCTTGCTTTATAGACAAATTGATAGACTGATAGATAGATAAATAGATTGATTGAAACATAGATTTTTTTAAAGGGTTTGTTTTATTATTATAACCCTCTCTTTTGGCGGAGGAATACTATTTTTACAAGCTAAGATCTACCCCTTTTCCCTTTTACACCCACTTACAAATAAATAAAATAAACGAGCCATAACATTCTAACAGTTTACTAAAAGCCCATGGTAGACTTTCATAGACTGGAAATTGAGTTGAATTTTTTTGCTAAGCTGCTGGCTATTTTGCTAAAATGGAAGATTTTTCCATCTAAATTTTAGGGCTTATCTTAATCCCCTCAGCTTACTCCTTTCCTTAGCTTCTGGTGGTTTCCTTATGGCCAGGACCTTCCACGTTCCTTATGCTTTGTAGTAAGTTCTTTTACCTTCGTTGACTTGTCCATGCTACTTTTGTCCGAGACTGGCTTTGTAGACAAGTACACCACCAATCTCTGACTCTCCTCCAGCATCTACCTCTCTTGCACATCCCCTTATACACCCATCTAATCTGGTGAATTGGGCAACTTCGCATGGTGCATGCAGTCTCTTTACTGCATTTCAGTTTCTCTGAATTTAAATTTTTCTGGACTTTTCCACTTTCTAGATATGCATACTTATGCTCTAGCACTGCTTAGAGAGACAGCTTATAGCTGCTTTTTCCGCAACATTCACACATATCCTCTTAACCTGGAATTAATACAGACAGTACACCAAACAAAAGTTTTCTTTTAATAATTCCAGCAACTGCTGGATTTTCTAGATCTTAGTTTTTCTGCCACTAGAAACTTCCAACTCGGGAAGTAGCAAGCAAACTATTTACAAATCAACTTATAATTATGTGTTCTTTTCGAGAGCACTATATATATAATCTGAAATTACACTAAAAAATGAAGCAACCAAACAAAAGGAAGCGACAAGGAAAGCAGCACAGCAGCAACCAAGCCACAAGCAACACAAAAAGGAACAGCAACACAAGCAACAATACCTTACACTATTACCTTGCCCTATTACCTTGTCCTATTACAGCAGCAAGAATAGCAGCAAAACAAGGAACAACAGAATTATCCTTATTTAAGATTCACTGTGGCTTTGTTATATAACAGCATTTATATAGCAGCGTTAAGGTCAGAATACATATTATCATATTAACTTAGCACCCTTACATTTTAGCTAACCCGCAAGGAAAGTCAATATACATATTTTAAAGTACTCATTATTCCCGCACAATCCATCAGAAAGTTGAGGCTTTGTTATACCTTCGTGATCTGTTTATTTGTTCTAATATAAGGAAACCCATTTTATCTAAACATGTTATTCCCTTTAGTTTGTTTGGCATGAGTTTCTCATTATATTCTATATCTCCTCTAGTGGTACCTATTTTAGATAGACTGTCCGCTAGATTATTAGCTTCTCTATATATATGTATTATTGAGGCCTTCAGTTCGTCCATAAGACCAAGAATTACTTCTAGATCCTCTTCATACCTCCATAATATTTTCTTATTAATTACTGTATCAACTAGTAATTTTGAGTCTACCTGAACTTCAATGTTTTTAAAGTTAAGCTGCTTACATATCTCTAACCCTGATTTTAATGCTCTAATTTCTGATTCTAAAGCCGAGGAGGCTCTACTAGATCTGCTGAAAGCTTTCTGTACTATTCCTGTATGATCTCTTATTACCCCGCCTCCTCCTGCTATTCCAGTGTCCCTGCTAAAACTCCCATCCATATTAAGTGAGAGTTTACCAACCGGTGGAGCATTCCACTGTATACATTTAGCCCATTGCTGTTTTAAAACATTATATGTGAGATCCCATTCTTTCTCAAGCTTCTTTTCTTGTTTCATTTCCTGAATAACTATCGGTTTTATTAGTAATATATTACATATCTCCTTTCTAATATCTTTTATAATTTCTGTTAAATTCATCCTTATATTTTCGAATTTACTCTTGTTTCGAGATTTCCATAAACACCAAATAATTAGATGCGACAGTTTCTGATTAAGCCATTTCCTGGTGGGGCTTTTCGTGTTCTCCTTTTCCCATTTTTTGACTTTATCTATTAATCCATCATCTATTTTACATATTCTTTTTTCCCCTTCCATCTCTTTCCATATTTCTGCTGCGATGGGACCATTAGAAAGCAAATGATCAGTGATTTCAACCGCTTGTGAACAGCATTCGCATCTTGATGCCATGTTTATTCCTTTCTTTTGTATATTTCTATCTACCGGTATAGCATTCATTAAAGCCTTCCATGTGAAGGAGCGCATTTTTTGCGGTATGTTTTCTTGCCATACCCATTTAAATAGAGTTTGAGCCGGTTTTTTCTTTCTGACCAAATCTTTTGCCGACTTGAGGGAAAAGTTTCCTTGTGGTGTTAACGTCCATTTCCAGCCGCTCCTCTTTAGTATAGAGTGTGAGTCTACTATCTCTTTTTGTTTTACCATTGACTTCCAACTGTTCGAGACTTTCTTAGTGGTCTTATTCTTATTATCTAAATATCTTGCCCGAATATATTTAGCCCAACGATTATCGCTTTCTTTAAGTCTCCACCAGCTTTTACAGTCCTAGGCAGCTGCCGAGTCCTGGAGGCTCATTAGACCTAATCCTGCTTCCTCTTTCGGATAACAGATACTTTTCTTGTCCTTCCAATGTAGTTTATTTCTGCCTTGTTTTTTACCCCATAAGAAGTTGGCCATTTCCGATTCGAGTTTTTTAATAAATTTTTTAGGTGGATGTATCACTGATAAAATATGCGTTAGCGTGCTTTGTAATACATGTGACAGCAGCGTTATCCTCCCCCCAAATCACAGTAGCTCTTCTTTCCATCCTGCTATTTTCTTTCTTAACTTGTCTTGAAGGTAACTTAGATATTCTTCCTTCAACCTCCCCTCATATATCGGACAACCTAAATACATTAATGCCCCTTTAATTTCTGCAAAGCCTGTAATATTTTTTATTTTATCTATTAACTTTAATTTTGCATTTTTAGCAAGCATGAACTGACATTTACTTTTATTAACCATTTGGCCTGTCTCTTTTTCAAAAATTTGAAGAAGATCCATAAGATTCATTAAAGACTTTATGCTAGCATTAGTAAATATTATAAGGTCATCTGCATAAGCTAAACAGCCTATTCTGGGTATATTCCTTGGTTGTCTGAATGACAATATTTTACCTTCGGATATTTTCTGATTCAAGTTATGTATTAATAGTTCTAAATAGATATCAAAAGAATAGGGGATAACGGATCCCCTTGCCTTAAACTTTTATTTGGTTTAAATTCCTCACTTAACTTACCATTTACCAGGACTCTTACCCAAGTACTTGAAATGCATCTATATATTAGATCTATGGTCAGCTCAGAAAAACCGAACCTTCTTAACACAGAGCAAAGGGTATCCCATTCCACTCTATCGAAGGCTTTCGATAGATCTAATTTGACCACTAAGTTTTTTCCTCTAGACTTACTTCCTATTTCTTTCATCATTTCTGATGCAAGCTTTATATTTTCTATCATTAATCTATTTTTAATAAAGCCCGTTTGTTCCTGAGATATTATTGAAGGTAAAATTAAGCTTAGCCTATTTTGTAATATTATTGCCACTATTTTATAAATAGCATTGCATAAACTTATTGGTCTATAATCCTCACATTTCTGTGGTGATTCTTTTTTTCAAATTAATACTATAAAAGATTTTGCCCATGCTTTTGGGATTTCCGCACCTACAAAAAAACTTGCAATTGTAGGGACTAACTCAGTTTTAATCGTATTCCAGTTTACCTGAAAAAAATAATTGTTCCAACCATCAGGTCCTGCTGCACTATCTTTATCTAGACTAAAAACAGCCTCTTTAACTTCTAGTTCTTCCGGGATCAATTCCATTAATTGATTTTGAGCTTCCGTAATGGTCTCCCTAATTTCTTGCATTAGAGAATTATCTGTCCTACATGACTGACTACATAGTTGATTTTCAAAGAAATTTTTAAAGAGAGCTCCTATTTCCTTTTCATTTTCTACCCATTTTCCTTCTTTATTTATTAGATCTTTAATTTTATTTTTTTGAGATTTTATTTTAGACATACTATAAAAAAATTTGGTATTACGATCCCCATCTTTTAACCATTTTATTTTTGCTCGTTGTTTCCAGTACATTTCTTTCATGTGTAGTTTCAATCTCAGTTCTCCTTTAGCCTTACTTAATTCTATCCGAGTTTCATTATTATTAGTGGAGTCAAAATCTTGCTCCAGCTTGGCTACTTTTTCTTCTAGTTTTTTTAGCTCCTGATTTAATTTCCCAAAAACCTCTTTATTCCATGTTTTTAAACAAGCTTTTAGCCTCAGAAGTTTAATTGATAGAACTTGCATCGGTTTACCCTATGGTGGCTCTTTCCAAGACTCTCTAACAAGTCCTGCAAAGCTCGCATGCTTTACCCACATATTTTGAAATTTAAAATTAGATGTATTGCCCTGGTTTTTTTGAATCGTGATAAGCAGGGGGCTATGGTCAGAGCAAGTTCTATTTAGGTGTCTAAGCCCCGTAATCCCTTGTGAGGTGACCCACTTTGTGTTACACATAATCCTATCCAGTCGAGCCCAGATGACTCCTCTTTTTTTCCAATTATTACACTAGGTATATCTCGAACCATTGAAATCTATTTCCATTAGATTGTTAATGGCTATTGTGTCATTAAATTGCTTCATGGCTACCTTATCCGGTGGTTTGTCACCCTTCTTTTCTTGAGGGCTTCTAATTATATTAAAGTCGCCTCCTATTATCCAAGGTGAATTTCTACTCGCTATATCTTTCATTTCTTCCCATAATGCCAACCAAGATTGTTTATCATTTTTTGCATAAACTGCTGAGATTATTTGATCTGTGCTCTTATCTAATTTGAAATGTACTATTTGTTCAGTATCTTTTATTATTTCAATTTTCAATATATTGTGGCATAAAATCCAAAGTTTACTATTTAGGTTAGCATAAGCCTTATTAAATCCTAAAATTTCTCTATATTTATTTAGTTGATCTTGCAGGACCATTGGTACTGCAATAATCATTAATGAGATTTTATGTTCTTTAATTAAAAGTCTTAATCTATTTATCATGGGGCTATTAGCTATTCCCCTAACATTCCAATATAGACATCTATCCATTAAAAACTAATTTAGCTTGTGCTTGAGTTGTACACTTAGATTCATAAGACATGTTAGCATATTTTTTCGTATTTCTTGCTATTTTAGGAGTGTGAGGGATTTTATACCTAATCTCCTAATATTTTACCTATTTTCCGAGCACCATGGCCATTTGCTTTAGGCCCTCCATGGATTGGGTTCTTGAAAGATTCCCCCAGTCTTCATTATAAATATGTATATCGTCCTTTGCTTTCACCTCAGGCTCATCTTGAGATACATCACCCTTGTGGCTTGAAGGGCAACTAAAAATTACCGATTCTTCTTCAGGAAAATCCAGAAGATCCTCATCTATCCACGCATAATCATCAAGTTTTTCTTTCAATACAATTCTTGTTTTAGATGTTTTTTTATATTTTCTCTTGTGTTTTACCTCCTCCCATCCTATTATTAAACTAACATCATTTTCTATCCCCAAGTTAGTCTCTCTCAGGGGTCCTTCTTCTTGGGTAATATTTGGATAATCTGGTGGGATGTCTGAGTCCAGATCTCTCTTCGGCTGGTTTTGTTTGAGAAGTGAAGCCTCCTCTTTCCTTACCAAATGCATCACCTTCTTACCTCCTCCTTCGTGCTGCTGCCCGTTGTTATGCTCTTCTTTCCCCACCTTGCACGAGAAATTTTCATGCCCGAGCCTCTTACATTTTGAACAGTAGGGAGGAAGGCTTTCGGGAATGACAGTTTGCCAAAACCCATCGGCCTGTTCCCCTTCACCACTACCTATCCATATTTTGTCAGGCGGTTTAGTTAAGAGGTTTAGCTCTACTAATACCCGTGCTTTGTTCGGCCTTGACATGATTCTTGTGGCTTCATCTCGTAACATGGGCTTACCCAAACACGATGAAATTGCATAAAAAGATGTTTCAGAGAAAATATGGAGTGTTAGAAAAGGCAATGTAAACCATACCGAGGCTATAGGCACCTCTTCAAGAGGAGTAAAATCCTTTGTCCACTTCAGTATACGCATGGGGAAGCCGTCAACTTGCCATAATCCACGCTGCCATAGGCGATATTGATCTTCCAGTAGAGAGCATTGCAGCACGACATGTTTGGCACCGAAATCAGCAAATTTCACCTTCCCCTTGAGCTTTAAATTGTCGATGAATTTCTGAACTTCAATCGCACGAGGCCTGCCGTGAGAGAACTTACCAACGAGCGTATATTCGAAAGGTTCTAAGAGCCTTTGAGATTCTTCAGCAGAGAAGATGATAGCCGGTAGCCCATTTTTGTTACCTTGAATTCGTAAAATCGGTGCGGTTCCCTTCACCATCGAGGCAAAAGACTTATTATTTAATAATAAGTCAGATTTTTCCATACTCACCTTGAGTTGGGCTTGGTTTGAGCAGCAATGGAGTTTTCTTCTTTCTTTGTTGCACAATCTAGCAGTTACACAACACTACACACCTATTGTATCCAACAGCAATTCACGAAGCAATTTGCACACTAAATCCCTCAACCATTCGCATAACAGTTTATTCCAGGTAATCGCTAGAGAGAGAAAAAAGCGAGAGGATTTTCGCGAATATAACAGTTTATTCCAGGTAATCACATAATAGTTTATTCATACAATTGTTATTATTCGTGTTCCCATAATAGTTTTCCCATAACAGTTGCACATAGTAACACTTCGCAAATATAACAAGATAGTTCTCCCAACTGTATCAAAAAAGCATCCGACAAATAGTTTATTCAAGATATTCATTACAGTTTTCCAGGCAATTCACAAAGCAATTTACGCGATAGTTCTCCCAACTAACAGTTTATTCAAGATATTCGCAAGATAATCGCGAGAGAACCTGTAACGATAGCAATTCACTAAGAAATTTGCACAATAAATCATTCGACAAATTCACATACCCGTTTGTTTATTCAAGATATTCGCAAGATAATACGTTAAAGAGAAAATCGCGAGAGAACCTGTATCGAAAGAAATTCACGAAGCAATTTGCACAATAATTCATTCAACAAATTCTCATAACAGTTAGTTTAAGATAAATCGCGAGAGAGAAAATCTAGAGAAAATCGTAGGAGAGTTTTCGCGAGCCCGTTTCGCGAGAGCTAGGTTTTCAATTGAAACATAGATTGATTGATTGAATGATAGATAGATACATAGATAGATAATTAGATATATAGATAGAAAGATTGATAGATAGACTAATAGATTGAATTATTGATTGATTATTAGAAATACAGATAAATAGATAAATAAACTAATAGATTTATAGATTCTTAGATTATTAGAAAGATAGATAAATAGATAGACAGATAAATAGACAAATAGATATATAAATAGAGAGATATATAGATAGTTAGAAAGACAAATAAATAGATAGATAGAGAGAGAGAGAAAGATAGATAGATAAATATATAGATAGATAGATATAAAGAGATAGATAGATAGATATCCAGAAAAATATTCAGATAAATATACTAATATATTGATATATAAATAGATAGCTAGATAGATAGATAGGTAGATAGATTGACAAAAAGATATATATATTTAAGATAGAGATATAGACATATAGATAGATATATATATATATATAGACAAAAAGATAGATTGATAGAAAAATAGAGTGATAGATATATAGATAGATTGATATACAAATTAATAGACAGATTTATAGTTAGATAGAAACAGAAATTGATAAACTAATAAATAAATATATAAATAGATGAATATATAAATAGATATATAGACAGATAGATTGAATGATTATTAGATAGAAAGATAAATAGATAGATTGATAGACATATTGATAGACAGATAGATACATGGATTGATAGATAGATTTAGAGATAGATATATAGATAGACAGATGTGTGTGTGTGTGTGTGTATATATATATATCCATAGACAGAAAGATAGATGCATACATATATATATATATATATATAGATTCATTGATTGATAAATTGATAATTAGAATAATAGATTAACAAACAAATATATAGATAGTTAAATAGATATATAGCTAAGACATATAGATAGATATATAAATAGATAGATAGATAAATATATAGATTACAAGTAGATAGATAGCAATATATATATATATATATATATAGAGTTAGATAGATAGATAGATAATTAGATAGATAGATAGTTAGATAAACTGATTGATAGACAAATTATTAGACATATACATAGATAAAAAGATAGAAAGATAGACAGACAGACAGATAGATAGATAGATAGATAGATAGATAGATAGATAGATAGATTAACAGATAGATAGACAGATAGATACAATGTCAGATAGATATATTGATAGAAATATAGATAAATCGATTGATTGATAGATGTATAGTTAGATAGACATATAGACAGATAAATAGACACATAGATAGATATATAGATATATAGATAGATATATAGGAAGATAGATAGATAATTAGAAAGAAAAGAGATACACACACAAATAAACATAAAAATTGAGAAAAATATCGATATACAAACAAACAGATAGATACACAGAGAGATAGATAGACATTTAGAAAGAAATGAAAAAAGATTGATTTATAGATAGATAGATATATTGATAGATGGATAGATTGATAAATAAATAGATAAATAGATAGATAAATAGATAGACATATTGAGAGATAGATTTATACAAAGATTGATAGATAAATTAATAGACAAAATGATAAGCAGAATGATAGACAGATTGAAAGATATATAAATAGATAGACTATTATATGGACAGATTGATTGATAGATTGATAAATAGATTGATAGATAAATAGTTAGATAGATATATAGATTTATAAATAGACAGATAGATACATGGTTAGATAGATAGATAGTATGAAAGTTTATTACACAAAAAGATAGCTTGATAGATATACAAATAGATAAATAGATAGATAAATAGATAGACAAATAGATAGACATATACATATATATACAAATATATAGATGACATATAGATAGATAGTTAGAAATATAGATAGATAAATAGTTCGATATACATATTAATAGATAGATATATAAACATATTGATAGCCAGACAACAAGATAGATGACAGATAGATAGATAGAATAATAGACAGATTGATAGATAAATAGACAGATAAATTACTGACAGATAGATAGACAAATAGATAGATAGACAGTAGATAGATATATAGATAGATTGATAGACACGCTGATATATGGACAAACAGACTAAAATATAGACCGATATAAACAAGATAGATATATAGACATATAGGTAGAATATTTATCGATTGATTGATAAATATACAGATAGATATATATATATATATAGATAGTCAGATAGATTGATTGATACGTGATAGAAAAATAAATAGCCCAGATCAGACTAACTTATAGATATTCAGAACTAAACTATAAGAAGATAGATACAAAGATAGATAGGTAATGAAATTTCTAGATAGATAGATAAACATACAATTAGATAGACAAATACACATATATAAAGATAGATAGAAAGATAGAAAGATAGATATAAAGATAGAAAGATAGATACACATATTGATATATAGATTGGTAAACAGAAAGCTCGACAGATAGATAGATAATAGATAGATAGATAGATAGATTGATAGATAG
>JAREIK010002578.1:0-17943 GCA_029783825.1 Sapria himalayana | reverse complement strand
ATAGATAGATAGATTATATATATATATATATATATATATATATACAGATAAATAGAAAGATAGATAGATACTAATAGACAGATAGAAAGACATATAGATAGATAGATATTTAAATAGATAGACATATAGATTGATATATTGATAGATAAATATATAAATAGATTGATATACAAATAGATAGATAGATAGATTAATAGTCATATTGATATATAGATAGATTGATAGATAGATTGATAAATATATAAATAGACATATTGATAAACCAATTGATAAATAGATTGATAGATAGATTGATAGATAGATTGATAGATAGATTGCTAGATAGATTGATAGATTGATTGAAAGATAGATTGATAGAATGATTTATAGACAAATTACTAGATTGATAGATAGGTAGAAAGATAGATTGATTGATAAATAGGTTGATCGACAAATTGATAAATAGATAGATTGACAAATTCATATATAGATTTATTGACATATTGATAGAAAGATAGATAGAAAGAAAGGTATATAGATAGGTAGACAGATAGATAAAGATGCTGATTGATAGTTAGATAGTTAAATAGACAAAAAGATAGGCATATAGGTAGATAGATGGATAAATAGATAGTTAGATAGATAAATAGATATATAAATAGATATATAGATAGATAGATAGAAAAATAGATAAACCAACAGATAGATAGATAGATAAATATATAGACAAAAAGATAAAAGATAGATAGACAGATTGATAGATAGATAAATTAATTGATTGATAGATAGATCAATAGATGGATGGATCGATAGAAAAAGGATAGATAGACAGATTGATACAAAGATACATATATAGATTTATTGAAAGATACATAGGCAGACAGATAAATAGATAGATCACTACAATAAATTGTTTATATAGCTATAGAAATTAAGCTAGATAAATATTAACTAGCTAATTTTTATATGATTAGCTAGGGAATAGCAAAAGATGTTTGATTTTATATTTAATTTCAAATTTACTATGGATTTGTGATGGATAAGAGATAAAAATTTTCGATTTAAAAATATCCCTAGCTAATATTATCGTAGATTTTGTCGCAATGAATGGTGGCAATTTAGCAATGACTTTAGATATGGATTTTTCATAACTAATTAGCTCGATAAAAAATCACTCGCTAAATAATTTCTAGAATTTTTTTTTACGATTATATATTAATTGCAATCTATTTGTCATTAAATAATAATTTTTATAAAATATTTGTATTTAGTTAGCAATCTTTCCCTAGCTATTTTGGATGGGGATTATTTCCATCACTAATCTATACTTATATATTTTTTATATATTATTTGTTTTAATATTCGATGTAATTTTTGTATATTAAAGGATTTTCATGGATTATGAATTAGAGATTCTTGAAAGAACACTTTTTTCCTCATATCATTATAAAAATAGGATATTATAAAATTAATTTCAAAAATATATAAATACAAATACAATTTATATTAATAAAGACTAAAATATCTATTTTATGATTATAAAATTTTTAAAAATATACAAATTTTTTTTTGAATTAATTAATAAAAATTTTTAAATATTTGTATTAATACATACATTAAATAATTAATTCTATAATTATAAACATTTTTAAAAATATTTGAAATAATATATGAACATACACAAACATATGTATTAATAAAAACCTAAAATCATTATTTGTATTATTATAAAAAGAATTTTTTTCAAAAAATGTGAATTAACAAATAAACAAGTAAATATTTATATTAATAAAACTTAAAAAAAAATTAATGATTATATAAAATTTTTTAAAAATTATTATTAAAAGATTTGAAATATTTGAATTATTAAAAAATCATACATTACATAAAAATTTAAAATAAAATAAATTGATATTTATGGATAAACAAATTGATGTTTTAATTACATCCAAAAACTTTTGATGAGTTATAATAAAAACTTTTCAAAAGTACCTATTAAAAGAATACTTTAGGTGTTTTTTTAGGGTTTAAAAAAGTTTTTTAAAATATTTCTAATATTTTTTTGTCCTAAACACACTTAAAATTATTTTTGGCCCAATTAACACTTTTGAAAATTACTATGCCCCTAAGTTGATTTAAAACAAGTTTTAATTTTGCCTCTACTAAAATTTATAAAAATTAATTATTGTGTAAATAATTATAGTAAAATAAAAATAAAATAAAAATATTATTAAATTTAAAATAAAATTTGTATTCTTAAAATAATAAATAAATTAAATATTAATATTATAAAATTAAAATATATTAAATATGATCGATAACCTAATAGATTTCATATGTTATACTTTTGGATCATCGAGTTTATAAGAATCTTAATGCTTTTCAAGTTGATAATCAGTTTGTGTATTGTTTGTTGAGTCTATTCAATTGATGTCATCATCTTGTTTAGCTAGGTTTGATTTTTTGAATACTTTCGATTATAGGGCACATTGATCAAATATTCAGTGTCACTCAAAGGAAAATGTGTAGTTGAAGAAATCATTTCTTATATGCGACATAGATTATAGTTAGAATTTGTTCAGTGGCATTTTTCCGTTTTGTGACTGTTGCTCTATTTCCAAATCAGCATTATCTCGGCAAGAAAGATATTAACTTTCATGAGTTGGCAATTATGAATCCACTCTCTAAAACTCATTACAAGTACAGGTCATAAGTGATAGAAGATTATATTTTCAAATCTCTTGTGCATTTGCGAATCCACTCTCTATTATTATTAAAATGTTTTGATTGTTTTACACTTGCATTAAACATGTAGCAGGTTGGTATTTTCACATAGTTATACATGTCCATCCATGCATATCAGCTTGGTTAAGTATCACAAAAAGTAGAGAAGAAATGCACAAGAGATTAATGTGGGCTAGTGTGATTTTACATTTGATTGTAATGTATGACTTTATTTTTGCTTGATTTTATTAGAAATGTGTTTTGATGAGAGTGGTGTGATTGAATTATAACATAACAGGCTCAGATTCATATCTTAAGAAGGTGAGTCCGCCCACGAATTCGAAATGTGATCAAAGTCTTCTGTGCTTCCCATTTTCACAATGTCATCACTACTTTGAAATTGACAGGCAAGAAATACAAAATGAACAAAGCAAATGTATGCAAAGTATTAGGATTAGAATGATGAGGCTTGATGCACTATGATCAAAAGACTCACTTCTAGATCAATGGAAAGCTCAAGTTTCACTACTGCGCCATCTCAAGCTTTGCCGAGTACATAGTAATCCACTTTGGATGTCTTGTTAAAGTGAACTCGGCCACAGAGCTATACAAAATATGTCAGCTAAGCATTGGGGTAGCCAAATTTTTGACCCACCCAAACAACAACGTGACTAATCAATATTTTTAAGATAATCAAAAGGATCATACATGGAAGAAAAGATTACTTTTTCAAATGTGTAGGAGACTAAAGAATAACCACCATAGCCTTTGAATTCTATTGTGATGGATGCGGCCCAACAATTACATTAGGAGTACCAAAGTGAAACCAAATATATCTTCATTCTATTATCTTCTTCTTGGTGGATGATCATTGAAGGGATCTCTATTTAAAGGATGGAAACCTAAATCAGATCTTCCATCATTGGTAGATGTGTACCTGAATAAGGAGATCAAGTTAAATGGGTTGATCACATATAATCTGTTAGTGGATAAGATTAATGAAGCTTTTTCTCTAATGAGAAAATGTTGTTCATGTTGTAAATGCTACGAAAAGACATGATCAAAATAAAAGTAATAATCCTAGTCCGTATATATTACTTTTTTCTCTAACTCCTTGAAAACTTGTGAAGGAGGCTGACCAGATCGACAATGGATTTTTATGTGGGGTAGTCAAGGTTGTTAATTTGTTACTTTATTTTGTTAAATATAGATGTCATACATCCTCTTGTATCGTCAATGACAGATGGAACAAAATAGATATTCTAGTATTAAGTGTGGTTGGTGATACCAAAGAGAGTAAAAGTGTGACACATGTTTCCATTGACACAAAAACTTTTATCCATTGGTCTTTTGGTGTTAACACTGAAAAAATAGAAGATTTCTTCATGGAGGAAGGTAGGTAATTATGATTTTGTCTTGCTGCAAAATATTACTTGGGAAGTTAAAGATTTGGTAAATTTGTGAGATAGTGTCTAAAGTATAATTATTTGCAAATTTGAATGTAATCTATAAAACATGAATATAAATATATACATATACATGTTTAAAAAAACATAACAAGCTCAATGAGATTTCTTTACTCAGTGTGACAGCACTGTTCATCTCTCTTGCCTAATTTTGCTGTACATTCGAGCAGGAGGCCCGAGCTGCTAGTTGTAGGACAATAGCTGATGCAGACAAGTACCTGCTACAGAAGAAGAAGTTGCATTTTTTTCAAGGATGAGAAGATGATCCCTTCTGAGCAGTGCTTCATTGGATATCTTAATGGTTTGAATATGATGGACTCTTTCTTATGGAGCTCAACTTCTTTTCAAAATATTTAAGTATGATAAATCTTGGCACCACTATTGCATCGATCTCGGCTCTGACAGGAGGAGTGATAACTGAATTTGGTGTGGGACACACCTTGATTCTCATATTCGTGAATGGTATCTATATTGACTAAAGAGTCTAGGTAGTTTTGATATACCACTTTATCTCTACTCAATGGAGTGTCTAATCTAAAAATCATCCTAGGTGGGCAAACAACTCAACCTCGTTCATGTCACATGGTGTATATTTTTTATTCTACTTTGCTCGAAGTAGTATCTCTAATTAATGAAATATCATTCTTGTTATTTCTTGTTCTTGTCAAGTTGACGTCTTAGAGGAACGACTATATTATAAATGATGGAATTTCATTAAAAATTGAAAATGCCAAGAGTTTATGTGAATGTTATGTTGGATAAATTATTAGTGTTTTTGTTTTTTTTGTGGGTATTGTTCATTAGGTATGTGTTGTGTCAAGCTAAGGTTTATGCATGCTGTGTCATTTGTCAAAGTCATATGTCTTGGAGCCTACTTGTCACTTCCAATTCAGCAAGATTTTATTGTAATTAATCTATTTGGCCCCAATTTCTGTGTATTATACTAGTGATACCTTAGAAATCATAATATGATCTATTTATAGTGGCTATTAATATTAAGAATGCAATTTTATGGTGATGATAGTTTAATATAGACCTCCTAATATACCGATTAGGAAGTGTGAGACTGCTTGGATATAAGAAGAAAAAAGAACTAAAGCTAAACCTAATAGGAATTAAGTAGAAGTGTGAGTTCATGAAAAATTAAATCATTGCAAATATGATATTTAAATCAACATCTTCCACACACACACACACATATATATGTGTGTGTGTGCGCGTGCATGTTTGTGCGAATTCATGAGTGCATGTGTGTTCATGCATGTGTGTGTGCACCCCCGTGTGTGCACATGTGTGTGTTCATGAATGTGTGTGTATATATATTATTATTAAAATTTTTGGATTGCTTTACTCTTGCATTAAACAAGTGGCAGGTTGATATTTTCATATAATTATACATGTCCATCCATGCATATAAGCTTGTTTAAGGATCACAGAAAGTAGAGAACAAATGCAAAAGGGATTGATGTGGACTGGTGTGATTTTATATTTGATTGTATTGTATGATTGTAGTTTTTTATTGTTTAATATTGTGTATGTTGTTGATATCTCCTTTCAATTTTTTTTTTTGGATTTTTAGCTAGTGAAAATTTAAAAGTTTGGAAGAACTCATTTTACTTGAGTTTGATTGCTCATACTTCATTCACCATTACTATTGCAATATGTAGGCTTGTTTTTCTATTCCCTCATTCCTCATATTACTTTTATCTGTTTCTTGTTCCATTGAATGTAAGATACACACTTGAATTAATCTTTCCATTGTTTTTTTATATTTTTTTGTGGCTCTTTTGTTTATGTTCACCCTTTATTTATAGGCGACTAGTTTGTAATATCTCAATATCAAATTATTGAACTAGATGTGTATGTTCTAATTCTAATATGTGTAAATATTAATGTGTATGTTTGTTTGTAATCTAAGTAAACAAGTAAAAATCATATCTAGTGAGTAAGGCTCCTGCTTTGCTTGAAATTTGGGTGATATTCATACCTCAACAATCTTATTCATAAAAATTATATAATTTATATATGTTATGTCTCGAACCTATGGCATATCATCCTTTTATGTACATCGCGAACTTAATATGTTTGTTTGTAATCTAGTTATAAAATATAAATTAAATAGTTTTGAAAATTCTTTGTTCAGCAATAACTTAATTAGATTAGTAATATGTTTGGTTTTTATGTCATTTCCATATTGTAGAATTTCTATTTTTGTAATTTCACTGTTATCAAGTGCTGCATAATCAACAGGCTGAAAATGATTTACTTTTGGCATCCATATATAATGTACTAGCCACATAAGTGTGCATTGCTATTTCTTTTGAAATGCATTTGTCTTTATAATTAGCTGGTTCAAGGTCATTAATGATGAGGTATCCATGGTAGAATGCATTTTTTTCTCATAGAAAAATAAATAATAGTTATAAATAATATTAGCTTCATTTGAAGGAAGAAATACAAAAAATTAAAGAAGTGAATAATGAGATGAAAAAAATTAAGAATGTAATGTAATAGTAGATGTCTTATATGAAGTCATAGTTAGTGTTCTTGACGTGAGATAAAGCATACCGAGTTCCATCAAAGAAACCTTATAGGAAAGGCTAGCATTAATATATCCGCTAATAATGAGGATGATGATTTAGGTTTAAGTGATTTTATACCTATGTTATGTTTTTATTTTAACTATATAACTATTGCATCAGAATAATTTTTGAACTACTTTAGCTCTTTTTTAATTATAAAAAATGGTTTATAGTATATGTTTTTATTCAATTTAATATACAAATTTAAAAATATGTAATCAAATATTTTGTAAAAAAATAAAATTGTAAAAATAGTTTTGGAATGAAAATGCTAGATATTTTTTTTCTCTCTAATTTAGATAGGGATTTCGATATATATTCAGTCAAAAAAATTAATTACTAATCTTAATTACAATCAAAATTGGCAAGGTAAAAAGTATAATTGGCTATGGAATGTTCGTCATTCAAAAGATTGCTAGAAGAATTTTTTTTCTCATTAATATTTTGTGATGAGCACTTTAGATTGGAATAATTTTCATTGTAAATCCATCACTATTCTATTTTAATGAAGAAATAAGTACAAATAGGTGGGGATATTTCCGTAGCTATTTTGGTTTTTTTTGTAATGGATAGATAGATAGACAATTAAATAGATATAAAGATTTATATATACTTATATAAATAAATAGATAGATAAATAGATTGATTGATAGTTTGATTAATAGATAGATAGATATATAGAGAGATTGATTGATTGTTAAAAAGAATGATAGACAAAGTGATAGACAGATTGATAGAAAAATTGATATATGATTTGATAGAGAGTTTGATAGACAAATAGATATATAGATAGATATACAAAAAAGATAGATAGATATATAGACAGATAGATAGACAGATAGAATGACACGGAGATCGATAGAATTTTAAAAAGAGAGATAAATAAATAGGTAGAGAGATATATAGATAGATAAATAAATAGAAAGACTAATAGATAGATAGAGTGATATATAGATAGATATATATATATATATATTAGATATACAGAAAAATAGATATATAGATAGATAGATAAATATATAGAAAGATAAAAAAATAGATAGAAATATAGATAGACAGACAGATAGACAAATAGATAGATAGATAGAAAATAGATAGACAGCTAGATAGATAGATAGATAGATAAACAGATATATTAAATGATTAATAGACTAAATGATTGATAGATTGATAGAGAAATAGATAGATAGAAAAATATACAAATAGATAAATTGATATATAGACATATAGATAGATAGAAAGATAGAGAGATCGATAGAATTTTAGATAGATAGATATGTTGATTGATATATAGATAGATAGAGTAATAGAAAGACTAATAGATAGATATAGTGATAGTTACACACACACACACATATATATATAGACATAAAGATAGATCTATAAAAAGATAGATAGATAAATATATAGAGAGATATATAGATAGATAGAAAAATCAATAGACATATAGACAGAGCGATAGATAGATAGATTGATTGATTGATAGAAAATAGATAGACTACTAGTTAGATAGAAAGATATACAGATATATTGATAGATAGATAAATAGATAGAAATAGAGATAGACATATAGATAGATAAATCAATCGATCGATAGAAAGATAGATAGATAAATAGATAGATAGATAGATAGACACACAGACAGACAGACAGATAGATAGATAATTAGATAGATAGATAAATAGATAGATAGACAGATAGATAGATAGATAGATAGATAGATAGACATAAAGATAGACATGAAGAATATAGAGAAACAAAAGACAGACAGACATATAGATAAATATATAGATAAATAGAAATAGATATAATGATAGAAATATAAATAGATAAATAGACATATAGATAAAGAGATAGATTGAAAAAAAGATAGACATACACAAAGATAGATAGATAGTTAGTTAGTTAATTAGAGAGACAAATAGATTGTATAGATAGATAGATTGTTAGTTAGTTAGTTAGACATATACATTGTAAAGATAGATAGGCAGATAGATTGTATAGAAAGATAGACAAACAGATAGACAAATATAAAGTTAGAAAAATAAACAGATAGAAATATAGATAGATATGTAGATATATAGATAGACATACATATAGATAGACAGATAGCTAGTTAGGTAGGGAGATAGCCAGGAAAGCATGCATACATATAGATAGACAGACATACTTATAAATAGATAGACAGACAAACAAAAAACAAATAAAAAAATAGATAGATAAATATATAGATATACATGTAGTTAGATAGATATTTATAGAGTTTGATATATAGATTGAAAAAGATATTCATAAATAGATCGATAGCCAAATTGATAGATAGAATGAAAGATATATTGATAAATAAAAAAATAACATATATATTGAAAAAAAAGATAGATAGAGAGATATAAAGATAGATAAATAAATAGATAGTTGATAGATATATAGATAGACAGATAGATAGATAGATTTATAGACAGATAGATAAATAGAATGATAGATTGATAGAAAAATGGATAGAAATATTGATAGACAGATTGAAAGACAAATTGATATACAGATTGAAAGACAATTTGATAGACAGATTGATAGATAGAATGATAAACAGATTGATAGACATATAGATAGATATATATAAAGATATATAAAAAGATAAATAGATAGATAGATTAACATATAGATAGACAGATAGATAGAAAGAAAAATTGATAGATAGATAGATAGACAAATAGATATACAAATTGATAGACATATAAATAAAGATATAGATAGATAAAAAGATAGATACTTAGTGAGACTAATAGATAGATACATAGATAGTCAGATATATAGACTGATAGATAGATAGATAGACAAATAGATAGACACACATACAGATTGACAGATAGAAAGAAAGATAGATAATTAGATAGATAGATAAGTAGAAAGCTAGATAGATAGATTCATAGACATATACAGATATAAAGAAACATATAGATAGTCATATTGATAAATAGATTTATAAACAGATTGAAACTTTGATTGATAGAAAAATTAATATATAGATAGATAGACAAATTGATAATCAGATATATAGATAGATTGAATGACAGATAGATATACAAATAGATAGCTAGATAATCAAATAGATAGATAGAAATATAGATAGATAAGATGGACAAACATATAGATAGAAAGATTGATAAAAAGATTCATAGACAAATATATAGACAAATATAGATAGATAGACAATTTGATGGATAGCTTGATATAATGATTTATAGATAGATTGATATAAAGATTGATAGACAGATTAATATATAGATTGATAGACAGATAGAATGATTGATAGATATATTGACAGATTGATAGACAGAAGATAGATAGATAGATAGATTGATAGACAAATAAATAGACATAGAGATAGATTGATTGATAGACAAATAGATAGATAGATAGATAGACAGTTTAATAGAATGATAGATAGATAGACAGAAATATAGTCATATAGATTAATAGATATATAGATAGTTATATAGAGATATATATAGATTGATAGATAGAAATATATATATATATATATATATATATATATATATATATATATATATATATATATTGATATATAGATATACAAATCAGATATATAACTAGATAAACAAAAAGATAGATAGAAATATTGATATATAGATAGATAGTTAGATAATATAGATAGATAGATAGATAGACATATAGACAAAAAATTGGCATATAGAAAGATATATATTTAGATAGATTGATTGATTGATTGATAGATAAATTCATAGATAGATAGATAGACAAATTGATAGTTAGATTAATAGACAGACAGATAAATTATTGATAGACAGATTAATAGATATATTTATTAACAAATAGATAGATAGATCTAGAGACATATAAATTGACAAATAGATAGATTGATTGACATATAGATAGATAGAAACATAGATAGACAAACAGACTGACTGATAGATAGATATTTAGATAGATTGATTGATAGATAGATTCATAGACAGTTAGATCGATAGATTGATAGATAGAATGAAAGACAGATAGATAGATTATTTGATAGATAGAGTGATAGAAAGATTTTTTAATAGATAGATAGATAGACAAATATATCTATAGGTAGAAAGATATACAAATAGATCGACGGATTATTCGAAAAATAGATTGATCGATAAATAGATAGAATGATATAAAAATAGATAGATAGATAGATATACATATAGACAGATAGATAGACTAATAAATTGACTGATTGATAGATTGATAGATAGACAGATGGAATCAAATAGATAGATAAAAAGATAGATATATAGATAGATAGATAGACAAATAGATATATATTTAAATAGACAAACATATAGATATAATGATAGATTGACATATAGATAGACCGATTGATAGATATATAAATAAATAGATAGATAGACAAATATATAGACAGATAGATTGATTGATTGATTGAGAGATAGAGATACTTATTGATAGACCGATAGATAGACTAATAGATAAACATATGGATATAAATAAATAGATAGAAAGATAGATAGATAGTTAAATAAATAGATAGTTATATGAATAGATAAATAGAAAGATAAAAAGATAGATTGACACTTTTTTTTAAAAAGTTTGTATATTAATTTTAGCCCGCTCTTTTGGCGGAGTAATACCGTTTATACAAACTATTTCTACCCTCTTCCCTCTTACATCTATATCCCGTTTCTAATAACTAGCAAATTTTCCTAGTGCTAACTAGGAGCTTTCCAAAAGTAAAAAAAAACTATATGAGTCTTCAATCTTTACATTACTCAAGGCGTCCATCTTTTATTTTCCTAGCACTCCATAGATCATGGCTCCTCTTTTCCAAATTTCCACCCTCTCTATGCTTTATATGCCCTATTTCCCTGCAAGAAAAAATTATTTCCCACTTTTCAAATTACCTTGTCACCATGCTACACAAGTTTCTGCCAAGCCTTTTCTCTGCATGCTATCTGTCCCTTCCTTTGCCTTTCTTAATTCTCCGATATAGCTTTAAACTTTCTTCTTAAGAGCTGTTTCAAGTCTACTTAGCCACATCTTGGTCCTTGCCGAACACCTAAACTAGACACTTACCTTAACTAGAAACTTACCTTTCCTAGATTGACACTTAGATATACAGATAGATAGAAAGATAGGTACACATATAGATCGACAAATAGATAGACACAGATTAATTATTTGATTAATATATAGATAGACATAAAGATAGTCAGATAGATATACAAATAAATATACTTCTAGATATATATATATATATATATATATATATAAACATATATATAGAAAGATTGAGAGACATATATATAGGCAAATAAATAAACAGAGATATATATATATATATATATATATATATATATATATTGATAGATAGATAAACAGACATATATATAAATAGACAAATAGATAGTCAGAAATAAAAATAGATAGATAGATTGATAGATAGATTGATAGATACATAGATAGTTAAATATATAAATAAATAGACAAAAAGATAGATAGATAAATAATAAGTTAGATGGATAGATAGATATATAAATAAATAAATAGATAGATAAAATGATAGATATACAGATAGATATTCATATATATAGACAAATATATAGACAGATTGATTGATTGATTGATTGAAAGATTGATAAACAAATAGATACACATATATATAGATAGATTGATTGACATATAGATAGACTAATAGATAGATAGACAAATAGATAGATAGATAGATTGACAGATAGATAGAAAGATAGATAGACAGATAATAAGGTTAATAGATAGATATATAGATATATAGAGAGATAGAAAGATCAATAGAAAGATAGATAGACATGTAGATAAACAAATAAATAGCTAGATAGATAGATAGATAAATAGTTAGATAGATAGATAAACAAATAGATAGATAGATAGATTGATAGAGAGATTTATAGATAAATTGTTAGATAGACAGATTAATAGATAGATTAATTGATAAATTGTTAGAAAGATTGATAGATTGATAGGTTAACATATTAATAGACTATAGATATATAGATAAATAGATAACAAGATAGTTATATAGATAGATAGATATATAGACAGATAAACAGATAGATAGAAAGAATGAAAGATAGATAGATATATAGATATATTAACAAAAAGATATATAGATGGTTAGATAGATAGACTGATAGATAGATATATACACAGATAGATAGATAGATAGATAAATAAATAAATAAATAGATAAATAGATAAATATATAGATAAAGAGATAGATAGGCAAATAGAGAGACATATACATATATAGATAGATAAATAGATAGATAGATTGATAGATAGACAAATAGTTAAACAAATAGAAAGAAAGATAAATATATAGATATACATATAGAAAGACATAGATATACGGATATAAACATAGATAGATAGTTAGTTAGTTAGTTAGATAAACATATAGATAGATCGATCGATTGATTGATAGACAAATTAATAGATATATTGATAGACATTTTATTAAATAGATAAATAGATATATTGATAGATAGATTGATAGAAAGATATTTAGATAGATAGATAGATTGATAGAAAGATATTTAGATAGATTGATAGATTGATAGATGTATAGATAGACATATAGATAAAAAGTCAACAAATAGATTGATATAAAGATTGATTGATTGATTAATTGATATATTCATGGTCTTTAGATAGACATATAGATAGAAACATATATAGACATATGCATTGTCCTTTGTGTAGAAATAAAGACAGATTGATTGACTAATGCATAATCTAATTTTTATGCAACTTCCTAAATTGTTCTTAAAAAATAGAAGTAGAATTGGCTAATTTTTTTTGGGGTAACAAAAATGGCAAACTGAATCTTTATTGGATTAAATGGAAAGACCTCTGCTACGTAGAGGAAGAGGTAGTTCTAGGTTTCACTAGGCTAGAGCTGATAGTTGAAGCATGGGTCTATAAAAGATGTAGAGTATAAAAGAGAATAATAATTTTTGGGCATCATATGTGAGAGCAAAATATCTAACAAATAATGATACTAATAGGATAAATTAGATTTATAATGAATCTCAAATTTGGAACAAACTGTAAAGCAAAAAGAAGTGGCGGATAACCACTATATACTTACTAAATATGGTTGGAAATTAAAAATAAATGAATAAGGTTTATTTTCTTTAAAATTGGCCAAGAATCTGGTTAGGGATATAAAGCCTAAAATATGTTTATTTGAAAGGTGTTGGAATAACAATAACCAGCCGAAAATATGTTTATTTTTATCGAAAGCTTTATCTAACATCATTCCAATAGAAACTCTGGA
Source organism: Sapria himalayana (assembly GCA_029783825.1). Taxonomy (NCBI): domain Eukaryota; kingdom Viridiplantae; phylum Streptophyta; class Magnoliopsida; order Malpighiales; family Rafflesiaceae; genus Sapria; species Sapria himalayana. The sequence goes on along the minus strand of JAREIK010002578.1, from coordinate 3,850 downwards.
TCATCTCCTTTTACAAGGGAGGATAGCTTCAAAGATATGAGAAATATTTGAAAAAGAAATGAGTATAAAGCACAAAAATCAAATACTCAAATATAGAATTTTTAAATTGATGAGGAGGCCAATTCTTTATTCAGTATGCAAATGGCTCAATATCTCCATTCCACCGCTAATAATATGGGGTATTTGGAAAACCAGAAATAACAGTAGATTTGAGAATGTTGAAATGAATGGAGAAGATATAGTAAGAGATATTAAAAAAGAATTAAAATGTATTTCAGAAGCTTATCCTTTAAAACATATAACTTATTCAGAAAATAAAGAATATATAGATAAGTAGCACTTAAGGTATCAAAAGCCCAAATCAATAAGCTTTACTAGGTTATGCTAGAACAAACCTTTTAAAGGCTAAATGGCACTCAATATGGATGGTAGTTTTAAAAGAGACATAAGTGCAGCAGGAGGTGGAGGAATTTAAGTGATTCCGATGGCAAGATGATTTGGGCAATTACTAGAAAATTGAAAGCTAATTCTCGTATACAATCTAAAATCTGGGGAATCCTATTTAGTTTAAAAATATGCAAAGATAGGAAAATAATGAACATCCAAATACAAACTGATTCTCTAATATTAGTAGGTATCATTAAAGATCAAAAATTGCTTTGGAAATTTATAAATAATATAGATGAAATTATACAACTATTACATGAATTAAAATGTAGTATAATGCATATATCAAGAGAAGTGAATCAAGTAACCAATAAGCTAGCTAAGAAATGTGGAAAAATAGGAGATCAGGACTTCGAGACACATAACTTGCCTACAAAATATAGAAGCATACTTATACTAGATGAAACAGAATATCCTATATTTAGGAAAGTTAACACTTAAAAAATATTTGTGAGTAGCTTAATTGAAATTTAAAATATGTAAGCCATCATAAACTTTTACACAGCTTAGAGATGTAATAAATTAGATTATATTCATTGATGTTTAGATTTTCTACTGGGATAATGAAGATTATCCCTTGTTACATATGGAGGTTTAAAAACTACTGGAGGGAAAAAAACATTATGCAGATTATCATTTTCAGTAAGAGGAAACTTTTTGCAGGGATATTGATTTTTGTATCCTGGTCCTGAGAGATGCTTGCATGTCTTGTTGGATGAATCATTGTGGGAAAAAACACTACAAACTTATATTTTACATTCTTTTCTCTTGCAATTGTCACGGTCATAGATGATGCACAAAGAGAGGAGGAGAAAGATATATATTATTGCTAGTTTTTTCTGAAAAAACAGATACATCAAAGTGAGGGTGTTAAAGAGATGTAGTAGCAAAAACTATGCAGACAGGCTGCTGAAGAAGAAAATCTTGTAGAAAGCTATCAGGAAACAAGTTTAAATAGGAATGGTTTGTTTGGATGTTGTTTGTGGTCTGTGCGGGTATTAAAGAGTAGGAAAATAGACATAAAGATCAAGCTGGTAGAACACATAAAGATAAGATGTAGGCAGAATATACAATTAGAATGCAAAACCAGATAGATAACATTAGTAGACTAAGTGTAGAACCAGAAAGCATAATCAAACATAACACATATTATTGAGATAATAAAAAAAGCAAGCAGGTAGAATGCTTAAAGAGTAGACGCTGGCAAAAAATTAATAAAGTGCTGACAGATAGAAAGATCAACCAGCTTCCTTACTAGGAGATCAGATTCAAATTTTATATTTGACACATTAGAATAAAATGATAATATCCAACTTTTTTAATTTTTTATTTTATGCATAAGGGTTTAAAAGGGCAAAGGGTAGTACGTTAGCTTATATCAATGGTATTCCTCCACCAAAAGAGAGCAATTATAAGAATAAAACAAACATTAATAAATAGATTGATTGATAGAAAAACAAAGTGATATACATATTGATAGACAAATAGATAGATAGATTAATAGATAGGTTGAAAAACATATTAATAGACAGATTGATTGATTGATTCATATACAGATAGATAGACAGGTTGATAGACAGAAAGACATACAGATAGATAGATAGTTAGATAAATAGATAGATAGAAGGATCAATAAACAAACTGACAGATAGATAGATATAAAAAATAGATAGTAGTTAGAAAGATAGAGAGATTGATAGATAGATAGTTAGAAAAATAGATAGATAGACAGATCAATAGACAAATTGACATATAGATAGATATAAAAGATAGATAAATAGATAAACATATAGATAGATTCATAGAATGATTCATAGACAGATAGATAGACAAATTGATAGATAGATAGATAGATATACAAAAAGATAAATAGATAGATAGATAGATAGACAGGTTTGATAGACAAATTGATAGACTGATTGATAGATTGATTGAAAGGTATATTGATATACAGATAGATAGATTGACAGATAGATAGATAGATAGATAAATAAATAGATAGACAGATAGATAGACAAATTAATAGAAAGAAAGATAGACAAAGATAGATAGATAAATAGAGACATATATAGATAGATAGATATGCAGATAGATAGTTAAAAAGATTGACATATAGATATATAAATATATAGATAAATAGATAGATACATAGAAAGAAAGATAGTTAGATAGAAAGACAGATAGATCAAAATAGATAGAAAGTTAGATAGAGATAAAGATAAATGGATAGATAGACTTATTGAAAGACATAAATAGACAAATAGATAAATATATACATAGAGGATAGATAGACACATAGATAGAAGATACACAGAAAGATAGATAGATAGAAAGATAAATAGATAGATAGATAGAATGTAGATAAAGATATAGATAGATAGATAGATTAATAGACAGATAGATATATCGAAATATAGACAAAAAGATAGATTACTTTATAAAAAGATTGTTAGTCAAGTTGATAGATAGATTTATTGATAGCGTGATAGACATATTGATAGATAGTTTGATAGACTGATTGATAGACAGATAGATAGAGAGATTGATAGATAGATATTTTGACATATTGCTAGACAGATTGATAGATAGATACATAAACAAATAGATAGATAGATAGACATATAGATAGACTGATAGATAGATAGATAGTTAAATAGATAAACAAATATATATATATATAATAGAAAGATAGATAAACATATAGATAAACATAAAGATATATAGAAATATAGACAATAATATAGACATATAGATAGATGATTATATATATATATATATAATATATCATTATATATATATCTATATATATATATATATATATAATTATATATAATATATATATAGATAAATAGAAATATAGATAGACAAATAGATAGAATATAAATAGATTAGATAGAGATAGAGAAAGATAGATGATAGATAGATAGATAAATAGATGAATAGATAGCTAGTTAGATAGATATATGGATAGATAGATAGATATACAATTGATAGGCAATCAATAAGCAGATTTATTGACACATTAATTGATAGATGATAGACATATTGGTAGATAGAAAGATAGACAGATTGATAGATACATAGAATGGACATATTTATATATAGATAGATAGACAAATAGTAACAGAAATATAGATGATATATAGGATTGTAATTAGACAATATTGAGAAGATTGATTAATAGATTGATAGGACAGAGTGATAGACAAAAAGATAGACAAATTGATATATAGATAGATAGATAGATATAGAGATAGTTTGATAAATTAGATAGCCAAATACTTATGACAAATAGATAGAAATATCAATAGATAAAAGTAATATAGTTAAATAGATTGATAGACAGATAGACAGACAAATAGATGATAGATTGATTGATAGATTGATTTATAGATTGATAGAC
>JAREIK010002577.1:91798-121798 GCA_029783825.1 Sapria himalayana | reverse complement strand
TAATTGGTTGGTATAGTGTTTTTTCAAATTATTTATAGCTTTGTACTTACCGACCATGTATCGACCAAATATATAGGTCGGTAATTACCGACCAATTCACGAGCAATTTAGAGATCAAAAAAGGTGCATCGGAGAAAAATATTTCTGACCAAATTCCTGACCAACTACAGACCATGTATTACTGACCAAATATATTTGGTTTAGAATATGGTATGTAAATCAGGAGGGAATTAGCGAAAAACATTCTCGTAAGATTACCAATCATTTAACGACCAAAAATATACAACCATTAAAAATGGTCGGTACAGTGGTTATTCAATATATTTATAAGGTCGTAATTACAGACTAAATATGTAAGTCAGTAATTACTGACAATTTCATGACCAGACACTGACCATACCTCCCGACCAAATATTTTTAGTTGGAAATTGGTCACTAAATTATGATGGAAATAGTGAATCGAAATTGGCGACAAATTACGGACTATTTTAACCACCAAAAATATATTATCATTAAAATTGGTTGGTAAAGTGGACTTCCAAATACTTATAGTTTTTTTCTCATCGACCGTTAACCAACCATAATTTTGGTCGGTAATTCATTATTTTTATTGTTTGATTTGAAAATCATTTGTCGAGTCAATAAAACCTAAAATCATCAAAACTCCGTCATTTTTTCGAATCAGAGCCGATGTAAGCACAAAATAAAAAAAATTGATATTTCTTCTAAATTCAGGTAATTTTTTCTTTATCCTTCTCCTTCAAATTGAGTATACACACCTCTATTTCTCTGAATTATATATAGACAATTGAAATTTTGTTTTTTAAGTATATTCGGGTATTAGGTTTTATTTTCTCCTCATAATTTCTTAATTTTTGCTTCAATTTCATTTAACCTAACATGATTTTGACCCACCACAATTAATTAAACTATAATTTTTCATTTTTTAAAATTTTTTCATCTATAGTTTATATTTTTAGTCTTTTAGTGATTTTGATTTCATTTACAAGATTTTTACATCTGAATAATCTTAATGTTATTGGTTTATATTTATATAATCGTATGACATTATGTATAAATCTATACTTTAATATATATATATATATATTGATTTATGTTAAATCAAACATTTATTTAATGTTAATCTTAAATGTCTATTACAATATATATAAACATTTATATAATCGTATGATATTATGTATAAATGTCTATACTTTAATATATATAAACGTATTACATTATAAATATACATTGATATGTTTATATAAACATATAATGTCATATATAAATATTTATACATATGTATTAATGTTTATAAATATCGATGCAAAATTTACATTAAACTACCAATTTATATATTTTTTTATATAAAAATTATGTAATATTAAATGATTATACAATTTTGTAAATATTTATATTACATATTATTTTTTATATAAATATAGAATATTTATAATGTTTATATAAATGTGATATATATACTTTATATTATTTATAAAAGTGTTACATATAAATATAATAATATTTAAGTAACAATTATAATAATAATTTATTCACAAATATTATATAGATTCACGTGTTTAATTATATAATCATATGCCATTTTATATAAAAGTATTTATAACTATATTTATAATAATATAAACTATTTGTTTAACTATATTTATAACTTTACATAACAACTTTGTAACTATATTATAATGTATAACTATAATTATAATTCGATATAACTATATTTCTAAAAAAATATACTATATGTATACTAATATATAACTATATATAATTATATTTTACTAAATGTATGCCTATAGAATTGCTAATTATTATTATATCTTTAACTACATACATATTTATAACTATATGTGTATAACTATATATAAATATTTGTATAAATATGCAACATTATATAATTAAATATAACTATATTTGTAACTATATATACAAATATGTATTCATATAATTAAAATAAAATTTTTGTTTATAACGTTGTATATATTAAAGTATAACTACTTATCACTACTTGTATAAATATATCTATATATAACTATTTGTTTAATTTTATATAACTAATTATAACTATATATATTATATGAATAATAATATATAACTATAAATAATTGTATCTTACTATATGTATAACTATAAAAGCTATATACATAAAAATATTTAAATATATACTTTACAACTTATATTTAATATATATTTCTATATATTAGTATATAAAAAAGTATTTTACTATATCTATACCTATACATAACTATATGTATAGATATATAAAATTAAATGAACAAATATATAAAACTAATGTATAAATATATGTTTAACTATATGTGTAACTATATGTATAGCAACATGTATCTATATTTATAATTACATGTATAACAAAATACAATATTATGTTAAACTACATGTGTATAACTATATATAAATATTTATATAACTAAATAAATATCTATATAATTATATATAACTATATTTTTAACTATACATACATATATGTATTAATATAATAAAAGCAAAATATTTTTTTATAACGTTGTTTATTTTTATGTATACCTACTTATAACTACTTGTATGAATATATCTATATATAACTTATTAACTATATATTTAATTATATATAACTATTTATAACTATATATATTATATGAATAATAAATATAACTATAAATAATTGTATCTTACTATATGTATAACTATAAAAGCTTTATACATAATAATATATAAATATATACTTTACAACTTATATTTAATATATATGTGTATATATTAGTATATTAAGAAAGTTTTTTTACTATATTTATACCTATACATAACTATATGATATAAAAAATTAAATGAACAAATATATAAACCCACATGTATAAATATATGTTTAACTCTATGTGTAACTACATGTATAACCACATGTAACTATATTTATAATTACATGTATAACAACATACAACATTATGTTAAACTATATGTGTATAACTATATATAAATATTTGTATAACTAAATAAATGTCTATAAAATAATATATAACTATATTTGTAACTTTATATATATATGTGTATTAATATTATTAAAGCAAAATATTTTTTTTATAACGTTGTTTATATTTTTGTATAGCAACTTATAACTAATTGTATGAATATATCTATATATAACTATATGTTTAATTATATATAACTATTTATAACTATATATATTTTATGTAAAATAATATATAGCTATAAATAATTGTATCTTACTATATGTATTAACTTTAAAATTTTTATGCATAATTATATTTAAATGTTAAATTTATAGCTTATATTTAATATATACTTTTATATAGTAGTATATAAAAAAGTATTTTACTATATCTATACCTATACATTACTATATGTATAAATATATAAAATTAAATGAATAAATATATAAACCTACATGTATAAATATATGTTTAACTAAATGTGTAACTATATGTATAACCACATGTAACTATATTTATAATTACATGTATAACAACATACCACATTATTTTAAACTATATGGGTATAACTATATTTAAATATTTGTATATCTAAATAAATGTTTATATAATTATATATAACCATAATTAGAGACAATCGCATTTGTTAAATAAAATGGTTTTTTTAACTAGTTACGAAAGATGATCGTGAATAGATGTAAAAGGGTAGAATAGTGAATGAAATGTTTTGTAATGAATGGGGGATTAAAGTTGATGAATTTTTTGAGTTTGCTCTGAGACATCCTGAGTGTGTGAATGATGGTACAGATATATGGTGTCCTTGCACTTTAGTTAAACGTCAGAATAAAAAGTCTTTGAATGTTGAGACTGTGAAGATACATTTGTATAGAAATGGTTTTGTGGTGGATTACAATGTTTGGATATACTATGGTGAGAAGCAAGTCCACCAGAGGTGTTCAAGTTCAACACGGGTGTCAGTAATCATTTTTGTTTTAATTGTTAATCATTTTTATTTATTTCATTGCCTTATATATTTTTTATAGATATAGCATGTGGGTGAGGCAGAAGTAGCATGTTGCAAGGTCGTACGAGTTATGGTATAGGCAGAACGGCCTCAGGTATGCTCGAAACTGGTAGAGAGTCATGGGTAGATAAGACGTCACAGTAGATAGAGAAGGTTGTGAATGTACCACAGCAGCAGCATCAGGTGACTGATCCACATAATGGTCCTGAGATTTTGAAGAATGATCAACAGACATGGGAGGGATAAGATGGAGATGTTGCAGAGTCTTCCCTAGAGCACCATATAGATAAGAGTCTCTCTATTGCTCAGTTTGATGTGACAATTGATAATCTGTAAGATATAAAACTTAACAAATGATTTATCAATTTATTATATTATTTCTTACTTGCTAATAATTTCTTGGTTACAAGACGAAGTTAGAGCCGTCTGGTTCTATTTCTAGGGTTCTGAAGATAATTTTTAGAAAGTCCTTTAAACCTAATGGACATTATTGGAAGTCACTCACAGATTGAGACAAATTGATGATTTGGAGAGAATTTAAGGTAAATATTACTACCTAAAAATTTTAACATCTTTTATTTATTCTTTTGTTCATTGATTAAAAATTGTTTATTTATAATAACAGAAAGTTTATAGGTGGAATCAACCAAAGGAGGCGGTCAAAAGTGTGTTCTAAAAACATGCTGCCAGCCGGTTTAAAGATAGTGTGTACGATATCAAAGATAAATCGTTGAAGAAGAAAGAAAAAGATTCGAGCGTCGCGAACCATGTTTTCAAGGAGTGGCAGGGTAGATGGGAACATATGGATTATAGGAAGAGGTTGTATAAATAAAGTGGCAATCATCGTTTAGAGCGAGTTGGGGTGGGTAGTGGCATGTCTACACACACTTGTGGATCTCGCTCTATGTGTGAGCATGAATGAGCATTGGTATTATATCTAATTTATACTTTTTATGTTTATTTCTTTGTGAAATGTTTTCAATTATGACTAAATTTCATTTATCATAAAATTTTTTTTTTCATTAGAATTACAATTTGTTTTGTGTCTAATTATAGACATGAAAGGAGGGTAAGAAGCCCAATGATCCTCACTTATTCAGATACATGCACGCGAAGGCTCATGATGATCAGACTTTCATTGATCAAAGATCTCGTGCAACTAATGTAAGTTTCATTAAAAAAAATAACTTCTCTTTTGTTTGAATATAAATTGAAATACTTTTCGTACATTTTTATAAGGCGATATATGAAGAAAAATTAGCTTTTGTGACTCAAGCATATTCTCAATCTGCTTAACGTTCATGTGATGGTGCAATAAGTAGTTTTCATTCATGAGCTCTACTAGTTGATATGAATTATATTTGGTATGCGGCTATTGATGGCAATGAGAAGATGCCCGTCTATGGCATCAGTTCGTCAACATCATTATTATACTCACATAGACGACTAGACTATGAAGTTGAATTTTTAGGACCAGTATCGAATTTGTTCTCGAAGATGGATGAATTTAGGATGGGATGTGTAATGAGATATAGTATCAGTTGGCCGGTACCAAGTGATGACTAATCGACCATGAGGATGATAGGGATGAGTTGAGTATGGATTTTGACCGGCTTACAAAGAAGTTTCAAGAAGGATGACTACAGTTCAACTATGATGATCTACCTTGGATTGTTGTGCGTAATGCTCCAGCTACATCATCTACTCCATCACCTATAGCAACACCTGCAGTAACTACATCAGAACTAGCAGTAGCAGATAGCTCTAGCCCAGTACCCGACATCTCACAGTATGAACCAGAAACGTCGCAGCATAATGATTATGAAACTAGGTTGGATGATTGAGTTTATTACACACATCTTTTTCAATGCCTTAAAACATTGATTATGGATTTCATTTTTTTATTTTCTCTTGAAGTATTTAATATATATATGCAGTATATATAGTTATTTACTGAAGTTAATTAGATTTTTTGTTGTTGTGTTATTTGTATATGTTTCTACAGCAAATGCATTAAACTGGATGTTTTTTAGGATTTTATTTTGTGTTTTATGTTCCAGTTTCTGCAGAAACTGTTGCAAAACTACAAAAAAAAGTTCGGTCGGTAATTACCGACCGAATTGCGACCTAACAGACCAAAATTTTTTAATATCAATGGTCGGTAAAAGGTCACCAAATGGTCGGAAATACTATTGGAGATCAATTACCGACCAATAATTTTAAAAGATTTTTGTCAGTTTTTGGACACAATTTTTTAAATAATTACTGACCTTTTGGAGACCATTTATTGACCAAGTCCTTTTGGTCAGAAAATGGTTGGAATTTAGTCGGTAATTATTTGTCGTGAATGATCGATAAATGGTCGTTAATTACCGACCATTTGGAGACCATATTCCGACCTAATTATTTTGGTCGGAAAATTGTCAGAAATAGTCGGTAATTATTTGTCGGTAGAGGGTCACTAAATGGTCGATAATTTACTGATGATTAATTTTTCGTCGATAATGAACAAAATTGTGACAAAATATTTTGGTTGGTAAATGGTCAGTATTTGGGTTATTGAACAAAAAACACTGAATTCCCGACCAAATAATTGATCGATAATTTAGTGAATTTTACTGGTAGATACATAAATAGATAGACTAATAAATTGACATATAGATAGATATATAGATAGGAAAATATTTAGATAGATTGACAAATAGATAGACAGATGGATAGACAAGTAGATATATAGATATATAGACATATAGTTAGATAGATATATAGACAGATAGATTGACAAATTGATAGATAGATCATTAGGTAGATAGTTATATATTTAGATAGATAGATAGATATATAGATATACAAATATATAGTAAGAAATAAAGAATAAAAAGAAAGAAAGATAGATAGATAGATAGATAGAAAGATAGATAGATAGTATATCGAGAGATAGTTACATTGATAGATAGGTAGAAATAAAATATATATATATATATATATGCACATATACATTAATAGATAGATACATATATATAGATAGATTGATTGATAAATAGATAGACATATGGATATAAAAATATAAAGAGATATATAGAGATATATATAATTAGACATATAGTTAGATAAATATATAAATAGAGAGATAGACATATCAAATGGAAGATATTTAGATATATAGATAGATAGATATATAGATATATAGATATACAGATATATAGTAAGAAAGATAGATAGATAGGTAAGTAGATAGATAGATATATAGATAGATAGTTAGACTGATAGATATATAGAAATATATACATATACACACACACATCAAAATATAGACATATAAAAAGATAGATAAATAGAAAATTGGAAGTATGAATTGATAAATAGATAGATAAATTGAAAGATAGATAGAAAGATAGTCAGAAAGATAGACAGGTAAAAAGATAGATACACGAATAGATAGAAAGATAGATAGACATATATATAGACATATAGAAAGAAAGAAAGATAGATATATAGATAGATAGATAGACACATAGATAGACATAAAAATTGATATATAGATAGTGATATAGAAGATAGATAGACAGACATATAGACAGATAGATAGACATATAGATAGACATAGAGATAGACACATAGATAGATAGATAGATAAATAGATAGAGAGATAGATAGACAGATAGATAGACTAAAAGATAGACAAATAGACATATAGATAGATATATAGATAGATTGACAAATAGATAGATAGAAAAGCAAATATATATATATATATATATATATATATATATATATATATATATAGAAATATAGATAGATATATATATATATATATATATATATATATATATATATATATATTTATATTTATATTTATCTATTTATTTATAGATAAAGATATAGTTAAATAGATAGACAGATAGATAGACAGATAGATACACAGATTGATAAATATATCAATAGAAAGATTTATCGATAGGTTGATAGATAGATTGAAAGATAGATTAATAGATGTAAAAAAACATTGATATATAGCATTATAAACAAATTTGTAGATAGATAGATATATTAATAGATAGATAGAAAGATAGATAGTCAAATTATTCAAAAGATAGATTGAAAGATTTTTAGATAGATAGATAGATATACAAAAAGATAGACATATAGATAGATAGAAAGATAGATAGAAAAATAGATAGATAGATAGAAAGATCAGAAGAATGAAACATAGATTGATAGGCATATAGATATATAAATTGATGGACAAATTTATAGATAGATTTTTAGAGAGATTAATACATAGATGAAAGCGAGATTGAAATAAAGAAAGAAAGATAGATAGATAGACAGATAAATTGATAGATAGTTTGATTGATTGTTAGATAGATAGATAGGCATATAAATAGATAGATAGTTAGATAGATAAATAGATAAATAGACATATATATAGAGAGATAGATATACAAATTTATAGATATAATGATAATCATGTTAATAGAAAGATTGATAGGTAGCTTGTTAGATAGAATGATATAGAGAGTGATAGACAGATTCATAGATAGATTGATAGTAAGAATGATAAACAAAATGATAGAAGGATTGATAGAAAATTTGGTAGATTGATTGATAGATAGATTGATAAATAGATTGATAGAAAGATTGATAGATATATTGATACACCGATTGATAGAAAGATTGATAGACAAATAAATATATAAATAGATAGATAGATAGATAGACAAATAAATAGTCAGAAAAATAAATTGATAAAAAGATAGGTAGACAAATAGATATATAGATAGATATATAGATTATTTGATATACATACAATTAGATAGATAGATGGATAGACAAATATATTGATAGATAAATAGACAAATAGATTTATATATATATATATATCTAGAAAGATAGATAGATAAAAAAATAAATAGAAAGACAGATAGAGAAACAAATACATAGATAAAGACACACATTTAGATAGAAAGAAAGATAGGTTGACAAATAGATATATAGACAAATAGACAGACATACAGATAGATAGATAAACTTAAAGAAAGAGAGCTAGATTGACTGATTTATAGATAGAGAAATAGATAAAAACTTTGAAATATATATATAGACAGATAGATAGACATATAGATTGACAAAATGATAGATAAAAAATTGACAGATAGATAGACAGATTGATAAATAGATTGATAGACAGATTGATAAACTGGTAGAAAGATAGATTGATAAACAGATAGATAGACAGAAAGAATGAGCGATAGATCAACAAATTTTTAAAAATATAGATTGACAAATAGATAGATAGAAAGTTAGACAGATAGATAGAGAAATAGATAGACAAATAGATAAATAGATAAATAGATATATTTATAGATTGATAAATATATAGATAGATAGATTGATAGACAGATAAATAGAAAGATAGATAGATGATTACATAGACAAATTATTAAACATATAGATCGATAGAATTAAAGATAGATAGATAGATAGAAATATAGATTAATAAACAAATATATATATATATATATATAAAGATTGATAAAATATTAGATTGCTAAATAAATAGAAATATAAATATGCATATAGTTAGGTAGTTAGGTAGATAGATAGTTAGACAGATAAATAGATAGAAAGATAGATAGATAAATAGATAGACACATAGATAGACACTTAGAAAAATATAAAAATAAATAGATAGATAGACAAATAAATATATAGATGTATAAATAGATTGAAAGACATAATAATAGACAGATTGATTGACAAAATTATACACATGTGGATAGAAAGATTAATAGACAATGTGATACACAGATAGTCAGAAATATACATAGACAAATAGATAGATAGATAGATAAATAGATAGATAGAAATATAAAATGTTAGATAGATAGATAAATTGATAGATAGTTACATAAATAGATAAACAGATACATAGACAGATAGACAGATAGACAGACAGATAGATATATAGATAAATAGACATTTTGATGGGCTGATAGATAGACATATATATAGAAAAAAAGATAGACAAAAACACAAATAGTAAAATAGACAGACATACAGATAGATGCACAAAATGAATAGACAGAGAAAAATATTGTTAGTTAAATAAACAGATTGTTAGTTAGATTAATAGAAAAATAGATATATATTTAGATAGATAGATAGATTGATTGAGGGCAGATTGAAAGACTGATTGAAAGAAAGAATGATAGACAGATTGATAGAATGATAGATAGTTTGATAGATAGATAGATAAACAGATAGTTATACACATAATTAGAAAGATAGATAGATAGATAGATCGACAAATTATTAGACATATATATAGACATAAAGATAAACATATAGATAGATAGACAGATAGAGAGATAGATTTATAAACAGATAGATAGATAGATCAATAAATACATATATAGATAGATAGATAGATAGATATACATAAAGATATCTAGATTATTAGAATGGAAGATAGACACATAGATAAACATATAGATTGAGAGATAGATAGGTAGTCAGATAGACAAAAAGAAACAAAGATAGATATATAAACAGATAGATAGATAGGCAGATAGATAGTCAAATATATAGAGAGATATATAGCCATATAAATACATAGATAACTTAATAGATTGATAGTAAGAGAGATTGACAAATATATATATATATATATACACCAATTGATAGAAAGATAGATAAAGAAATAGATAGATATATAGATATACAAATAGGTAGATATGTAGATATACAAATAGATAGATACATAGATAGATAGATTGATAGACACACATAGAAAGATAAATATATAGAAAGATAGATAGATAGACATATAAATTGATAGATAGATAGACATATAGATATACATATAAATAGACACATATATATATAGATGGATAGATATACATATAGATAGTCAGATAAATAGACACCAAGATAGAAAGATAGATAGACAGAAAGATAGATAGAAAGATATTTAGATAGATAGAAAAATAGATAAAAATATAGATATATAGATAGATAGACAAATAGTAGACAGATAGATAGACACATATATAGATAGATAAATAGACAAAGATATTAAAATATTGATAGACAGATAGATAGATAGACATAAAAATATATAGAAAGTTAGACAGATAGATAGACATATAGATAGGTAGATAGTTAGATATAAAAAAAGATAGATAGATGTATAGAAAGATAAATAGACAGATAGATTGATAGTTAGATAGAAAGATAGATAGATATAATGCTAAAAAATTAGATAGATAAAAAATATACTAAAAGATAAATAGACATATAGACAGATAGATAGAAATATAAACTTTTAGATAGATAGATAGATAGACAAATAGATATGCATCTTGATAGATAAACAAATAAATGGACATAAAGGTGGCTTATTGATAGACAAATAGATACAAAAATAGATAAAAAGTTAGTTTGATATATAGATAGATAAATAAATAAATATATAGATAGTTAGTTAGATTGAAAGATAGTTATATAGATAGAATGAAAGACAAAGGAATTGATAGATAGATAGATAAATAGATATATATATATATATAGACATACAAATAGACAGATAGCCAAATAGAGAGGTAAACACATAGATACATTTTAAAATAGACATACAGATAGATTTATAGCCAGATAAACATATAGACAGATACATAAAGAGATTGAAATACAATTTGATACATATTTTGATAGATTGTAAGATAGAAAGATAGAGAGACATATGTATAGATAGATAGATAGATAAAAAGATAGATAGATATATAGATAGACATATATATATATATATATATATATATATATATATATATATATATATATATAGATTAATTAATAAATAGTTTGATACACAAATTGATAAATATATTGATTTATAAATTATTAGATAGTTTAATAGTTATGTTGATAGATAGAATGATAGATAGATAGATAGATAGAATGATAGAAAAATAGATAGATATAGAGATAGATATGTAAATTAATAGATATATAGATAGATAAATAGACAGATAGATACAAGATAAATAAAGAAAGATATAAAGATAGATAGGCAAAAAGATAGATAGATAGAATGATAGAAACATAGATAGATATATAGATAGATATATAAATTAATAGATATATAGATAGATAAATAGACAGATAGATACAAGAGAAATAAAGTAAGATATATAGATGGATAGATTGGTAGAAAGATAGATAGATAGATAGATACAAAAATAGATAAATAATATCATAGACAGATAAAAGGATAGACAAACTTGCAAATAGATTGATAGACAGAAAGACAAACAAATAGATAAATAGAAATTAGATAGATAGATAGATTGATAAATAAAAAGACAGATTGATAGATAAATTAATAGACTAATTGATAAAAAGATAGATAGATAAACATATTGATTGATACATAGATAGACAAATAGGTAGATAGATAGATAGATCGATAGATTATTATATAGATCAATAGAGAAATAGAAAGATAGAAATACAAATAGATAGACTGACAGAGAGAGAGAGAGAGAGAGAGAGATATATATATATATATATATATATATATACATAGATAGATTGTTAGATAAATAGATTGACAAATTGACAGATTGATATATAGATAAGTAGATAGTGAGAAAGATAAACATATAGATAGATTGACAGAAAGATAGATTAGATAAAAACAAAGATAGATAAATAGATAGATATATAGATTGATAGAAAGATATATATATATATATATAGAATGATAGATAGATGGATATAGATACAAATAGACAGATTGAAAGACAATGAAACAGACAAATAGATAGACACAAAGATATACAAATATATAGATAGATATTTAGATGCATAGATAGATAGATAGATAGATAGATAAATAGACAGATTAGTTAATTAGATAGATAGATAGACATATTGTTAGATAGATCTTTATATAGATATATAAAAAGATAGACAGACAGATAGATAGATAGATATACAAATAGATTGATAAATAAATAAAAAAAATAGATAGTCAAATGAATAGATAGAAATATAGATAGACAGATAGATTGATTGATAAATATACATATTCATAGATACATTGATATACTATTAGATATACAGATACATAAATAGATAGACAAATAGATAGGCAAATTAATAGACAAATAGATAGGCAAATTAATAGACAAATAGATAGATAGATAGTTTAACAAGCAGGCAGATAGATATATAGTTAGATAGATTAATTGAAAGATTGATTCATAGATTGATGGATAGATACAAAAATCGATAGAAAAAAAATTAGATAGATAGATATATTTTCATATAGATAGATAGATTAATTAATAGACATATAGATAGACATATAGATAGACATATTGATATATAGAATGATAAATAGATACTTAGATAGATAAGTGGATAGATAGATAGATAAATAGAGAGAGATATATATATATATATATATAGTAAAAAAGATAAGTAGATAAATAGACAGTTAAATAGATAAAAAGATAGATATATAGATAGATAGATAGATAGAGAGATACACAAATAGTTGAACTAATAGATAGACCCACATATATATAAATATATATATCAAAAGTTCAAAAGATAGATTGATAGATTAATAGATATATAGATAGGTATACAGATAAATAGATCGATAGATAGACAAATAGATACATAGAAAAATATATGGATAGAGAGAAACACAGAAATATAAACATATAGATAGATGTATAGATAGATAGATAGATAGAAAGATAGATAGACAGATAGACATATAGATAGACAAATAGATAAACAAATAGATAGACTAAGAGATAAACTATTGGATAGACAGACATATAGATAGATAGATAGATAGACACATAGATAAGCAGATAGAATGATAGATAGATTGATTGATTGACAAATTGAAAGAAAGATTGTAGACATATTGATTAACAAATATTAATACAAATACAAATTGATAGATATATAGATAAATTTATATACATATAGATAGACAAGCAAATAGATAGATAAATAGATTGATGGATTGATATATAGATATATATACATATAGATATAGATAGATAGATATATTATTAGATATATATATAGATATAGATATATATATATATATATATATATATATATATATATATATATATATAGAATGATATACTAATTGATAAATAAATTGAAAGAAATATTGATAGGCAAATTGATACGTATTTTGATAGATTAATTGATTAAAGATTCAAAGATAGATAGGTAGACAGATTCATTAACAGATTGATTAACAGATTGATAGATAGAATTAATGATAGGTGGAAAGATATAATGATACGTATTTATTATAAATAGATTGATAGACAGTTTGATAGATAGATATAATAAATAAATTAAAAGATAGAATGATAGATATATTGATAGAAAGAATGATATTTAGTTTAATAGATAGATTGATAGAGAGATAGATATATAGATAAATAGATATATTGATAGAAAGATAGATAGATAGATAAGTAAATAGTCAGATAGATAGATAGATAGAAGGATAGACAGAAAGATAGATTGATAGATATATAAATAGATAGATAAACAAATAGATAGTCAGAAAGAAAGAAAGCTAGATAGATAAATTGATAGATAGACATATAGATATTCAAATTGATAGATAGTTAGATAATAAATAAATAGATAGATATACAAATAGATAGACAAATTGATAGAAATAAAGATATATATATATATATATATATATATATATATATAGACAAGTAGAGAGGTGGATAGATAGAAAGATAGTTAGATTCATAGATAGAATGATATATAGATTGATAGAAATATTAATAGATAGTTTGATTTAGAGATTGTTTGTAGATTGAGAGAACAAATATTTCGACAAATAGATAGATAGATAGATATATATATATATATATAGATAAAAAGATAGAAAGATAGAATATATATACATAAATAGTTAGATTTATAGACAGATAGATAGATAAATAGATGGTAGATAGATAGATAGATATACAAATAGATAAAAAATAGATAGTCAAATAGATAGACAAATATATAGACACATAGATAGACTTTTATATAGATAGTTAGTCACAAATATAGAAAGTTTACTAGAAAGATAGAGTGGAATATTGAAAGATAGCTAAATATAAAGATAGATAGATAGATAGAAAGAAAGACATATAAATACATATATATATATATATATATACACACACACACACAAAAAGATAGCCTAATAGAAATAGAAATAGAAAGACAGATAGACATACATACATACACACAGACAGACAAATAAATAGATAGATATATAGATATACAGATAGATAGATAGACACGCATATAGACAGACAAAAATAAAGACGAATAGATAGATAGATAGATATATAGACAAATTGATTGATATAAAAATAGATTAATTGATTAATTGATATACAGATTAAAAGAAAGATTAATAGATAGAAAGATAAAAATATTCATAAATTGATAGATAGTCAGATAGAAAGTTAGATTAATAGACAGATTGATAGACATATAGATAGATAGATAAATAGATAGATAGACAAATATATCAACATATTATTAGAAAAATAGATAGACAAATAGATATAAAGATAGCTAAACAAATAAATAGATAGAAAAATAGATATATAGATAGTCATATAGATAGACAGATATATAGAGTGATAGATAGATAGATAGTTAGATAAATAGATAGATAGATAGAAATAAAAATCGATAGATAATAAGATAGATAGATAGATAGACATATAGAAAGAAATATATATAGATAGATATATAGATAGAAATATAGATAAAAGATTGATAGATATATTGATAGATAGATAAAAAGATAGAAAGATTGATATACATATATATAGATAAATAGAAATATATATTAATGGATAGAATTATAGAGAGATAGCTTGATAGATAGATAGAAAGAGAGATATACAGAGAGATAGAAAGATATATAAGTATAAAGATATACATATAAATAGATTGATAATTATATAGACAAAAAGATAGATATATAGATAGATAGATATATATATATATATAGATAGATAGAAAGATAGATATATAGCTAGACAGATAGATATACACATAGATTGATAAATAGATATTCAATTAGATAGATATATAAATAGATAGACTGATAGATAGATAGATAGATAGACAGACAAATAGATAGATAAACAAATAGATATATAAATAGTTAGATAGATATATAAATAGATTGATAGATACATACATAGATATATAGATAACTTGATATATATATAGATATATAGATAAAAATTTTGATAGATAAATAGATAGAATATTAGATAGATTGATAGAAAGAAAGATAAATATATAGATAGTTTGATAGTGAAATTTATAGAAAAATTGATAGATACATTGATAGATTCATTAATAAATAGATCGATAGATTGATAGCCAGATTGATAGATAGATCAATTTTAGATTTTTAGATAGATAGATAAATGATAGACAAAGAGGTAGAATGATAGATAGATAAATATATTGATATTTGTCAGATAGATAGACCAAAAGATACACACATAAATAGAAATATAGATAGTAAGATATATAGATAGAAAGAAAAATAGATATATATACAGATAGAAGATAGATAGAGAGACAAATTGATTGAGAAATAAATAGACAGATAGATAGATCAAAAGATAGACATATAGATAGAAATATAGATAGAAAGATAGATAAATATACAGATACATAGATAGATAGACATATAGATAGATGAATAGATAGATAGATAGATAGATAAATAGATAGATAGAGAAATAGATATGCAAATTAATAAATAGATAGATATACATTTAGATTGAAAGATAGATAAAAATATAGATACATAGATAGATATACAGATAGATAGAAAGATAGATATATACATAGATAAATATATAGATAGACAGATAGATTTAAAGATAGATAGGTAGACACATAGAATGAAAGACATAAAGATTGATAGATAGATTGATAGTTAGTTAGTTAGTTAGATAGATAGATAATTAGATTGACAAATAGTTAGACAACTAGATAGAAAGGCATAAAGATAGAAAAATAGACTTATAGATAGATAAATAGATAGATAAATAAAAAGATAAATAGACTGATAGAAAGAATCACAAATAGATAGTTAGATAGATAGATAGATATTTGATAAATAAAAAGATAAATAAATAGATAGGAATATAGACATATAGATAAATAGATAGATAGACAGATAGATATACAGATAGATATATATATATATAGATAGATAAATAGATAGATTGATAGAGAGAGAGATAGATAGATAGATAGACATTTAGATAGATAAATAGATAGATAGACAAATAGATAGATTGATAAATAGATTAATATAAAAATAGATAGATAGTTTCATAGATTGAATGATAGCTAGAAAGATTGCTTGAAAGATAGATAGGTAGATTGATTGGAAAATATATATACACGTAGAAAGAAAGAATGAAAGATAGATAAATAATATATAGATAGGCAGATAGAGAGATTTATTAATTGATAGATAGATAGATAGATTGATTGATTGATAAACATTTTGATAAATTGATTTATACACCAAAAGAGTGATAGACAGATAGAGAGATAGATAGATATATATATATATATATATATATATATATATATATATATATAGTTTATTAGATATAAAAATAGATAGATATATATTATATAGATAGATAGAGAGTTAGATAGATATATTGATATACAGATAGTTAGATAGATTGATAGATAGATATAGAGAGAGAGAGAAAAATAGATAGATATAATGATATATTGATCGGCAAATTTAAAAATAGATTGATAAAAAGATAGATTGACATATCTATATATAGATTGATAGACTATTAGATAGATAGATTAATAGACAGATTAATATATAGATAGACAAAATTATTGATAGATTGATATATAGACAAATAGATAGATAGATAGAAATTTTTATAGATTATTAGTCAAATATATTGATTGTTTGATAGATATATAGACAAAATGATAGTCTAATAGATAGACAAAATAGATAGATATATAGATAGATAGATATACATATAGATAGACACACACACACACACACACACACACACACACACACACACACACACACACATATATATATATATATATATATATATATATATATATATATATACACACAGATAGAGAGACAGATTGATAAACAAATAGATAGAGAGACAGAAACACATATATACAGATAGCTAGTCAGATAGATTGACAGATACACAGATACAAAGACACACATATAGATTTAAAGATAGATAGATCGATAGATAGATAAATAGATAGAAAAATAGGAAGATTCATAGATAGAAAGACAGAAAGTTAGATAGATATATATAAAGATAGATCGATAGATAGATAAATAGATAGAAAAATAGGAAGATTCATAGATAGAAAGACAGAAAGTTAGATAGATATATATAAAGATAGGTAGATAGATAGTTAGATATATAGATAGATAGTTAGATAGATAGATAGATACACTACAAAAACATATAAATTTTGCTAGGAAATTTTAATCAAGTGATTATTCTCTAGCTAAATTGTGAGGTATTAGCTAGAGAATAGTATGGGATTTCTGATTTTGTTTTGAAATAAAATTTAGCAATGGATTAGTGATGGAATTTCACTTTTGAAAATATTTCCTCACTATTTTATTCATAACTTTATGTTCAACAAATAACCATAAATTTAGCGATAGATTTACTGACGTAATTTTCATATCTAATTAGATCCAGAAATAATCTGTCACTATTTTTTTTGTAAATTTCCATTCAATGAAAAGCCGCAAATATAGCAATGGATTTAGCAAGGAAATATCCTTAGCTATTTACTTCTGGAATATAGCTATGGATTTAGAGATAGAATTTCCCTAGCTAATTACATCATTGATATTGTGATGGATTTTGCGATGGAATTTTATTGGCTAATTACATATTTGATATAGCGACAGATTTAGAAACATATTTTTCTAGCTAATTACAATCGGGATATAGCGAAGGATTTAGCGAGGTAATATCTCTAGTTAATTAGATCTGGAATATAGCGATAGATTTAGTGATGAAATTTTCCGAGCCAATTACATCCTTGATATAACAACAGATTTCGTGATGAAATTTCTCTAGCTAATTAGTTCAAGATAAAATCCGTTCCTAAATAATTATTTGAATTTATTTTTTTATAATTTTATAAAAAATTCGAAACAATTATTCCTTAAATTTTTACTTTCTCAAAATATATGCATATAGCTATGGATTTTTCCTCTACTATTTGGGCTAGTGATAATTTCCATAGCTAATTTATAATAATTTAATATTTTTTAAACTTATTTATTTTAATATTTTATTTAATTTTTTATATTAACGGCATATCATGGTCTATAGATGAGCTATCCTTGAAACACACAATCTCCTCATATAATTATAAAAATATGATACTATAAATAAAAAATTTCATAAATATATATATACAAATTAAAATTTATAGTAGATAAGTCAAATTATTATTTTTTTGATTATAAATTAATCAAAATATTATAAAAAAAATTTGTCTAAAATTTATTAATTATGATATATAAATATTTGTATTAAAAAAATAATATATTTTATTTTTTATATACAAATATTTTGAAAATATTTTAATTAATAAATTAACATAAATAAAAATTACTACTGATAAAAAGCTAAAATAAACAATTATTTGATTAGATAAAAAAAGTTATAAAATTATATGAATTAACGAATAAACAAGTAAACATTAATATTATTCCTATATTTATAAATTATTTTACTAATTATAGAAATCTTTGAAAAAAATAATGACTAAAATATTTAAAAATTTTGAATAAAAAAAATTCAAATTAAAAAAAAAAATCAAATTTTTTATAAAATTAAAAATAAAGTAAATTGAATTTTAAAATTAATACGCAAATGTTTTAATTACATCAAAAAAATTTTGATTATTTAAAAAATAAATATCTATGTGTGGTTATTAAATGAATACTTCAAAAATTCAAATTTATAATGACTAAATGATTCAAAATTTATGCATTTATAATTATTTCATATTATATTAATACAAAATAAATTGAATTCTTAAAAACTTATAACCATAATATATATATATATATATATAAGAAATACTTTATTTTTATATTATATTATATTATTTGTTTATGAAATAATATCATTTATGGTTAAATAAAAATCTATTTCATATTTTTTATTTAAATTATTTATTTTTTATAATTTTAGTTTACTTATATATTTTTGTATCTTTATTTTCTATATATTTGCTTCAAAATTTTGTTTTTATAGTTTCCGTGAAAAAATAATGCTAAGACATTAATCACTAAAAATTTGTTCTATCTTGCAATGACGAGGAGAGGAGAAGCAAAATAGGACTACGAAAGCAAACTACCACAAATATTCTAACAAACATTGTATTTAATTTTTTCTAATAACCATTTTTTTCTAATATTTATATAAATATTATATCAGAAAAAGCGTATATATGTTTTGAAATTAAATTATGGGAATTTAAAATTTATTAATAAAATTTAATAAAATAGAATTGATGAAAGTTATTTTAAAAAATAATATTATATTATTATTTTTGAGTAAATAGAAAATAACAAATTTCAAAAATCTAGGTTTGGGTCGAGCGCTATAATTACAAAAATTTCTAAACATTATCATATTTTTGATTAATGGCATAAAATATCAGAATAATGTTACCATATTTTTAAGTTAATATTTTTAAAAAATTAATGATGCTGATTACTAATCATTTGTTTCAATTTTTTGAAGTAGCTTCATGATAATAACCACAAAAAATTCAAAATGTTCAATTAAAAATTAAATATTTAATAATTTTATCAATATATTTATTATTGACAAACATAAATATAATTTAATCAATATACATTTAAATTAAAATTTATTGAGAAACATAAATAAAATAATTAAATGTATTTGTTGGAGGAGACATGAGAGCTCATGATTTTGTGACTATCAATATTTAGTGAGGGAAGGTTCTAGTTGACTCGGGGAGGCAAGAAGAAGAGGATGTGCACATCTCAGAATTGTGCTGCCACAAGCTGCGGCAATAGCCGATCGGAAGTTTTACGAGGACATCACATGTCATGTTCATACGGACGCATTTTCGTTTTTATAGAATATTTGGGTTTTATTTTTTTTTAATTTTCCACCAATTTTTTTTCTCTTTACTTCTATTTTCATATCATTATATTATTTTGACTTTACACCATTAATAAAACAATAAATGGTTAGAGTAAACTAAGTTTTTTTACTGTTTAATTTTTTTGAGTTTTATTGATTTGAAATACTAAATGTTTGCATATTATTTTCTGCTTCTGTATCTTAAGAAGAATAATTATGCTTAATGTTTTCTGCTTATGTAATCTGGGAAAAAACAAATCCTAATGTTTATGGGTTCTATTTTTGTTGTCTCTGAAAATGATTACAATATAGAAAGATATCCACTTAAACAATGGTAATTGATAAGTTATCATACATTTTTGGTAAGTGACTTGTGCCATAGAAGTGTGAGAAACAATCAAAGGTGTAAATATCATTAGTAGAGGCAGAATATTGGTCCGAGTTTGCATTTACCTGTAAACTCACTTGGTTGAGATACTTGTTGAAGGATTGACAAGTTTCTCATTTGGAAGTAGCAAATTTATTTTGTGACGGTCACATAACATTGCACATTGCTACCAACTTTGTTTTCCTTGAGCATCAGAAATATATTGAATTAGATTTTTACATAATCAATTAGAAAATACAAATTGGAAAAGTCAAAACATCTTATATGTAACCATGAAAGCAAATCACAAATTTATTAACTAGGAAATTATAAGCCCTAGTGATTCCCATGCACCTTAGCATGTTGGGAGTTATTGACAAACATATTTCAACATGAAGAGAAGTATTAAAGTAAAGAAAATATGCATTCAACTAGCATTCACATTTAATTAATATTCAAATTAGTTATAGGAGTGATTTGTAGATCAAAAATTCAACTGGCATTTTGGCTAGAGTAATTTTAGGATTGTGCTTTTTCATGACTTTATGTATAACTAAAATTGCTTTTTGTTTTGCAATTGTATACAATAGGTATCCTTATATAATTCAATAATGTAAATACATAATAGCTCTTTTACATTATTACTAGTGTGGTTTGGGCTGTTGGTGATCAAATTAAGCTCGTGCATGATTTAATGACATTCATATTATCAACCAGAGATAAGTAATATTCATTATTATCACAATATAAACTAAGATTAATAAACATGGAATAGAGTAGTTGATGTGAGTAGGTTAAATCTTTTATTATGTTAGAGCTCATAATTTTAAAAATGCATACTTATCCAACTATTTGGTAGGACAATAGATGAATCAAATTTTAATTTGCATAAGATATTCTTGATTATATCATGATTTTGAATATTGAAGTTTTAAATTAATAAAAGCGCATCTTTGTTATCAATTTTTATCAATCATTATTCTTCTAAAAAAATTGGTCCTTAATTGTCAATCATAATTTGAAAGAGCTAATCATCAATGTTTGGTAGGTAGAAGAAAAGGATTAGTAAAATTTTTCTTTATGATGTTACATTATTTTTCTTCCTTGAAGCATTATGGTTTTCCATATTATTCAGAAATGTTAGAATTTGTTCAATGATTTTTTTTTTGAAAATATTAGATTATATTTATAACTAATAATATTTAGAACACATTTTTATAAAAATATTAGTTAAAAATTTTCTAATTCAATTAGGGTTAATGACATTGAAATTGTTTGATGTTATAAATATCATTGCTGTAAGTATTGGATATGTTGTATGTTTTAGATATTTATATTGGGAGGCACAATGTTTTTTAATAAAAATATATAAATTTCGTGGAAATATATTATCAATATTTTTATTGTGGTTCGT
This sequence comes from Sapria himalayana, assembly GCA_029783825.1. Classification (NCBI taxonomy): domain Eukaryota; kingdom Viridiplantae; phylum Streptophyta; class Magnoliopsida; order Malpighiales; family Rafflesiaceae; genus Sapria; species Sapria himalayana. The sequence continues at coordinate 98,763 of JAREIK010002577.1, read as the reverse complement.
CGTCACTAATGTTATTGATAAATTATCAATGTTTTTTGTGTGTTCTAAGATTTTTGATGCATTTTTATTGAAAATTGGAACATACTTATCAATATTTTTTTTAGTGTTCACTATTTGATACAATAAATTAAATATTATTGATGGTTTTTTTATGCATTTAATGATATTTTAAGATTTATTTGAAAATATGTTATTTCATGTTTTGATAATTTGAATGTTTTCAGATTTTTTTATAATGATGTTTAACATCATTATTAGTTATTTCCTATACTATCCTATTAACATGATATTTGATAATGTTAATTAACATTCCATGATGCTTGCTTTTTTTATGATCATTATATTATATTTTAATAAAAATACATTTAGAATATTACTTTTATTTTTTCTAGGCATGATTTTTTAAAACATGAAAAGACATCTAAAATATATCAAATTATATTCCATGTAGAATATATCAAAATTATGTGGCAGACTATTAACATTTTAATTTTTCTCAATCATAATTTTTTTAATTATCAAATTATGCCATATCATTTTTTTCAACAATTTGATTTATGAGATGCATATCTTGAAACACGTAGCATGAAATTGAATTGCTTCAAATGTTTTGATATTTAAATATATTTAAATATCAATAATTTTTATAAATTATTTACAACATATATTTAATATACATTTTTATATATTAATATATAAAAAAGTGTTTTGCTATATCTATAAATATACATAACTATATGTATAAATATATAAAATTAAATGAAAAAATATATACCTACATGTATAAATATAAGTTTAACTAAATGTGTAATTAAATGTATAACCACATGTAACTATATTAATAATTATATGTATAACAACATACAATATTATGTTTAACTATATGTGTATAACTATATATAAATATTTGTATAACTATATAAAACTATATATAATTAAATATAACTATATTTGTAACTATGTATACATATATGTAAATCTATATATTTGTAAATATATTTAAATATCAATAATTTTTATATATTATTTACAACATATAATTAATATACATTTTTATATATTAAAATGTATCTTACTATATCTATACCTATACATAACTATATGTATACATATATAAAATTAAATGAAAAAATATATATACCTAGATGTATAAATATAAGTTTAACTAAATGTGTAACTATATGTATAACATGTAACTAGTTTTATAATTACATGTATAACAACATAGAATATTATGTTTAACTATATGTGTATAATTATATATAAATATTTTTATAACTATATAAAATTATATATAATTAAATATAACTATATTTATAACTATGTATACATATATGTAAAACTATATATTTGTTTATAACTTTATATACATTTATGTATAACTACATATACCTACAAGTATGAATATATATATATATATATATATATATATCTATCTATCTATCTATATGTTTAACTATATATAACTATTTATAATTGCATATACTAGATGTTTTCATAAATTAATTATAAAATATTCATAAAAAACACAATTTCTCATATTTTTGAAAATTAAAATTTGGAAATTAAAATTCTCTCTCTTATAATTTTCTGTCTATAAACAAAATTAAAAATTCAAGTTCATGATAGTTTATATTGGAAATATATTTTCCTCTTTAGTACATATAGTCAAAAAAACACATATGGTGTTAAAGTATATAAAAACCACTAAGGTTTTGAGAATAGTTTACGTGTGTGTGTGTGTGTGTGTGTGTGTGTGTTTTAGGTTGAAAACTATAATGTTTTTGAAAAATATTCAAACATATGCATACACACACACACACACACAGACATATGTACATACATACATACATATATATATATATACATACATGCATAAATATACTTACATACATACATATATATATATATACATACATAAATATATACATACATACATACATACACATGTATACACATACATATATACATATATATATATATATGTATGTATGTATACTATAATTATATATATATATATATATATGCACACACACACACACACATATACATACATACATATATGCTAGATACTTACACACACACACACACACATACATACAAATATGCTAAATACATACATACATATATGCTATATATATAAATTTTAACTTTATATGTATATAGTGATAATAAATCTAAGGAACATTTATAGTATTCTAAAATAAAAATATTTCTTTTTTAAACATTTTTTAATAAACATGAAAATGAATTATTTTTTTTTGTAAATATTTTATAATTAATATACCAAAGCACATATGGTGGGGAATACAAATTCCCAAAATGAAATATTTTATGAGCCAATAATATTTGTGATTGCTACGATACATGATATTAATAACAATAAAACAAGTTATCATTTTGATTTAAATGATGAGAAAAAATATTATAAAATATTTTGATATGAATTTATATTTGTGTAACTAATATTTATAGCTTGTTGCCCACACCTTATCACATGATAATAAATGCAACATCTATGCTACATATTACATACAATATAGGATTGCATAGATGTTTCACTCAAATCACAGATAGGTTTACAAAAGGAACAAAGGAATATTAACACTTTTTAGCATCAAACTTGAAATTTCCACCAATGAACCCCTGCCACTTGTCTAAATTCATAAAAACATGTTAACTCTCACAAGAGGCTAACATATATAAAAATCTAGAACATTTCCACACACACACACACACACACACAAATAGAGGAAGCGAAATTGTACAAAAGCAAACATAAGAACATGAAAAATTAATAGTGGTAATGTACAGTAGATTACTATTTTGCCTTCAATCGCTTTATTGGAGCATTACCATATCTATGCATCCACAAGCAATGTATTTCATAGGATTAGAGAATCAATATCTGAGATTATGAAATACATATAGTTACTTGAGTAGCTAATGATATACTTGTGAAATATGTATCTTTCTTGAATAATGCACTACAGAGTAAGAAAACCTTGGGGGGGCTTACAAGTGGTAAATCATTTGAGGTCTCATTTATCTTTATTCTAGTTTTGTTCTTTTCTTTGCCGATTAACCTAATAATGAATCTTTGCAAGACATTTGATGTAAGATGCACTAAAAAATTTTGATTCAAATCCTTCAAACATTGCCACGGTCCGTCCTATGCATGGGTCTCATCTTTACTGATTTCAGCTAGATCAAAAGGAGGTCGAGTTCTAATATCTTCATTATTCTTGAAACATTTTGTTTTTTGCACTCTCTTTCTCTCTAGACATCAGTGTTGGACATCTTTTAGATATTTGTTGAAGTTATATGACTATCAACTCATATTTGTGTTTGTTCATGTCTATAATTACTATTTTTATATATCTGTAAATATGTTTGTGTACCCAAATATTTTGGGTAGAGTTTTAGTTTATAATTGGTATGTAAAAGGTTTGTCTTGTCCTCTTGGTGAGAGGAACAACACCTTAGCTTTTGAAGTTGTGAGATGGACAAAAAAATTCTAGTCCCACACAAATGCAGGTTTGTTCTTGACACTCTTATTTTGTGCAGATCGACATCCTCCTATGCATTGCAATTTTTTGTAATTTTTTAGTTGTTTTTTTCAGGTTTTCTTGCAGTATATACTACAGTATATATCTATACTATAGTATATATATATGTGTGTGTGTGTATGTGTGTGCGTGTATGTGTATATCTAATGTGTATATATGCACGTATATACTACAATATATATATGTATATACTAAAGTATATATGTACGTATATACTGAGTATATAAGTACATATAATACTACATCATATATGTACTTATATACTTAGTATATCTACAAATATACTGCAGTATATGTACATATATACTCAATATATAAGCACATATAATTTTATAGTATTATATGTACATATATACTTAGTATATATGTACTCATTATATATGTACATATAATAATGCAATATATTTACATATATACTCAGTTTATATGTAAATATAATACTATAGTAATATGTACATTTATACTCAGTATATAAGAACATATAATTTTGTAGTATTATATGTAAATATATACTGAGTACATATGTACTCAGTATATATGTACATATAAAACTATAGTAAATATGTACATATATACTGAGTACATATGTACATATAATAGTGTAGTATATATTTAGATATACTTCAGAAATACATGTAACGAGTGAAAATGCTAGTATATATGTACACATACACTATAGTATACATGTACATATATATTGTAGTATTATATATTTATGAAAACATAACTTTATTTATTTATTTATTTTGATTTGATTGACCGTTTAAATTTCATATAGTCATCGTACCACATTGTCCCCCATACGAAGCTTGTATAAGTGAAGGGATTTTTCACTAGACAAGACGCATTGTGACTTGGATCGCTTTGTCGCAGCAGAAAGATGGTGATCGGAGGAGCAGAGGGAAAAGAAAGCAATATCAATACACGGATAGATTATACTTTATGCATTGACGGTAGATACATTGATGACTAAGATGCAATAAAATTTCGTTATGTTTTTATTTGAATTATATAAAATATTGAATTAGAATAATTTATAATTTAATTTTATTTTTTGTTAATTATAAATTATTGTTTATAGTTTCTATTTTTATTCAATTTAATAAAAAAATATTAAATTATTTAATTAAATTTTTAAAAAAATATATAATTTTGAAAAAAGTTTTGAAATAAAAATTGCTAGAGAATTTTCTTTTGCTAATTTAGCTAGGGAATTTTCCATTACTAATTTAGATAGGGAAATTAATATTTTAGCTAGAGATTTTTTCGTTGCTAAAATTTTTTTGCTATGGACTATTTCCCTCGCTAATTTTTAGCGATGAGCACACTAGATTGGGAAAGCTTACATTTCTATATCCATTTAGCGATGGAAACTCTCATTTAGCTTGCTAATTTAGCTAGGAAATTTAGCTTGCTAATTTAGCTAGGGATATTTTCTTCCCTAAAATTTTTTAGATAGGAAAACTTTCCCTTGCTAATTTATAGCGACGAGCACTTTAGATTGGGAATGCTTCCATTATTAATCCATTGCTATATGCCATTTAGCAAAAGTAAACCCCGAGTGGCTAGGGAATCATCCCTAGTTGTTTGAGATTTTTTGTAGTAATATATAGATAGATAGACACGTAGATATACAGAAAGATAGATAGATATATAGATAGACAGATAGATAGAGATACAAATTGATAGATAAATAGAAAGAAAAATAGATAGGTAGATAGACATATAGATAACCAATATATACATAGGTATATAGTCTGAAAATTGATAGATAAATAGATGGACTTAAATATCGATAGATTTATAGCAAAATAGATAGAAAGATAGATAGAAATATAGATAGATTGATAGATAGATAGATAAAAAGTTAAATAGATAGATAGATAGATAGATAGACAAATTCATAGATAGATTGATACATAGATAGACAGATAGAAAGATGTGTATATATATATCGAAAGATAGATAGACAGATAGTTAGTTAGTTAGTTAGTTAGGTAGACTGATAGATAGACTATAGGTAGACAATTAGACTGACAGATAAATAGATAGATAGAATATTCATTGATAGATAGACGGATACATGGACAAATAGATAGACAAATTTGATCAACAGACAGAGAGATAGATAAATAGATATATATACAAATATATAGATAGATAAATAGACAGATAGATATATAGATAGATAGACATATAAATAGAAAAATACATAGAAAGATATATAGATAAATAGATAGAGAGATAGATATATAGATAGAAAGATAGATAGACATATAGATAGATATATAGATAGATAGATGGATTGATAAATAGATTGAGAGATAGACACATATATTGATGGATTTATAGATAGAGTCAGAGATAAGCAGATAGACTGATAGAAAGACTGACAAATAGATAGACAGATAAATAAATATATGGCGGAGCATCCTTGGCTCAGCATTATCGCACATAGGGCTTCGATGCTACTACAGCTCTTTGCTAACTTGAAGCACCTCGCTATGAGAATCTAGCTTCGCATAGTTAGATAGACAATAAATAGACAGACAGATAGATACATAGATAGAAAGAAAGATAGATATATAGATAGATAGAATAATAGATTGATTGATAGAAAGAAAGATTGAAAGATGGATACAGAGATTGAGAGATAGATTAATAAATAGATTGATCAATAGAATGATAGAAAGATAGATAGACATTAATAAAAAGATAAATAGATATATAGATAGATAGAGAGAAAAAAATAAATATATAAAGAGATAGACGAATAGATGGAGAAATAGATTTATATATTGATAGAAATATAGATAGACAGATAGATTGATAGATATACATATAGATTGTCTAATTAATAGATAGACTGATAGATAGACATATAGAAAGACATATAGAAAGACATATAAATAGATAGAAATAAAGATATTTATATATTTAGATATTTAGATAGACAGATAGATAAATAAATAGATTTATAGATAGATAGAAATAAATATAGTTAGATAGATAGACATAAATATAGACATATAGATATATAGATAGATAGATAGATAAATCGATATAAAGATGTATAGATTGATTGATATTAGATTCATATATAGATTGAGAGAAATATTGAAAGATAGATAGATAGACAGATTGAAAAAAAGATAAATAGATAGATAGATACATAGATAGACATAGATAGAAGGATAGATAGATAGAGATAAATAGACAAATATAAAGATAGATAGATTCAGAGATAGATAGATAGATAGATATATTGATATATAGATATATAGATAGATAGATATACAAATAGATAGATAAATAGATAGACATGTAGATTGATATAAATAAAGATAGATACATAAATAGATAGATTGATAGAACAAGTAGATTGATTACTAGACA
>JAREIK010002577.1:63141-88417 GCA_029783825.1 Sapria himalayana | reverse complement strand
ATAGATAGATTGGTAGACAAGATAATAGATATAGATCAAGAGATTATTTGGTAGGTAGATAGATATGTAGATAGTCTAATTATAGAAAGTAAGATAAATAGATAGATATATTGATTGATAGATAGTTAGTTAGACAGATAGAAAGATATATAGATAGACAAATAAATAGATATATAGATAGATAAACAAATTGATATACAAATATATAAAAATATAGATAGATAGTTCGATAGATAGAAAGATAGATAAATAGACATAGATATTGATAGATAAATTAATAACAAGATAGTTAGATAGATAGATAGATAGATATATATATATATATATATATATATATAATTAGATAGACAAACAGAAAGATAAATAGATAGATAGACAGATATATTGACGTATAGAATGATAGATAGATAGATATATATATATATATATAGATATATATATATATATATATATATATATATATATATATATATATATATATATATATATATATATATATAGACAACTAGTTAGATAAATAAATAGATAGATAGAACGTTATATATATATAGATAAATAGACAGATAGATAGATAGAAAGATATATACATACATAGATAGTTAGACAGATAGAGAGACAGATAGATATATAGAGAGATAGATAAATATATAGATAGATAGGCAAATAGATAGATAGATACTAAAATATATATATATAAACAGACCGATAGATAGTTAGAAATAGTGATAGATAGATTGACAGAAAGAAAGACAGATAGATAGACATACACATAGATATACAGATAAATATATCAAAAAATAGATAGATAGATACATAGACAGATAGATATATTGATAGATTGATAGATTGATTGATAGAAAAATTGATTTACAAATACATAGTTAAATAGATAGATATATAGATAGATTGATTGATTTATAGATATATTGATAGCCTGATTGATATACACAATGATAGCAAAATAGATAGCTAATTGATACACAGAAATAAAGATAAATAGATAGATAGATATAAAATAGATAAATAGATAGTTATATATAAAGATAGATAGATAGATTGATAGAGAGATAGATAGATAAATAGATATATATATATATATATATATATTATATATATATATAGATATACAAATAGATAGATAGGTACATACATAGATAGATGGTAGATAGACAAATTGAAAGTCAAATAGATAGAAACATAAATAGACAGATAAATATTCAAATAGATAGAGACATAAAGAGATAGAAATATAAATAGATATATGGACCGAAATATGGATAGAATGATTAAAAAATAAATAAACATATAGATAGATAGACAAATAGAAAGATAAATAGATAAATAGATGGATAGACAAAAGAAAGATTGATAGGCAGATAGATAGACAATTAAATATATATATATATATAGATAAATAGATATACAGATAGATAGAGATAGATAGATTGATTAATATATTGATAGAAAGATTGAAAAATAGAAAGATAGATATATAGACATATATAAAGATAGATAGAAATTGGATATAGAGATAAATAGATAGACAGATAGATAGGTAGGTAGGAAGATTGATGTATAGATAGACATATAGCAAGACATATAGAATGACATATAGATAGATAGATAGATAGGTAAACAGATAGACAAATAATTGATATATAGATAGATAGATAGATAAATTGATAGAATGATTGAAAGATAGATTGATATATAGATTGATAGATTGATTGATCGATAGATTAATAAATAGATAGATAGATTGATTGATAAGCAGATAGATAGATATATATATAGATAGATAAATAGAAATACAGATAGATAGATAGAAATACTGATAGATAGATAGATATATCAACATATTTTAGATAGATATATAGATGGATAGATAGATATATCGATAGATAGACATATAGATATACAGATAGATAAAAAGATAGATAGATAGATAAATAGATAGATAGATAAGTAGATAGACATATAGATAGACATATATATAAATATATAGTTAGATATATAGATAGATAGTGAGATAGATAGATAGAAAGAAAGATAAATCAATGTTATTGAAAAATATATATATATATATATATATATATATATATATATATATATAGTATATATATATATACATACATACATATAGATAGATAGATAGATAAATATATAGATAAACAAGTCGATAGAAAAAAAGATAAACAAATAGATAGAGAAATAGATAAACAAATAGAAAGATATATAGATAGACAAAAAGATCGATAGATAGATTGATAGAAAGGCAGATAGTTAAATAGACAAATAGATAGACAAAAAGATAGATAGAAAAATAGATACATAGATAGATAGATTGATAGTCAGATAAATAAAAAGAAAGTTAGATAGCCAGATAGATAGATAGATAGATAGGTAGACAAATAAGTAGATATATAGATATATAAGGAGATTGGAAGATAGACATATAGAATCACTAATAGATTGATTGATAGGCATATTGATATACAGACATATAGATAGATTTTTAGATATATAGATAGATTGATAGAAATATAGATAGATATATAGATAGATATATAGATAGTTAGATAGATATATAGAAAGGAAAATAGATATTTAGATTATTAGGCTCATAGATAGAGATATTATTAGATAGAAAGATTGATAAATAGATAGACAAATATATAGACATAGTTTCATAGATATATAGATAGATAGATAGACAAATAGATATACAAATAGATAGACATATAGAAAAGATAGATAGATAGATTGTCTGACTAATAGATAGATTGATTTATAGATAGATAGATAGATAATAGATTATTAGATAAATAGAAATAAGGATAGATGGATCTATGGATAAACAGATAGATAGACAAATAGAACATCAAATAGATAAACAAATAAAAATATATTTTGATAGACAGTTAGATAGGAAAAATATACACTGATAGATAGATAGAAATATAATCAGATAAATAGATAGATAGACAGACAGATAGATAAATAGATAGATAGATAGACAGATATATAGATATATACATAGATATATAGACAGACAGACAGATAGATATTCATATAGATAGACTAATATATAAATATATTAATAGACAAATAAATAGATAGATAGATAGATAAATAGATAGACAAATATATAGATAGACAGATAGATATAAACATAGATAGATAGATAAACAATTAAATATTTAGATAGATAAATAGATAGATACATAGTCATATAGATAGATAGATAGACAGGCATATAGATAGATAGACAGACATATAGATAGATAGATAGATAGACCGATATATAGACAGGTAGAAAGACTAACATATAAATAATAGACATGTAGACAGTTAGTTAGACACATAGATAGACATATAGACAGATAGATTAATTTATAGATAGATAGACATATAGACAGATAGATTAATTTATAGATAGATAGAAAATTAGATGGACAAGTAAATACATAGATAGATATACAGATAGATAGACTAATAGATAGATATATAGATAGACAAATAGATAGATAGATAGATAGAAAGATATATAGAAAGACTTATAGATATAAATTTAGATAGATAGATAGATAGAATGATAGATAGACAAGTAGAAAGATAGAAAAATATATAGACAGATAGATATATAGATAGATAGACAGATAAATAGAAAGAAATATAGATAGATTGATAAATAGATAGATAAATATATTGATAGATAGATAGATTGATTGGTAGATAGATTGATAGATAGGCATTTTGATAGACAAGTAGGTAGATAGATCGATAGATATAGAGGCATATAGATAGATAGATAGATAGATAGACAGATAAAAAGATTGATATATAGACACATAGATAAACAGATAGATTCACACATAGTTAGGCATAATGATAAAGATAGATAGATAGATAGATAGATATATATATTGATTAATTGATTGATTGTTTGATAGATAGACATATATATATATAATTACAGATAGTTCGATAGATAGATAGATAGATCAACATGTTTATTGATAGAAAGGCTGATAGATAGATAGATAGGTAGATAGATAGATAGGTAGATAGATAGATACACAGATAGATAGATAGATTGATAGATATATATATATATATATATATATATATATATATATATATATATATATATATATATATATAGGCAGAAGGATAGATAGATTACTAGATTGATTGATTGACACATTGATTGATATATTGATAGACTTAAAGATAGAAAGATTGATATACAATTAGATAGATAGATCAATAGATAGATAGATAGATTAATGGATAGATAGATAGATTTATAGATTGATAGATAGATTGACTGATTGTTACATAATTAAATAGATAAAAAGATAGACAAAAAGTTATATAGATCAATTAACAAATAATTGACATATAGATACATAGATCGATAAACAATTATATTGACATATAAAAAAATAGATAGATATAAAGATAGATAAATTGATAGATAAATAGAAAGTCACATAGTTAGACACATAGATAGGCACATAGATAGACATATTGAAAGATAGAGATATAGACCCCAAGCTAATTAGTTTTAAAAAATAACTTGCTAATTAGTTATCTAGAGAATTTTTTTATAATTATATATTAATAGCAAGCGATTAGTCCTTTAATTATAATTATCAAAAAATATATTTATTTTTCTAGGCATTCTTCCCTAAATATTTAGCTCAAGATTAATTTTTATCATTAATCTATACTGAATTATTTTTTTGTATATTATTTGTTTTAATATTTGATGTAATTTTGTATATTAAAGGGTTTTCATGGTGAATGGATGAAGAATCTTTGAAAGTCACCTTCTCTTATATAATTATAAAAATAGGATATTATAAATAAAAAATTAAAAAAATATTTAAATACAAATAAAAATTTATATTAATAACATCTAAAATAAATATTTTTATTTTAGAAATTTTAAAAAATTTTACAAAATATTATATGAATTATTTAATTATGATATATAAATATACTTAATAATAACTACATTAAATAATTAATTGTATAATTATAAACATTTTTTAAAATATTTGAATTAATAAATGAACATACGTAAACATTTGTATTTATAAAAACCAAATAAAATTAGTTGTATGATAAAAAATATTGACAAAAAATGTGAATTAACGAATAAACAACTAAATATTTATATTAATAAAACTTAAAAGAATTACTTTTATGATTATAGGAATCTTTAAAAAAATAATTTCAAAAAAATTTTAATTATTTGAATTTTAAAAAAAAATTATATTTTTCTAAAATTTTAAATAAAATAAATTGATATTTAAGTATAAATAAATGCTATTGTAGTTTGGCGAACATTGTATTTACATTTCACCATGTTCCAAAGATTTTTATTTATCATCAACTCATCTTATTTCTTTCATTTTTAGGTGTTACATTACTTTCTTCAATGGGGCATTTCCATATAAATTTTGAACGGAAATTATCAATGAGCTAATATGTTTCTTAAATCAATGAGTTTTTGGCGCATAACTCAATTACTTAAAAATTGTTGGCCATGGATGCTGGATGTTAGAGAGAACATTCATGATGATTTTCTTCACGAACAGACAAACTTATGAAAAAATTAATTATTTGTGGCTCCATACTAATATTGAGGGCCCAATAGTTTTGGCTATACTCACAACCTCAATATTCAATTCAGAATATAAATGGTTTATATGTGGATTCCATGCGTGTGTTTCTTATGGAACTTCTGAAAGAATATCTGAAAAACAAAGAAAAATATCATGGATGCACATAAGGTGCTTACATATATCAGAAAAACACAATAAATTGAAATAGGATGTGGGACATTCTTCTATGTATGTCTTAGAAATTATAAAATCACCCATTGCTCAAGATATCTTATGGGATTTAAATGATCTAATTTTATATGTAACTTTTGAAACACATATGCAAACTATAATCATTATGAGATTTAAATAATCCAATATTTAAGAAACTAACAAATATTTCTCAATTATTATATAATTTATCATTTTTTATAATTATTTAATGTTTTATATGATTGCTTTTAAGTATGTAAGTTATCATAATCATTTTCATATTTTTTTATAAAGAATTACAAAACATATTTGTAGTGAGAATTATGTGTGTATATTGTAAGCTATATTTTTTTATGTGTATTTATTCTTTATGCCTTAAATGTGTGATTTTAAAAATTCTAATTTATTAGATTTTATAAGAATTTTTAAGTTAAAAGTATTTAAGTGAGAATAATACTAAGATATGTAATAACTTAGGAAATCTTCGTGTTGAATGTATAAATAAGAATAATATTGAGATGTGTGATATTTTTAAAGTCTTGGAGCGATGATAAGTGACTTGATCCAAGTAAGCTAAGTCTCATATTTGAGACTTGTCAGATATAATTGTTAGAGATCTGGCTTAGATTTCCTTTCAATTTACCAAAATAATATTTGTAGAGAATTTTTTATTAAGTGCTAAAGGGAAGATCACAAATGGATCTACTCCTCCTCGAGGTATTGATGATAATTTTTCAAAGCCTACTAGTTTAGATGAAATTTAATTTAGTGTGTCATTTTGGTCTGTCAAAGGTTCCACATACAAGCCATATTTTGACATTGACACTTGTTATAAAATGAGATGCAGAAATTAAAATAAATAATTAAATTTAACTTGAACACATATTGAAATAGCATAAATCAAATTTCAATAACTCTTATATACATATTAACACATAAAAACTCTTTATATAGGAAGCAAGTTCATTTGAATGGCCCACATGAGTTGGGTGCTCCCATCAAGAAGGAAGATAAAAGTAATAAACCCCACATTTTAAATATGTAACTCCAATAACAAAATTCAATATTTTTTTATACAGGTGTTTGAAAATTCAAAATATCAAAAGTTAAAATAAATAAATTAATTTTAACTAGAATCAAAGAATATTTACTTGTAACATAATAAACTAAAAATAATTAAAACAATAATTGTGTTGGGGATAATAAGAGCATCCAATGATGTTCTCAAATAATTTTTGTGTGTTCAAGAGAAGATCCTAAAGAGCTAGAAGTCCATTCTAGTTAGATTATAGGCAATGATGTCGACTCGTGAAGGAAGGTTGGCTCACATAACGGGTTTACATGGAGAAATATCTGAATAGAATCAATTTGTATGATAAGAATTAATAATGAAAGCATATGATACAACAGGCATGGGTGACCCATGAAATTTGAAACTCTAGGATGAGAAGACAATCCTGGTTTAGAAGAAGCATCTACAAGATTCATCAAAGTAGAACTTGAACATGCCACTATATAAAGAACATCTTTAAGTTGTATTGACAAATCCCTATCATGCAATTCATCATCTTTACCATAAAAAATATTGCTAGCGAAATTATGTTTAATGTCTGTTATATTTAGTTTTTTTTATAAACTACTTTGTATTACCAAAGTGTTTTTTATTTCAATATTTTGTTATTGCAGAAAAAAAATATTGAAAGATTGGGAATGGAGCAATAGTACAATAATGGGTGTCCTGCTACTCGGTCAATGGGCCGAAGAAAATTTTGGAGCACAGCTTAATCTATCCAAGTGATCTGACCTGCTCCATCATTGATATCAAAAAATTGTTTAATATAAATTGATTTTTATTTCTCTTTTTCACTGCTACCAATTTTCTGCAAAATTGTTCATTTTCATTTTCTCTCTCTGCATGATTTTTTTCTTCACGATTGTTGCATCCATAAGACATTGTTTTGGTAATAATCTATAAACACATCATTTTTCTAGTGGATGTAGCTAGTCATGCTGAATGACTAGTGAATCACATAATTTTTTCTGTTTCTAGATTATTGTTTGATTTTCTGCTATGATACTGGATTCTGGTGGTAGATATATCATTTTTCACTTTTCTTCTTCTTCTGAATCTATAAATTTACAAATATTGGTAGCGGAATTTCTAACAATGTCTCATCTCAAATCATAAAGCCAACAAATTCATCATGTTGTCTAAGCAAGGAAATAATTTTTTGATGACTAATTGACTTTTTAATAAAATCAAAAGAATTCTGCTTAGTAATGCTTAAAGTATTATACTATAAATAATTTAACTTATTAACTAATATAAATTTTCTAGCATCATTAAGATCATTACCAAAACATATGTATTTAGATTAAATTATTCTTTTTGATTTAGAATATTTAGTCTAAGATTGCCTTGAGAAATGAAAGGAACCCTCACTGACAACAAATGTAGTTGATGGTCTATATTTATTGTATATTTTTAATATAATCATAATAGAATAACCTAAATTTCTTATTTTTTTAGAATAAGTGTCATGATAGTCTATATGGAGGAAATAATTCACTACAAGAAAAATCTCAAATATCTAGGGACAATTCCCTAGCTAAATGGGCGGTTTCCATTGCTAAATTGGATATTACGATGGATTAACGACGGATGCTTTCCAAATCTAAAGTGCTCGTCGCTAAAAATTAGTGAGGGAATAAGTTCCTAGCTAAAAAATTTTAGCAACGAAAATATCCCTAGATAAAATAATAGTTTTCCTAGCTAAATTAGCAAGTTAAATGTGAGTTTCCATCGCTAAATGGATATAACGATGGAACCTTTTCTAATCTAAAGTGTTTGTCGCTAAAAATTAAGGAGGGAATGTGTCCCTAGCTAAAAGATTTTAGCAACTAAAAATTCCCTAGCTAAAAGATTTTAGCAACTAAAAATTCCCTAGCTAAAATAATTATTCCCTAGCTAAATTAGCAAGGAAAAATTCCCTAGCCAAATTAGAAAGAGAAAAATCCCTAGCTATTTTCATTTCAAAATTTTTTTCAGAATTTTATTTTTTTTTTCAAAAAATTTAATTAAATAATTTAATATTTTTATATTAAATTGAATAAAAACACCAGCTATAAACGATAATTTATAATTAATAAAAAACAAAAACTATTAATTAAATCATTTATTAAATTATTCTAAAATAATATTTTACATAATTAAAATAAAAACATAACAAAATGTTATTACATCTTATTCATCAATGTATCTACCAACAGTACATAAAGTATAATCTATCCGTACATTGACATTGCAATCTCTCCCTCAGCTCCTCCGATCACCATATTTCTACTGTGACAAAGCTGTCCGAGTCACGATGCGTCATGTCTAGTGAAAAATTCTTTCTCTTCTACAAACTTCATATGGAAAACATTATGGTATCATATCTATACAAAAATTAAACCAGTCAATCAAATCAAAATAAATAAATAAAGTTCTATTTTGATAAATATATAATACTATAATATATATTTACATATATACTAGCATTTCACTAATTACATGTAATACCGTAGTATATATGTACATATATATTAATATATATATATATATATATATATATATATATATACACACACACACACACACACACACACACACACACACACACACACACACACACACACACACACACACACATATATAGAAGTATAAATGTATATATTCATTGCAGTATATATGTACATATAGACTACAGTGTATATGTTTACACGGGTATATATGTATATGTACATATATACTGGTATATATGTACAAGTATTTATATGTACATTTATACTCGGTATATATACATATAGACTACAATGTATATGTACATATATAAATGTAAACATACACACTATAGTGTATATGTATACATTGGTATATGTATATGTATATATATACAGGTATATATATACAAGTATTTATATGTACATATATACTTAGTATATGTACATATATACTAAAGTGTATTTGTACATATATACTAAAGTGTATTTGTACATATATACGTGTATACATATACACTATAGTATATATGTACATATACACTTTAGTGTATATGTACAAGTATGTACATATATACTGGTAAATACTTGTACATCTATACCAATGTATACATATACACTATAGTATATATGTACAAATACACTACAGTGTATATGTACACATACTACAGTGTATATATGTACATATACACATATACTAGTAAATATTTGTACATATATACTAGTATATATGTGTGTGTGTGTGTGTTTTATATCGGTATATATGTATATATACATATCTACTTGTATATATGTATAAGTATTTATATTAAAGTTGAGCATAAATATCTATTATGGAGCATGAACATCAAACAGCTAAAAATTCTGTCATAAACATAAAAAAAATAAACAAACACATAAATGGCTGCAAAAATCATCTTTGTTTGTTTGAAATTTGTAACTAGATTTTATAGGATAAGTTCAATACGTACATACATACAGTGCATAAAGTATAATCAATTCATTAAATTGATGTTGCTTTATCTTCCCCCAGCTCCTCAGGTAACTAGCTTTTTGCTGGGACAAAGCTGTCTTAGTCACGTTGCATTATATCTAGTGAAAAATCCTTCTCTTCTATAAGCTTCGTATGAAAAATATTGTGGTACCATATCTGTACGAAAATTAACAGTCAATCAAATCAAAATAAATAAATAAAATATGTTCTATTTTGATAAATATATAATACTACCGTATATATGTACATATATACTACAGTTTATATGTACATATATACAAGTGTATACATATACACTATTTTATATATATACAAGTACACTATAGTGTATATGTACATATACTATAGTGTATATATGTACATATATTGAGTATTTATAAGTACATATAATATGTACATATACTACAGTGTATTTGTACATATATACTGGTATATATGTACATATACATATAGACTGGTGTATATGTACATATACATATAGACTGGTATATATGCACAAGTATTTTTATGTACATATATACACAATATATGAACATATACACTGTAGTGTATATGTAGATATACACTAGTGTATACATATACACTACAGTATATATGTACATATATGTACATGTATGTACATATACATTGTTGTGTATATGTACAAGTATCTACAGATATACTGGTAAATACTTGTACATATATAACAGCATATACATATTCAATACAGTGTATATGTACATATACTATAGCATATATATGTACATATATTAAGTATTTATATGTACATATAAATATGTACATATACTAAATTGTATATGTACATATATACTAGTATATATGTACATATATATATATACTAGTAAATATGTACATATATATATATACTAGTAAATATGTACATATACACAAAAACTAGTAAATACTTGTACATATATACCAGTATATATGTATATGTGTACAAATACATATATACTAGTATATATGTACAAGTATTTACATAAAGTAGAGCGTAAGCACCCATTATGGAGCATGAACATCAAACAGCTATATATTCTATTATAAGCATACAAAATTATCTTGGGTTGTTCAAAATTTCATTGAACCTGAAAATATAAGGCACAAGAAATATAACTAGATTTTACATGATGAAAGTTCAATACATACATACATACATGGATACATACATACATATATGACCTTTTTCTCTTCCCTCTACAAGTATTTACATAATGTAGAGCATAAAGATTCATAATGAAGCATGAACATCAAACAGCCAGATAGTCTATCATAAGCATTAAAAAAAGGAAGAAACACCTTAACCAGGGCTACAAAAATCATCTTTGTTTGTTCGAAATTGTGTAGAACCTAGAAACACAAGGCACAAGAAATTTGTAACTAGATTTTACAGGATGAAAGTTCAACACACACACACACACACACACATGAATACATACATACATGGATACCTGCATACATATATGACCTCTTTTTTATCTTCCCTCTACAAGTATTTACATAAAGTAGAGCGTAAACACCCATTATGGAGCATGAACATCAAACAGCTAGATATTCTATCATAAGCATAAAAAAATGGAACAACACCTTTGGAACCAGGGCTACAAAAATATCTTTGTTTGTTCGAAATTGTGTCGAACCTAAAAACACAAGGCACAAAAAATTTGCAACTGAATTTTACAAGATGAAAATTTAATACATACATACATACATACATGGACACACACACGCACACACACACACACACACACACACACACACACACACATATATATAAGAACAAGCTAAAATAAATGTTTAAATTTTAACATATGAATGTTTGAAATTGCATCATCAATAAAAAACCATACTCATAGCCAGATGGAAGACATAGCCTAAAAAATTATAATTTATTAGTGAGGCTTTGATTTTGGATATCACCCTAAATCAAGAGAAAAGATGGACCTACCCGAACTTACCTAGAGAGAGATAGAAATGAGCATTAAAAGACTTGATGATCTCAATCCAAAGATGTATATACTAAATGGATACATTCAAAATCTATTTTAAATGAGTTTTCTATCATATCAGTTGATCCAGTTTAGAATAATGAGTCGAACATTCCAATTACATTATAGAAAAATATATATAATAAAGAGGGACTAGGGAAAAGATCAATCGACAAGACTATGTTGGTAATGAATGATTTTACATAGCCTTATAATATTGATTTTTGGAACACATTATTTCATATGATTAACATGACCACTAATAGGTTATTACTTTCTATTTATCATCACATTTATATAAGATGTATTAGTTAGATATAAATAATACATTCCTTTATAATAATTTATATAAAAAAAATGCTTATGTAGTAGTCATTGGGATTTATTGTTCCTGAAAGTAGAGAACACATATATGATATACAGAATATAAAAGACAATTTATAGCTTCAAACAGTCTCCCAAGAAATGATTTATTAATTTTACTCAATATTTACTATATTTTCTCATAGAAATATGTCAAAAATTTCTATTTTTTTAAGATGATCAAGATATTAGTATGTGAAACTAATTGTATACGATGATAATGATCAAATTACATGAGATAATCAGTTTGATATATCTAAACTAAGATCTACAAACCAAGTTTCATATATTATTTGAAATATCTGAGATTTTTTTTAGTATTAAGATCAAATACTCAAAAAGTATGACAACTCTTTCACAGAAAAAATAAATTATATATATTTTATTTTATAAGATATATCATGATGTACATTGTTGGCTTACTACTTGATCTAAATATAGTTATGTATAAAGTTTTTATAGTTTTACATATAGTAAGATACAATTATTTATAGTTATATGTTATTATACATATATTATATATAGTTACAAATATTTTTATATAGTTAAACACATAGTTATATATAGATATATTCATACAAATAGTTATACATAAATATTACAAAGTTATAAACAAATATATTAGTTTACATATATGTATACATATATGGATACTTAGTTACAAATATAGTTATATTTAATTATATAGAGTGTTATAGTTATACAAATATTTATATATAGTCAGACACATATAATTAAACATAATGTTGTATGTTGTTTAAGCATAAAAAAATGAATTATTATTAGATAAAAACTTTTTTCATGTGCAATATCTCTCTTATGTCCTGATTCTTATAGTAAAAGATAAAATAAATGAGATTACGGATTCATTTATTCATTTTTATTAATATATGAAATATGTGAAAAATTATTCTTCTCATTTATAATTTTTCAAGAAACATATTGGAGAAGAAAGAATTGTGTCTAACAAATCTTTGTGTTTAGATATACCAACAAGATAAATCTCAACATATTTTTTGATAAGTATAATTATAGCTCATAAAAAAACATTTAAACGAATAAATGAACGAAAATAAATAAATTTTATCATTGAACAAAAAGGATGGATAATTAAAGAAGATTGACAAATGATGAGAAGTTTGTATGATTCTTTATAAAAGTTTTATACCTTCACATTACATATTTAGGGGTCAAAATATCAAATATATTACTTTTAATACTTATTTTCATGAAGTAAATTGCTTCAAATCATTCTTTTATAATGATAACAATGCAAAAATATATTTTTTTGAATTATGACCATAATAATGAGCATTACATTTTAAAAATATTGTCACAATGACAAGATGAATGTGGTATTAATTGTAGTGATATTGTTGGATCCTTGTTATAAGTTAAAATACGTTAAATTTTATTATTCAATATTTTAGCATACTACTGAGATTAAAATGATAATAAGAAATATAAAATCTTTTATAAGTTAATTTACCAATAATATTCATTAACACTATTAAAAAATACATCTAACTGTATTATTAATATTTTCAAAACTATAAAATTAATAACAATAATATAGAACACTGATAAATTATTTTGTAACATAAAGAAATTAGGGAATACATGTAAGTAGTCTTACGACCACACTAAGATGTTGGAGTATAAATGGGACCACAACTACCAGTATGTTGTGGTTATTATTTGAATTGAAAACTTCGAACCTCAAACAAGAAATAAAAATGCAGAAATAGAAATTAGATAGATATTCATGAGCACCTACATCACATAATAATAAGAAAAAACATATAATATGGAACCAAAGACCATGGAAAGAAACTTCATGTTAAATCATTAGAACATGTCAACATTCAACATAATTACACATCAAAACCGGCACAACATTATCATAATTGTAGTCTTGCAATCTCTTTGCTCCAATGTAAATTATGGTTTTCATATCAATCTAGCCACCTTTTGCAAATGAGAATTGTATATAGAGTGGTTAAAAAATATGAATTAATGTTCATCAGGAATATCCACGCAATTTCAGGATTGCCAGAACTCCTCAAGAATATCTACAAAAAGAATTATTAGTGATGGACCTCTTTTTTGAGAATTAGGTTTTAGATTAATAATGATTTCGCCTTGTTTCTAAAGTGGAGACAAAACAAGCAACATGCCTACATTACTAATGAAGTACTTGTTGGCTACATAATGTACTCATGGATTGATCTTGAATCACGATTTTACTCAATGACATCGAACACGGTAGTGAATTTTTTTCACAGAGCTGATTATTGGATTATGAATAAAAAAACATGGAAGAATGGCCAACCTAATGACTTTATCGGATCTCTTCCATGAGGCCGCTTTTTTCCATGGAAGATTAATCATTAATGACTATTGGGGTTTATGGTTTTATAGCAGCAAGGATCTCTCCACACTAGAGTCGAGAGAGAGAGGGGCCAATAGAGAGACTTAGAGTTTATTAAGTTTATTAAGTTAAAGACTGGTTACAATCTCTAACTATTAAGTTTATTAAGTTTTACCAGGTTTTAAAATTCCATTAATTTTTTAATTTTAAATTATCAAAACATTTAATATACAATATATATATATATATAACTTCAAGGGGGCGTTTGTTTTGTTTACTTTATGCTTAATAGAACTTTTTTCCAGCTTAATGCTTAATAGTACTTAATAGCATTAAGAATTAAGTTGTTTTTTTAATATTATATTTCTATTAAGAGAGAGAAAATGTTTTCTTTATGAAATGGAACTCGAAAATGCTGGGTTGAGTATTTTTTGATACAGCATTTAATATATTATATTTTATCATACAATGAATTTTTTAATCTTTTAATTAGTAGAAATTTTAATGTATATTCATTTATTTTTTTAAAATATCTTTAAAAATTTTAATAAATATAGAATTACTTATTTAATGTTATTGTAGTCTTTATTAATAGTTATTGTAGTCTTTATTAATAGTTATTATAGTGTTTATTAATATTAAATTTTTTTTATATTTATATATATTTTTAAATTATTTATTTATCATACCATATTTTTATAATTATACGAGGAGAATATGTCTTACAAGGATCACTGATCTATAGACAATGGCATACGTACCTTTAATATACAAAATTAAATAAAATATTAAAAAAATTATTTTATTAAAGATTAGTGATGAAAATTATTTCTAGCCCAAATAGTTTGGAAAAATCCTTAACCAAATGGATATATTTAGTGAAAATTAAAATTTAAAGAATAATCGCTTGTAATAAAATATAAAATAGTAAAAAAAAATAAAATAATTAGTTAGCGATTGATTTTGTCTTGATCTAATTAGTTAGGAAAAATACATCACTAAATTCATCACTAAATTCCCTGCTTTTATTTACGTGGAATTTATGAATATATTAGTGATGAATTATGTCCGGATCTAATTAGCTAGGGAAAATATGTCGCTAAATCCGTCGCTAAATTCTTGGCTTTTCTTGAGTGGAATTTACGAACATATTAGCAATGAATTTTGTATGTATCTAATTAGCTAAGGAAAATCCATCGCTAAATCCATCGTTAAATTTATTACTTTTCATTGTACATAAATTTACGAAAAAAATAGCGATAGAAATTTTCAATCGACCAATTCCATCGCTAATCCATCATAAATTTTTATTTCAATATAAAATCAAAAAAATCTTGCTATTCCCAACCTAATCACTCACAATTTAGCTAGGGATTGATCCCTAGCTAAATTTTCCTAGCTAAATTGATATTTTCTTGTAGTGTTTGACATGAGTGATACTTTATTATAGCATTTATAAAATATTGAAACATTGAAATAATTATATTCCAAGTTTAATATTGGTATATAAGATTTATACAATCTACTCATCATACATGCATTCATTGGAATAGTAAAACAAGATGGTTGTTGCATATATATCTTATTCTTAAGATTATATTATAGAAATGTGTTTCTCATGTCAAGTTGATATACATATTATTTGTGAGAAATTATAATAGATTGCAAAAATCTTATAATAACCATTTTGGAATTGTATTTTCATATTTGAGAATTCAAAAAATTGTCCATATGAATATATTTGAGAGAATCTAAAGTTAATTAACTGTATGAATGATATAAGTGATATTTATTTTGGTTAGATGAAGCTATTTAAAAATTTTCTTATGATTCTATTATTTCTTAAAGAATCAATTATGATATCTTTGTCGAATATATTTAGATAGTGATTATCAAGTCTTTTAATCTTTTGGAAGACTCATACCTATTGTTTTGTAAGATTATTATGATGATATCCTAGTATGTATTTATATATTGTATCTCATGATGAAAATTATTGCACTATTTTTTTTGTTTTTTTAAATGTTAAAATGATGTTTTCTTAATAATGTTAAATGTATAATAGCAATTTTGATGAATATTACATAAAACATAAATAATATTGAATTTGTGAGTAGTTTTTTAAAATATAAATTGTCTACATAAAAAATAATTATTTTAATTTTGGCGAACAAAAATCTCTTTTCTGAAAGAATAAAATGGTGTTGCAAAAACCTTTTTGAAATTGATTCAATATCACTGGCAAAAATACTTATTGACACTTGTAGAATGTGTGCCCCGCCCGAACACTTTGCACAACTCTTACATTGCCGTTATTGATGCTCTGACATCATGTAAGCTTGATGTCAAAACTTATAGGAACCCAATAGGGCTTTGGGTGCATTGGGGAGAAAGAAAGAAAGCGAAGAGAGTGGAGATAAAAATAAAACAAAAAAAGATAATATTATTGTAGTAAAGAACTCATTTTACTTGAATTTGATTGCTCATACTTCATTCACCATTAGTGTTGCATTATACAGACTTGTTTTTTTATTCTCTCATTGCTCATATAGCTTGTATATGTTGCTTGCTACTTTGAATGTAAGATACATAATTTGAATTAATATGTTCATTGTTGTTTTTTAATTTTTTTGTGGCTCATTTGTTCTTGTTCAGCCTTTATTAATAGGTGGTTAACTGTTAATATATCATTATCAAATTACTGATGCCCATTCTATACGTGCCATTCCCCCTTTTCTCATTCAAAGTGATGCTACATTTCCTGCTGGTAAGCCAATTATTTGTGATTTCATTTAACTAGTAAAAGCATATTTTTTTAAAGTAGCAGTTAGTCGTAAGGATTACACCATCTTTTTTCAATGTCACATCTTAAAAGGAATAATAATTGTAGAATGTTGATTTATTTTTATCCCATTGCAAATTGATCTGTAAAAAAGTATAGAATGTTTATAAAATAAATAATTATTTTTTTAAGAATTATTTTTGTTCCCATTAATTGTATTTTACTAAAGATTTATTTTTTATTATTAGTCTCACTTCCATTGTCATTATATTACCATGGAATATTGAACCATTGTGGGAGACAAAAAGGCTGAAATAATTTGATTAATTGATTTTGATCCTTTTGAAATAATGATTCTCTGCCACATCATTTCATAACTACCTAGATGGTACATGTGCCATGGCACACTACGTGCCAATGCCATTGATGATGTGTGATGCACATGTGTTGGCATGTGGCTTAGTGTTAGTGGGTGCATGGTCCAGTGGGCAACGATGCCATGAGATGTGGTGCCGTGGACGCGCAGCCATCGTGCATAACTATTTTGAAGTGCACAGTGTGTATTTGGTGTAGTGAACATGAATGTGTGGGTGATGCACTAGACGTGCACCATGTGTATGTTTGATACAGCCATGGTGTAGTGTGTGCAACATGTGGGTTTTGTTCATTGGGATCTTTTTTTATATGTATCAAAGAAAGTGATTTTCCATGTAGAAACAAGCGAGTAAAAACTATATAGTTATTCTGAAAGTGGCCACTACTTTGGAGGTTCCATCACTATTATACTATTATAATAAATGATTAAAGTTAAGTGTGTAATGAAAATATTATATTTAATTTATTTTTATCTAGCATAGTTTTTTTATTTTCTATTTTATCACAGGAACTCGTGGAGCAACGTATAACAGCTGCTTCTCAAATAGTTGAGGGTTCTATGGATCTTTAGATAACTTTTTTGAAGGAAGAAATGTAGGAAATGAAATAAGTAAATGATGAGATGAAAGAAATAAAAAAAGTAATGCAATAGTAGATGACCTATAATGAATCACAGTTAGAAATTTTGATGAGGCAGATATCACACCGAGTTCTAGTAGAGTACCAACGTAAGAGAGCCTATAACAAATGTTCCAGGTAATGATGAATACGATGATTTAGTTTAAAAAGATTATATACCTATGTATTGTTTTTATTTTAACCATGGAACTTTTGTATCAAAATTATTTCTAAATTATTTTTGGTTTTTGTTAATTATAAAAAATGGTTTATAGTATATGTTTTTATTAAATTTAAAATAAAAATTTTAAAAATGTAATCAATTTTTTTGTAAACAAATAAAATTATGAAAATATGTTTGGAATGAAATAGCAAGGGATTTTTACCTCGCTAATTTAGCTATGGAATTTTCAGTATATATTGAATCAAAAAATATTAATTACTACTATTAATTACGATCAAAATTAGCAAGGAAAAAATATAATTAGCTAAAGAATTTTCGTCGTTGAATGATTTGCTAGAAACTTTTTTTTTCTCATTAATATTTTGTGACGAGCACTTTTAATTTGGAAATTATTTCCATCGATAATCTATCATTATTCTATTTTAGAGCTGGAATAAGCCCTAATAATTAGGGAAATTTTTTCTAGCTATATTTGATTTTTTTGTAGTGAGATTGATAGATAGATTAATAGATAAATTGATAGATAGATTTATAGATAGATTTGATAAAAATATAGATAGACACCTTGATAAAAAGATTTATAGATAGAGATATAGATAGATAAATAGATATATAGATAGATAGATAATTAGATAGATAGACAATTGAAAGAGAGATTGTTAGATAGATAGAAATATAGATAGATAGATATATTGATAAACAAATTAATAAAGAGATAGTTATAGAGATAGATAGATAGGCAAATAGATATAAAGATAGATAGTAAGAATTGAAAGAAAGAAAGAAAGATAGATTAATAGATTGACAGATAAATAGATAGATAGAAAAATAGATAAACAGATAAATAGATAGATAGATAGTCAAATAGATAGATAGATAGATAGATAGTCAAATAGATAGATAAACAAACAGATAGATGATTGAATAGATAGATAGATAGATAGATAAATATATAGACATGTAGATAGACATATAGATAGACAGACAGATAGATATATAGATAAAAAGATAGATAAATTGAAAGAAAGATATACAAAAAGATAAATAGAAAGATAGATAGATAGACAGATAGATAGACAAGTAGATAAAAAAATATATAGATAGATAAAAAAAATAGATAGAAAGATAAATAGACAGATAGATAGACAGATAAACAGATAGACGGATAGATAGTTTGTTAGATTGACAAATAGTTCGATAGATCGGTAGACAAATATATAGATAAATTGATTGAAAAATAGATATATAGATAGATAGATAAAAATATATAAAGATAGATCAAGAGGAAAATTATAGACAAATAGATATATAGAAAAAATGATAGTCAGATAGTTAGTTAGAAAGAGAGATAGATAAATATATAGATAGATAGACATATAGATAGACATATAGATAGACAGATACATAGATTGATAGATAGATAGATAGACAGATAAATTGACAGAAAGATTCACAGAAAAATAGATAGATAGATAGATAGAATGATAGATAGACAGATAAATAGACAAATAGATAGACAAATAGATAAATAAACAGATAGATAGATAGATGATAGACAGACATATATATATAGATATATAGATATATAGATAAACACATTGAAAGACAGACAAATAGACAAATAAATAGAAAGATAGACATATAGACAAATAGATTGACACACATATAAACATACAAATATATATATATATATATATATATATATATATATACAAATAGACAGACAGACATATAGAGAGACAACAAATAGATAGACAGATAAAAAGATATAGATATACAAACTGATAGACAAATAGATAGACAGATAAATAGACATATAGATTGACAGACAAATAGATAAAGAGGCAAATAGATAGATAAATATATAGATAAATATATAGATAAATATATAGATAAATATATAGATAAATATATAGATTGATAGATAGATAGATTGTTAGACAAATTGATAAGTAGATTGATAGATAGAATGATAGACATATTGATAGATAGATTTAGAGATAGACCGATAAAGAGATTGATAGAAAGATTGATAGATATATTAATAGAAAGATAGATAACTAGATAGATAGATAGATAAATAGACAAATAAATAAATAGAAAGATTGAGAAATAGATAAAAAGATTTTTAGATTGATTGGTAGAGTGATTAAAAGATAGATTGATAGACATATTGATAAATAGATAGATGGAAAAATTGTTAGAAAGAAAGATAGATATATTCATATATATTTATATAGAATGAAAGATAGATAGTTAGAGAGATAGATAGACACATGATCGATAAACACATAGATAGATAGAGATTGAAAGATAGATAGAAAGATAAAAAGACGGATTGATAGAAAGATAAAAAGATGGATAGAAAGATAGACATATAGATTGATAGCTAGACTGATAGATATAAAGATAGATAGACTGATAGATAGACAAATAAATAGATAGATATTTATATTGTAAGATTGATAGATAGATTAATAAATATATTGGTAATTAGATAGATAGATAGATAGATTGATATATAGATTGATCTAAAGATTGATAGTTGAATTTAAAAATAGTTTGATAGATAGAAAGATAGATAGATTTATTGACAGATAGATTCACATAAAGATAAAAATATAGATGGATATTTAGTTAGATAAATAGATAGATAGATAGAAAAATAAATAGATAGGTATAAAGATAGATTAATAGATATGTAGATAGATATATAGATAGATAGATAGACAGATAGAAAGATAGACAAAATGATTGTTATATAGATATATAGAAAGATAGATATAGAGCATACAGATAAATAGATAGATAAACATAAAGATTAACATTTAGAAAGGCAAAGAGATAGTATATTGATTGATTGATAGTTAGATAGATAGATAGATAGATGGATAGAAAGATAGATAGATATATATATATATAGACACATAAATAATAGACAAATATAAAGATAGATGCATAGTTTGATAGAGAAATATATAGCCCTATCAATAGGTAGATAGAGAGATAAATCGATAAATATATATAGACAGATAGACTAATAGATAGATAAACATATAGATAGGAAAATAGATAGAAAGATATATAGACTTATAGATAGATAGAGATATAAATAGAAAGATAAACAGAAGATAGATAGATAGTTAGTTAGATAGACAGATAGATAGAGAGATAGATAGTCATGTTTACAGAAAAATGATAGATATATAGATAGATAGACACATATTGATATATAGTTAGATAGACACATATTGATATATAGTTAGAAAGACACAAAGAAAGACATATAAATAGAAAAATAAATAGAAATAGAAATAGACAAATATAAAGACAGATAGATATATAGATAGATAGACAAATAAATAGACAAATAAATAGTGTAATAGACCACTAGGTAGATAGATACATAGATAGATGGATAAATAGAATGATATACATATATATAGAATAACATACAGATAGATATATAGATAGATAGAAAGGTAAACAGATAGATATAGAAATAGATAAAAAGTAAGATAGATAGATAGATTAAAAAATGTATATACATATACATAGACAGATAGATAGACAAATAGATGGACGGATAGATAGATTGATAGATAGATTGATCGATATACTTTTATAGATAGATAGATAGATAGACAGACATATAGATAAATAGATACATAGATAGGTAGATAGACAGATAGATTGACTGAAAAATATATAGATATAGAGATATATAAAAAGATAGAAAGATAGATAGATAGATAGAAAGACATATAGATAGTAAAAGAGATAGACAGATAGATACAAAGATAGATAGTTAAATAGCTGGACAGTTAGATAGGATAATAGATTGATAAATAGATATATAGACAAATAGACACACATAGAAAAACAGATAGTTAGTATGTCGGTCATTCAGGCAGACAGTTAATCAGGAAGTCAAATAGATTGACAAATAGATATACATATAGATAAACAAATAGATTGACAGATAGATCGAAAGATAGATAGATAGATAGACAAATTGGAAGACAAAAATATAAATATATTGATCGATAGATATTTAGATTGATTAATAAATATATACTAAGATGGACAAAATGATAGATATATATTTAAATAGATAGATAGACATAGAGAGAAATAAATATTTAGACAGACAGACAAATAGATAAATAGATATAAATATAAAGAGATATAGATATAACATAGATAGATTGATAGTTAGATATACAGATAGATAGACATATAGATATAAAGATAGATAGACAAATATATAGATAGATAGATAAATAGAAGATAGACAGACAGAGAGACAGACATATATATAGGTAGATAGATAGATTGATTGATGATTGAAAATAGATAGACCGATATATAGACATATAGATAGATGGATAGATAGACAGATAGATAGACAGATAGCTATGCAAATATATAGACACATTAATAGATATGTATATAGAAAAATAGATAGAAAGATTGTTAGTAAAATAGATAGACATATTCATATATATATAGATAGATAGGTAGACAGGCATATATATATATATATATATATATATATATATATATAAACATATAGAAAAACATATAAATAGATTTATAGATAGGAAGATAGATAGATAGTTAGATAGATAGAAAAAATAGATAGAAAGATAGTTAGATAGATAGATTATTAGATTGATACATAGATAGATAAATAGATAGATAGATAGACAGATTAATAAACAGATAAATTGACAGATAGATAGACACATAGGTAGATAGAAAGAGAAAGAGATATATATAGACAGATAGACATACAGATAGATAGTTAGATAGATAGATAGATATATAGATAAAAAGTTAGTTAGAATGATAGTTAGAAAGATAGATAGATTGAATGATAGATAGCCACATAGATTAATATAGATAGACAGACAGATAGATAAAAAAATAGATAGACAGACACATAGAAAGACAGATAGTCAGATATTTAAATAAATTGAATAACAAATAGAATGACAAATAGATTAACACACATATAGAATGATACATAGATAGATAGATATATACACAGACATATAGATATATAGATAGATAGACTATTAAATTGATCGATAAATAGATATATATATATATATAAGACAATTAGATAAACATATAGAAAGAAAGATAGATAGATAGATAGATAGATATAATGATAGATAGGTATATATATAGATAGATAAATAGATAGACAGATATAAAAATAGATTTACGGATATATAGATAGACACATAGATAAATAGATAGTTAGACAAGCAGATATATAGATATGTATATTGATAGAGAGATAGATTCATAGATATAAGTACAGATAGATAGATAGAAAAATAGATAGACAAAAAAGATCGACAAATATATACAAAAATAGATATAAAAATAGAAAGTCAAATAGAAAGATAGACATATAGAGAGATAGATAAAATCTATATAGACAAATTGATAGACAAATTAATAGCCCGATGCATAAATAGATATATAGATAGAAAATTAGTTAGACAAAAAGATGACATATAGATAGAAAATAGATAGATAGAAAGCTATAATAAATAAATAGATAGATAGATAGATAAATAGACAAATTGATACACAGATATATAAATAGATAGATATAAATATATATATATAGACAGATAGATGGTCAAAGAGATAGAAAAATAGATTGACAGATAGATTGACATATATATTTATAGATACAAAGAGAAATAGATAAACAAATAGATAGACAGATATATAGACAGACAGACAAATAGATAGATAAATATATAGATAGATAGATAAAAAAATAGATAGATGGATATATAGACATATAGTTATACATATAGATAGATAGAAAGATAGATAAATTTCTCTACAAATATATAAATATATTGATAGATAAATATATTGATAGATAGATATATAAACAAATAAATAAATATATAGAATATTATATATATATTAATATAATATTATATATATTGATTGATAGATATATAGACAGACATACAGATAGATAGATAGATAAACACATAGAAAGATAGATAAATAAATTGATAGATAGAGAGATAGATAGATAGTTAGATAGATAGAAAGATAGATAGATTGACATAAAGATAAACAAATAGATAGACAAATTATTAGATAGATATATAGATAGATGGATACATAGATAGATAAATAGATTAATAGATTAATAGATAGATAGATTGATTGATTGATTGCCAGATTCATAGACA
>JAREIK010002577.1:0-57465 GCA_029783825.1 Sapria himalayana | reverse complement strand
GATAGATAGGAAGATATACAAATAGATAGATATAAAGATCGACATATAGATAGATACAAAGATAAACAAATAGATAGATAAATAAATAAGCACATAGAAAGATAGATTGAAAGACCTATATATATATTGAAAGATAGTCAGTTAAATAGATACAAAGATAGGAAGAATGTTAGATATATTTATAGCCAAATTGATAGAAAGATTAATAGATAGATTAATAGAGAGCTCACAACAATAAAATATTGATTTAGCTTGGGAAATTTAGCTTTGTATCAATCCCTAGCAAAAAAGCAAGTGTTTAGATACATAGATAGATAGATAGACAAATATATTTATAGATAGACAGATACAAAGATAGTTAAGTAATTAGATAGATAGATTTTCAAATAGAGAGATACATAATTCAGATAGATAGATAGATAGATAAATATATAGCTAGATAGATAGATAGATAGATAGACTAACATATAGACTGATATAAAGATAGATACATATATAGACAAATAGATATATAGATAGAATGATAAACATATAGATAGATAGATAGGTATATAGATAGACATATAGATAGATATACAGACAAACAAATAGATAGATAGATAAAGAAATAGATTGATAGATAGATGAATAAATAGACAAATTGATACACAAACATTCAAAGAGATGAATAGATAGATAGATAGAAAGATAAATAGACAAATAGATAGACTAACAATGAGATATACAAATAAACAAATAGATAGATAGACATATTGATTGATTGACAGAATAAAATAAAAAAATTGATATATAGAAAGATAGACAGTTGAATAGACATATTTATAAATAGATTGATAGATATATTGATAGATATATTGATAGACAGATTGAAAGACATATAGTTAGACATAATGATAGACAGATAGATAGTTCGATTGATCAATAGATAGATAGAGAGACAGATAGATAGATAGATAGATGGATGGATGAATATATAGATAGATATATAGATAGATAGATAGATGGATGAAAATATAGATAGATAGATAGATAGAAAAATAGATAGATAAATAGTTAGACAGAAAGAAAGAAAGATAAATAGATAGATATATAGATAGACAGATAGAAATAAATATAGATAGATAGACAAATAATGAAATAAAAATATAGATAGATAGATAGATAAATTGATAGTCAAATTTATAGAAAAATAGATAGATATATAAACAAACATATTTATACACTGATACATAGACAAATATATAGATTGATAAAAAAATTGATAGATAGACATATAAATAGAGACATATATTGACATATAAATATGAAAATTGATAACGAGATAGATTGACAAATAGATATATGGCTAGATAAATAGATAGATAGATATTGAGAAATATAGACATATATATATATATGGTTGGATAGTTAAATAGATAGATAAATAGATAGACAAGCAAATAGGTAGATAGATAAATAGATAGACAAGCAAATAGGTAGATAGATAAATAGATAGATAGATAGATAGACTGATATATAGATAGACTGAAATACTAACATTTAGATATACATATAGAAAAATAGATAAACAGATAGATAGATAAATAGATAGATAGATAGACAGAAAGATAGATAGATAGATAGAAAAATAGATCGATTGATTGATAGAAACAAATATAGATAGATTGATAGATACATAAATGGACAAAGAGATACAAAGGTTGATATATAGATTGATTGATAGATAGATAGATAAATAGATAGTCAGATTTATAGAAATATAGATAGACATATAAACAAATAGATATATACACTGATACATAGACAAATATATAGATAGATATATTGATTGATTGATAGACATATAAATAGAGACATATATTGACATATAGATATGAAAATTGATAAAGAGATAGATAGACAAATAGATATATGGCTAGATAAATAGATAGATAGATATTGAGAAATACAGACATATAAATATATGGTTGGATATTTAAATAGATAGATAAATAGATAGACAAGCAAATAGGTAGATAGATAAATAGATAGATAGATAGATATACATATATATAGATAGAGTGAAATAGTAATAGCTAGATATACATATAGAAAAATAGATAAATAGATAGATAGATAAATAGATAGATAGAAAGATAGATAGATAGATAGATAGAAAAATAGATCAATTGATTGATAGAAATAAATATAGATAGATCGATAGATAGATAAATGGACAAAGAGATACAAAGGTTGATATATAAATTGATAGATAGATAGATAGATAAATAGATAGTCAGATTTATAGAAATATAGATAGACATATAAACAAATAGTTATATACATTGATACATAGACAAATATATAGATAGATTGATTGATTGATAGATAGACATATAAATAGAGACATATATTCACATATAGATATGAAAATTGATAAAGAGATAGATAGACAAATATATATATGGCTAGAGATATATATATATATATATAGATAGATAAACTTATAGATAGACAGACAAAGTGACAGATAGATAGATATTGAGAAATATAGACATATATATATAGATAGATGCATAGTTAAATAACTAGATAAATATATAGACAAGCAAATATGTAGATAGATAAATAAATAGATAGACATATAGACAGATATATAAATAGGCATAAATACTACTAGCTAGATATACATATAGAAGAATAGATAAACAAATAGATAGATATAGAAAGAAAGATAAATAGATAGATAGATAGATAGAAAAATAGATCGATTGATTGATAGAAATAAAAATAGATCGATTGATTGATAGAAATAAAAATAGATAGATCGATATATATATATATAAATGTACAAATAGATACATAGATTGATATATAGATTGATAGCTATATAGATAAATAGATAGTCAGATTTATAGAAATATAGATAGACATATAAACAAATAGATATATACACCGATACATAGACAAATATATAGATTGATAAATAGATTGATAAATAGACATATAACTAAAGACATATATTGACATATAGATGTGATAGTTGAAAAAGAGATAGACAAATAGATATATGGCTAGATAGATAGATAGATAGACAAATAGATAAACATATAGATAGACAGATAGATAGATCGATGGATATTGAGAAATATAGACATATATATAGATAGATGGATAGTTAAATAGTTAGATAAATAGATAGACAAGCAAATAGGTAGATAGATAAATAGATAGATAGATAAATAGATAGATAGATAGATTGATTGATAAATAGATAGATATATAGATATATAGATATACAGAAATACTAACAGCTAGATATACATATAGAAAAATAGATAAACAGATAGATAGATAGCTAGATAGAAAGAAAGAAAGATAGACAGATAGATAGCTAGCTAGATAGATAGAAAGAAAGATAGACAGATAGATAGACAGATAGAAAAATAGATCGATTGATTTATAGAAAGAAATATAGATAGATCGATAGATAGATAAATGGACAAATAGATACACATATTGATATATAAATAGATATATATATATATATATACACTAATATATAGATAGATATATAGATAAATTGTAAAATTGATAGAAAGATTCATAGATACATAGATATGCAGATTGAAAGATAGATAGATAAATAGATAAATAGATATACATATAGATAGGTTGATAGATATACAAATAGTTAGATATAAAGATATAGCAAGATAGATAGAAAGATTGATAGATTTATAGTTAGATAAACAAATAGATATATAGAAAGAAATATAGATAGATATACGATAGTTAGATATATTGATAGATTATAGATATATAGATAGATAGATAGATACATAGATAAACATATAGATAGGAAAATATATTGGAATCTAAAGACAAATATATAGATAGATATATATATATATATATAGATAGATGGACACATAGATTTCCCTATAGTTAGATAGAAATGTTAACAGATAGATAGATAGATAGATACATAGTTTGATAGATAATTAGATAGATAAATAGACAGATAGATAGAAAGAAAAATAGATAGACATATAAATAGAAAAATTGATACCTAGATAAAAATGAAAAAACATACATACATACATACATACATATATATATATATATATATATATATATATATATATATATATATATTGATAGATATATTGATACACAGATAGATTGATAGATAAATAGAAAGAATGATAGAAATATTTACAGATAGATTAAAAGATAGTTTGATATATAGATTATTGACAGGTTGATAAATAGATAGATAGATAGAATGCTAGAGAGATAGTTAGATTGATAGATAGAAAAATATATATATAGATAGTCAGATAAATAGATAGACATTTAGATTTATAAATAGATCAATAGATAGATAGATAGTAAGATAGTTTGATCGATTAATAGATTGAACGATAGATAGATAGATACTTAAATAGATAGATATATAGATAGATAAATAAAAAGATAAATAGATAGATAAATATAAAGATATAAACACAAATAGTTAGATAGATAGACATATAGATAGACATAAAGAGTGACATATAGATATACAGACAAACAAATAAATAGACAGACAGATAGACATACACAAAGAATGATATATAGATTGATAGATTGATAGATTGATAGATTGAAACGGTTGATAGAAAGAAAGAAAGATTGATAGATATATAGACAGTTGGATAGATTGATTGATAAATTTATAGAAAAATTGAAAGATATATAGATAGATAGATTGATATAAAGATAGTTAGATAAATAGATAAATAGATAGATAGATTGATAAATAGATAGATAAATAGAAAAATAAATAGAAAGACACATAGAAAGATAGATTATTAGACACATATATAGACACATAGATAGTAAGTTTGAAAAAAATATTGATAGACAAATTAAAAGAAATATTTAAATATAGGTTAATAGACAAATTTATAGATAGATAGATTGATTAATTGATAGAAAGAAAGAAAGAAAGATAGATAGATAGATAGATAGATAGAGAGAGAGAAAGATAGATATGCAAATACATAGTTAGATAGATAGATAGATATATTGATAGAAAGATAGATAGATTGATTGATTGACAAATATATACATAGAAAGATAGACATATAGATAAATAGACAAATAGACAGACAACAAGATTGATAGATAGATATACAAATAGACAAATTGATAGATAGCCAGATAGATAGACAGCTAGATAGATAGACAGACATACATAGTTTTATAGACAGACAGATAGATTGATTGATTAAAAGAATGATAGATAGATTGATATACTTATTTATAGAAATATTAATAGTCAATTTGATATACTTATAGATAGATTGATTGATAGAAAGAAAGATAGTTAGATAGATAATTTATCAACTAGATATAAAGATAGATATACAAATTTATATAATGAAAGTTAGATAGAAGATAGATAGACAGATAAAAGATAGGTAGATTGACATATAGATAGACAGATAGATAGACAAATATATAGATAGTAATATAGATAGATAGATATAAAGATAGAAAGAAAGAAAGATAGATAGATATATTTTTATACAGATAGAAAGATAGATAGACAAATAGATAGATTGACAGATAGATAAAGAGATATATAGATAGATAGATATAAAAATAAATAGATAGATAGATATACCAATAAAGATACATATAGATAGAAAGATATAAAAGAAAAATAAATTGACAACAATATATATATAGATAGATAGATGGATCAATATATTGATACACAATTAGATAGACAAAATAATTAATAGATCGACAAATAGATAGATAGATAGGTATATAGATAGATAGATATAAAGATAGATAGATAGATAGTCGCATAGATTAACAAATAGATAGTCAAATAGATATATAGATAGATAGACATGCAGACAGATAGAAAGATGGATAGAGATATAGATAGATAGATAGATAGATACATAGATAGATATACAAATTGATAGTTATGTAGATAGATAGATAAATAGATAAATAAACATATAAATATTGGAAGATAGAAAGACAAATACATAGAGTTATAACTTATAAATGGATAGATTGATAGATAAATTCATATACAGATAGATAGATTGGAATATAGATAGAAAGATTGATAGATAGA
Source organism: Sapria himalayana (assembly GCA_029783825.1). Taxonomy (NCBI): domain Eukaryota; kingdom Viridiplantae; phylum Streptophyta; class Magnoliopsida; order Malpighiales; family Rafflesiaceae; genus Sapria; species Sapria himalayana. The sequence continues at coordinate 51,341 of JAREIK010002577.1, read as the reverse complement.
TTAACAAACATATTGATAGATAAATTGATAGACATATAGTTTGTTTTTTTAATAAACAGACAAATAGATATATAGATAAATAAATTGATTTATATATAGATAGATTGATACATTATTAGATAGATAAATAGTTGGATAGATAGATTGAAGATAAACAAATAATAGACATATATATAGACATATACATATAAGAATAGATAGACACATACATTGACAGATAGAAAGCGAGTAGATAGACTAATGGATAGACAAATCGATAAATAGATAGATATATAAATTGATAATAGATAGATAGACTGATAAATAAATAGGAAGATAGATAGATCGATAAAAATATAAATAGATAATTATATAGAAAGAGAGATAGATAGAAAAGTAGATAGATAAATTGACAGTCAGACAGATAGATAGATAATTAGTTAGATAGATATATAGATTGATATTTAGAATGATAAAATGATAGATATACATTTATATAGACAAATAGATAGCTAGATAGTTAACGAGATTTATAGAATTTTTTTAGACAAATTGTTAGGTAGATTGATTGATTGATTGATTGATAAAAAGATAGACAGATAGATAAATAGATAAACATATAGATATATAGATAAATATATAGATAAATATATAGATTGACAGATAGAAATACAATTAGATAAATAGATAGATAGATAAATAAATAGATAAACAAATACATAGATAGATAGCTAGACAAATAGATATATAGATAAAAGATAAATACATACATATATAAATAGACATATTGATAGATAGATTGATACTCAAATAGATAGATAGATATATAGAATTATTGATAGAAATATTGATAGACAGGTTAAAATACAGATTCATATACAAATTAATAGACATATATATTTATACAACGATAGATCGAACGATTGAAATAAGAAAGAAAGTTGGATTGATAGATAAATATAATGATAGAAAGATTGATAGACAAACTGATTGATTGATTGATTGATTGATACATTAACATCTAGATAGATATAAAGATATACAGATATATAGATAGATAAATTGATTGATTAATATATAGATAGATACATTGATAGATAGACATATAGATAGATATATTAATAGATAAACAAATAGATAGATAGACATATAGATAGATATATTGATTGATTGAGAAAGAAATAGACATATTAATAGACATATAGAAACACTGACAAATATATATACCAATAGATAAATAAATAGATAGACAGAAAGACAAATAGAATTAAAGAAAGAAAGATTGATAGATAGATAGATAGATTGTTTTATAAAAAGAAAGTTTGATAGATTGATAGTATGATAGATTGATAAATTAATAGATAGATACATAGACAGATGTATAAAAAGATTGATAAAGTTAGATTGAATGATATATTAATAAACAAATTGACAGATATATAGATAGACAAATTGATATAAAGATAGATAGATAAATAAATAGATACATAGATACAGAAATAGATAAATAGATAGTTAAAGAGATAAATAGACAGATATATAATATATAGACAAACAGAGTGATAGATAGATATATATACAGATTTAAAGACAGAAAGATAGTCATATTGTTTGAGAGATAGATAGAAATATTGCTAGACAGATTAAAAACAATATTGATATATAGATTAATAGGTATATTGAATGATTGATTTAGTGAATAAAGAAAGAAGTAAAGATAGATAGATAGATAAATAGATATAAATATAGATAGAGAGATAGATAGCTATATAAATTGATAGATTTATAGATATGTAGATTGATTGATTGGTAGATATATAGATAGACATATAGAAAGATAGATACATAGACAGAAAGGCAGATGAATAGATAGATAGATAGATAGACATATAGATCTAGAGATATATACAAAGATATATAGACAAATAGATAGATAAACAAATTGATAGAAAGATAGACTAATAAAAAGATTCACCGATAGATATACAGAGAGACAAATCAATAGGCCGACAGATTTACAAAAAGAAAGAAAGAAAGTTAAATAGAGAGATAGATATATAGACAGAAAGATTGATTTATTGATAGTAAGAATGATAGATAGATAAATAGATAGATATACAAATTGATATATAGATTGATCGATAAATTTATAGTCAGATAGATTGATAAATTGATAGACAGTTTTATAGATTTATAGATAAATAGGTTGATAGAAAGAAAGAAAGATAGATTGATAGATATATAGATAGATAGACAGATATATTGACAGAGAGATACACAAAAAGATAAATAGAAAGATAAATAGATAGCTAGATTGATAGAATAGAAACATAGATAGAAAGACATATAGATAGACTAAAAGATATACAAATAGATATATAGAAATATTGATTGATAGATAGATAGTCAAAAAATATACATATAGATAGAAAGATAGACAAATAGATAGATTGATTGATTGATATATAGATATATAGATGGATAGATATATTGACATATATATAGGCAATTAGATAGACAGATTGATAGATAGATAAAGAAATAGATTGATATATAGATAGATAGATATGTAGATAGAGAGATAGATAGACAGATATATATATATATATATATACAAATAAATATAGATAAAAAAGATAGATAGATATATAGAAAGCATATAGATTGATATAAAAATATATAGATAGATAGATAACTAATATATAGGTAGTTAGAAAGAAAAATATATAGAGATATAAATAGAAAGATTGATAGATTAATTGATAAACAAATAGATATACAGATAGATATAAATATTGATAGAAAGATTTATAGAAAGATTGAAAGATAGATTTATAGGAATATTGATAGGGTGATTGAAAGAGAGATAGATTGTTTGATTGATTGACAGAAAGATAGATAGATAGATAGATTGATTGAGATATTATTAGAAAGATAGATGGACAGACAGATAGATAGTCAAATAGATAGACATATATATAGAAAGATATATACAAAATATACAGATAGATAGATATATATATTGATAGATAGATTGATTGAAAAGTAGATAAATCGAAATTGAGATTGATAGATAAACATATTAATATACATATAGTTAGACAGATAAGAAAAATAGACAGATATACTGATAGAAAGATTAATATATAGATAGATACATAGATAAATAGATAAATAGATAGGTAATTAAATAGATAGACAAACAGATATATAGATATGTAGTTAGAAAGATAATAGATGAATAGATAGATAAATAGATATATATATATATATATATATAGACATATAGATAAACAGATAGTTAGATAAATAGATATAAAGATCGATAAAAAAGATAAAAAGATAGATATACAGATATATAGATAAATAGATAAATAGACATATATATAGGTAGATAGAAATAAAAATACATAGAAATATAAATATATAGATTTATAGATAGATTAATAAATAAATTGATAGAGAAATAGATAGAAAGATTGATAGAAAGATTCATAGATAGATAGAAAGGTTGATTTATTGACCTAATGATAAACTAATTAAAATCAAATAGTTTATTTGATTAATAGACAAATAGATTGATTGATTGATAGACAGATAGATTGACAAATTTTTAGATAGATTGATAGATGGATAGATAGATAGATAGATTGATTGAGAAATAGATAGACATATATATAAATAGGATGATAGAAAGATAGATAGATATATAAATTGATAGTCAGATAGATTGATAGATCGATCTATACATAGATAGATAGATAGATAGAAAGATAAACAGATAGATATAAAGATAGATAGATACATAGATAGATAGATAAATAGAAATATAGATAGATACATAGATAGAAAAAAAGATAGATAAATAAGTAGATAGACAAATAGATAGATAGATATATAGATAGATAGATATTTAAATTGATAGAAAGATAGATTGATAGACAGATAAACATATAGATCAATAATTAGATATATAAATATACAAATAGATGGAGAAATATAAAGACATATTGATAGACAGATATATAGATAAATTGATAGATAGATTTATATACATATAAATAGAAAGATTCATAGACTGACTGATATAAATAATGATAAACAAATACATAGTTTGATAATTAGATAGATTTATAGAAAAATATATTGATTGATTGAAACTTAGATAAAAAGATAGATAAACTAATAAACAGATAAATGAAATAGATAGATCAAGAGATTATTAGTTAGATAGATTGAAAGATAGATAATAGAGACACATAGATAGATTGATAGATTATTTGATAGATATATAGTTAGATAGATAGAAAGTTAGGTAGATAGACAAATAAATGGATAGATATATAGATAGATAGATAGATAGACAAATTGATATATTGATAGAATGATAGAAATATCGATAGATATATAGATAGATAGAAAGATAAATAAATAGACAGATAGATAGATAGATAAAAAAATAGATAAATAGAAAGATATATAGATAGATAGATATATAGATATATAAATAGATAGATGGATAGATAGATAGAAAGATACATAGATAGATATCTAGACATATAGATAGATAGATAGATAGACATATAAATAGACAAATAGATAAATAAATAAATAAATAGATAGAAAGTTAGATTGATAGATAGAGAAATAGACAAATAGATATATAGATTGATAGAAAGATAGACAGACATACAGATATATAGATAGATATATAGTTATATAAAAAAATTAGATAAATAGATAAATAGTAAGATATATAGATAGATAGACTAATAGACATATAGAAATATTGACAGATAGATAGACAAAAAGATAGATAGACATATACATAGATAGATAGATATACAGCAAGATATATAGTTAGATAGATAGATATATTGATCGATTGATATGAAGATAGATTGACAAATATATAGATAAGTAGATAGAAAGTTTGATTGATTGATTAATATATTGATAGACAGATTGATAGACAAAATGATAGATAAATAAATAGACAATTGATAGATAAAATGGTATATATATAGATTGACAGACATGATAGATTTATAGATAGATAGATAGATATATATATATATATATATATATATATATATATATATATATAAAGACAGATAGATAGACAAATTGATAAATAGATAGATAGATAGTCAGAAATAAAGATAGATAGATAGATAGACAATAGATAGACAGATAGAAAGTCCAATAGATTAACAGATAGAAATCCAATAGATAGATAGATAAATAAACAAATATATAGAGAGATAAAAAGATAGAAATAAAATAGATAGATAGACGTCAAGATAGACAGAAGGATTAATAAATAAATAGAAATATAGATAAATAGATATATTGAAAAATAGATATATAGATAGATAGATAGATTGACAGAAAGATAGAAAGATAGAGAGATATATAGATAGATAGACAGATATATAGATAGAAAGATAGAAACACTGACATATAGGTATACCAATAAACAAATAAAGAGATTGATAGACAAATAGAAAGAAATAAAGATTGATAGATAAATAAATTTATTAATAGAATGAAAGATATATAGATTGATAGACAGATAGATCTATAGATGAATAGTTAGATTGATAGTTAGATTGATAGATAGATTAATAGAAAAATTGACAGACATATATATATATATATATATATATATATATATTGATATAAAGATAGTTAGATAAATAAATATATACATATATAGAGAGATAGATAGACAGATAATTTAACAGATAAATCGACATATTGATGATACATAGATAGATAGATAGATAGATAGATAGATAGATATATATATATATATATATATATATATATATATATATATATATATATATATATATATATATATACAGATAGAAAGATAGAAAGATAGTCATATAGTTTGATAGATAGATAGAAATATTGTTAAAAATATTTATAGTTAGATTAAAAAATATATTGATATACAGATAGATAAATAAATAGATATAAATATCGATGGAGAGAGAGAGAGATAGATAGATAAATTGATAAGTAGATTTATAGATAGATTGATTGATGGATATATAATTAAATATATAAAAAGATAGATACATTGACAGACAAAAAGAAAGAAAGATAGACTAACACAACAAGAAAAATCTCATATAGCTAAGGATAGTTCCCTATCTAAATGAGCATTTTCCGTCACTAAATAGGATATAACAATGGATTCCTGATGGATTAATTCCCTATATAAACTGCTTCTTGCTAAAATTTAGCGATGGAAAGTGTCCCTAGCTAAATAGTTAGCGACGGAAAAATCCTTTACTAAAAAAGACAAATTCCCTAGCTAAATTAGTTAGATAAATGAGATTTTACATTGCTAAACAAAAATAATGATGGATGATTCCATAGCTAAAGTGTTAGTCTATAAATTTTAGCGACGGATATAGTCCCTAGCTAAATAAATTTAGCGACGAAAAATTCGTCGCTAATTTTAATATTTCCATACCTAAATTAGCTAGTGAAAATTTACAAGCTAAATTAGCAAGGGATTATTCCCTTGCTAATTTAGCAAGGGATTTTTCCCTAGCTTTTTTAATATCAAAATTAATTTCAGAATTTAAATTATATAAAAATTTTTTTAATTAAATAATTTAATATTTTTATAACAAATTGAATAAAAATTGAAACTATAAATAATTTATAATAAACAAAAATTAAATCATTTAATATCTTATTCTAATTCAATATTTTACATAATTGAAACAAAAAATTAATAAAATTTTATTTCATCTTATTCATTAATGTATCTACCGACCATCCATAAAGTATAATATATCCATTCATTGACGTTGCTTTCTCTCCTCGTGCTCCTCTGATCATCATTTTTCTACTGTTACAAAGCTATCTGAGTCACGGAATGTAATGTCTAGAGAAAAATCTTATCACTTATAAAAGCTTTGTATGAGGAATAATACGGTATCATATCTGTCAAAATTTTAAACCATTCCATCTAATTAAAAAAAAGTTATGTTTTGATACATATATAATCTTGTAGTATATATGTAAATTTATACTAGCATTTCACTCATACATATATTACTATAGTATTTGTACATAAAAACAACAGTATTATGTGTACATATAAATTGACTACAAATATACTCAGTATATACGTACATAAAATACTATAGTATTTTATGTACGTATTAACTGACTTTATTCATACGTATATACCTCATTTCGTGATGTTGCTGTTGATCTCGCTGCCACTCTTGTCGATGTTTCCATTACTGCTCTCACTGCCAATACCACTGTTGTTATCGTCATTGTAGCCGCTGCCTCTACTGCTGTCATTGTTGCCGATGCCATCATTGCCGCCATCGCTGCTGCCACTCTACCACTGCTGACGGTGCTACCGTTGCATGTCGCAGTTACCACTACCACTGCTGCTACTTCTGCCATCGATCCTGCCGGTGCCTCCATTGCCGCTGCTTTCGGTGCTATCGCTGCTTTTGGTGCAGCCGCTGCTACCACCACTACCATCACTGCCACCGCTGCTTTCTGTGCAGCCACTGCTACCACCACTACTACCACTGCCACTGATACTTCTGGTGCAACTACTACTGCAGCCGCAGTTGCTTCCTCCGATGCAAATGCTCCCACCGCTGTTGCTCCCACTGCTCCCACCACTGCTGCTCCCACTACTCCCACCATTCTCGCTGCTACTGCAGCCACTACAGTCACTACAGCCCCCGCTATTTGCCGCCGCCACCACTACCGCCACTTCCACTTCCATCGCTACCGCCGATGTCACTGTTCCTGTTGCATGTAAATTTCATCAAGATGAAGATGAAGATGGAAATACATATAACAATATGAATTAATGCACAAGGAGATAGAACATAAAAATTCTCAATCACAAATTTGTGGGTTTGTATATCATTAGTAACTATTGAAGTGAATCACAGACTCATGAGTTAATGTACTACAACTGCTATCATAGGTTAGTTCAGATGGTAAGGGCGAGCAACAAGCTCCAGGAATACAATATATTCATGAGATCATACCTTTGAATCTTACCTTTGAATTGAGGGAAATGTATCAGTTCATACCTAGGATTAGTCAAGGTGCATGCAAATTGACACGAACATTCATGGGTCACAAAAGAAACATGCTAGAGCTGACTCTGTCCTACTTGATTTTGACCCCAAACTCACAGTCTGCTCGTCGAGATGGTACCACCATTTACACAAGGTTCTGCAATAGCGGTAGTACAATGCACTCCACATAACACAGATTTTACAAACTCTACCTCTAACTGCTTCACTTGTCATGGGCGCATTTTACCCTCTTTAGTGCCATCACCCAATTGACCAAATTCATTATTACCTAATCAAATATCTGAACATATAAGAGCCTAAATATGTGCAAAGTTATGAACAAGTACACTTGAACATAAAAAGAACAAAATAGTAAAGGGGGTATTTGTTTGCCTATTATGAGGGAGAAATGAAACAAGCATAAACTACAAATTTGTCCAATAAATATTTGATTTTGTAGAACTGCCCATCAATATCCTAAAATATCATATACAATCCTATGGAATAAAATGAGAAAATAGAAAACATATGTTATCATGTATACATTTCAATTCCCATAAAATAACATGTATAGAAGTAGAAGCATACCACTTGCTTCAAGCTCCAAATAATTTTTTATATTAAATATTTAAGTTTGACAAAAATGAAATGATTCATTATTATTCAACAATTCAAATTGATATCACATATGAAACATAACAGGGCCCAAACATCACTATTTACTTCAACCTAGAGTGTTGTATATAGTTTCTTTTGATAATCTATTTGTATAACTAAATATTTCTATTTTAATATTTTCATGTAAATGTATGAAAGGAAATATTAAAAGGCTGGGAATACAACAGTAGCACAATAACGAAGGTCCCATTGTCCGGTCATGGTCGAAGAAATTTTTGAAGCAGAGCCAGACCCGTTTGATGATTCAACCCGCTCCGGTTAATTGAACCGAAAAAATATTAACATAAAATGTTTTTATTTTATTTTTTCGGGTTATTGTTTTCATGATCTGGAACTATTCATCTTCTCTCTCTCTCTCTGCGCAATTTATCATGACTATTTCTGTGCTGCACATACTGTAAGACTTCTAATTTGGTTTAATCTGTAACGCATAAGCATTTTTTGGTGGATGTAGCTAGTTGTACTGAGCAACTAGTGAACCAAGTTATTTCGTGCGTTTCTTTTATGGTTTATGTTCTATTTTTTATTCTCTCACGCTTGGATTGTTGATTGAATATAAATCATTTGTTGTTTTTGTTGTTCTTTCTTCTTCTGTATCTTAAAATCATAACTATGGAAGCACAATTGCCCAATATAGAGTAATCACCATTAAGTAGCAACATACAGCAACAATCATTGATTATTACCCAACACCATCAATGACTAGCATTAATTGGTACTATCAACAATGACAATGCTTGATTCATCACTATCATGGCTAAAAACTGGTAAGAGTTTCTGTTATAACTAGGGAGAGAAGGAGAAAAAGAAAAATAAATATATTTTTTCATTATTTTTTAAAAATTAATATATATATATAGTTGTGATAACTCACATGTCATGTGCTCTTATACAATATATAAATCTAACAAGAAAGAAAATAAATAAAAAAATATGCTTACACATTAAATTAAACCTCAAACACAACCACTTTAAGCTAGCATGTATATGTCACAATTTCTCAACTCGAAAAAGAGAAAAAACCCTTATTGTTTGAGCACATTCATGAAATATCTATAATTTGTTCATTGATATGTATGTATATAATTACTTTCAAATTATCCTAGATTTTCTCCCATTAAAGTACAATCAATCTAAATATATTTTATTTAGTCATTGAATATCAAATAAACATCAATATCAAGTTGTCTAATTATTATAATAAAGCATTATAAACATCTAAATTAGTAAACATAACTCTTCCAAAAAAATGTTTGATCCACAGGATTTCATAAGCAATCAATGTCATAAATGCATACTCTGTATCTACATTAAATCTAGATATACCACTTACTTTTCTAAGAAATAAAATTTCTATAAAAAAATATAAAATTATATAATAGATATTTTCTTTTTAATCATTTGAGTTCAACTAGAATTTGTGTAAACCTCTATCTGACTATATCACTCATCTCTGAATGATATCTCATGTTCTAAAATACTCTTTACAAACATGAAAATCATAAGAACTATACACATATTAGTATGTCTATGAGAATCTGAGTATTACTCTCTAATCATTATCATGTAGTTCAACTTTCATACAATTATACTATGTCTAATAGAATTAATTGAGAAACAAGTAAATATGAATAGGTTTACACTCGGATCATGTAGTAAGCCAATGAGCAAATATTCAATCATATCAAAATCAGACAAAATATTTAAAACAATTCTCCTCAAAAGAAAAAATTATATCTCATACTCATGAAATATCTAAAATATCTCAAATTCTTTATTTAGAACTCAACTTATTTGAACCATTTCAATTTCAATATACCCCAGATGATAATTATCTATAATCAATATATCAACATACATTAATAACTTCACATCTTATCCTCTTGATTTTTTTTGATAGAAATAAGAATAACCTAACACATATCTTATAAAAATCAAAAGTAATGAATGCTAAAAAGAATATATTAAACTATACCCTATAAAATTATTTCAATCAATAAATAACATTTCTAGTCTACCAATCATGCATATGCTACATAAAATAGTGAATTCTGACGAATGATGCATAAACACCTCTTCCTTAAAATCATTATGAATAAATATATTCATCATATTTAACTGTTATACAATCTACATAAAACATATAATAATAAAAAATAATAATCTAATAGCAATCACCTTAGTCACAAAAAATGTATCCCAATAATCATTCTATTTTTTTGTATATCTCTTAGCTATCAACATAGCATTAAGTCAATCAACCTTCAATTCAATTCCAGTCTTCAATGAAAATGCCCAATTGCATTCTATTGCAATCTTACCTAAAAATATCATTATAAAATCTTTAGTATAATTAGATGTCATTGCTTAAGTTCAACCAACATAATATATCAACTTTAATGATTAATAATCTAGAAAAAAAATATCAAGGATCATGTAATTATTAAGAATGGACAAAAAATTAAAATTTATAATATCAAAATAAAAATAAGAAAATATAAGTAATACTAAGTTGCCAATAGAACATATCTTTGGGTTTTTTCTATAGTATAATAGGAAGGTCCAATTCACTATTTCAAATTAAATCATCTAATGTGAGCAAGTCTAATATGGGAAAGGTTATTGATATATCTATCAAGTACATACCTCTAGGTCGAGATCATCAAGTTTTCAAAAATTTTTCATTTTTTTCTTCAATAAGGCACTCATATTATGCTCCTTTTCCTAGCAGAAAGCATCATAATAAATCTCTAAGATAGAAGTTAAAATAGTTGTTACACTACAATGAAATAATTATATCACAATAGAACACTTATACTATGCTCCTTTTCCTACCTGAAGGAAAAGCATCACTACTCTCTTCAAAATTAATTTTGCTATTAGTATCAGATGAAAAGATATAAGTTAAAATAATTGTTACACTATAATGAAATAATCTTATCACTGTGGAGTCCAAATAGCTCTAAGATAGAGTCATTGAAAAATAATTTATCATTAAAGAATATTATATTCACACTCATAATACTCTTTATAGCCTCTAATAAGTAACATATATATCTTTTCTAAGTATTATAGTACTTAACAAAAGCAGACTTTATAACACAAATAGTCATCTTTTCACTATCTTAAAAAATCTTAAATAAAATAAATACACTCAAAAATCTAAAGCAAAAAATAAAAAAAATCTCATTAATATAAAAATTAATATTAGCTACAATCTAAGAATACTAAAAACTACATCCAATTGAATAAGAATTTATTTGTTGACACCACTTCTTTTCAAAAATAACTAAGAACACTCATATGTAATAGAAATGCCTTAATTATCACAATTAAATATTAGTTCTTTCTTTCATCTTTCTAATTCATTGCATAAGTGCTAGCACATGATATCTAATTAATCATTCTATGCTTTTCAAAAAATTAAATCATCTCATGTTGATGTTCCCTATTAGTCCTTTACTTTAAAGATCAAATGTGTAATATCCAAATCTACTCTACTAAGATGCAAAACTAATATAATATTTCATTTATATAACCATTACATATTATGTATTATGAAATCTAATTAGAATCACATCTGATGACTATCAACACTCTCATTATACCATTACCATTTATTATTAAAATTTTACAAATATATTAACTCATATTCTATTATACAATTCACAAATTCTAGAGAGAAATGCAAATATTAAAACCCTCTAATTTTTCTTCTACTCTTACAACAACATTAAAACCTCCACTAATAATTTATAGTTCAGACAGAGAGGACATCAGGTGGAAATTTCAAAAAATCAAAATCTACTGAAAGAGATAATATTTGGTCAATATTTAAGATCATTATCCTACTCATTTTTTGTACCATAAACTAATTTTTATGGTTAGCATTAGCAACAACAACCTCAAAATTCAGTTTATGTTTTAACTTGTCTAATTCATTCAGATATTTAGGTTCACTAAGGAAGACAAACGACATTGGCAAATTATACATTTAAAATAAGTTTCAAATGGCACTATTGAGATGAATGAGTGGTGAAATACTTCATTTATCTAATCATTACATATTACATAGCATTATATCAAGTCAAAATCACATCTTGTGACTATCCTCTCTCTATTTATACAAAGTGAATTAATTATCAAAAACATTCTAATATGCTAACTCACATCCTACTACACAAGCTACAAATTCGAGAGAAGAAGGTAGATTAACACCCTTCCTCACTAATTATTCTTTCATTCTTACTAAAACATTAAAATCTTCACTAATAATTTATGGCCTAAACAAAGAAAACTGAGTTATTGCAACCTATAACTTGCTTTAGGATTACCTCTTGTTCTTTTCATACACCCCCTTTAAATTAGTTGGAAAATAGGATGTTTAAAAAATCAAAACCCACTCAAGGAGATAATATTTGGTTCATGTTTATGACCTTCATTATGATACTCATTTTTTGTCCCATAAACTAAATTTTATGGTTAGCATTAGCAATTACAATCTCAAAATTCAATTTATGTTTTAACTTTTATAATTCATCCAAACACATAGGTTCAATAAGAGAAACAAATGACACTGACACACCATACATTTTCCATAAAGACAAATGACACTAACATTAACACATAATGTTCTTTTCATACGTCGCACATTATGTTCTAATTATCTTAATATTTTCATGTTACAATCAAACTATGATTTTATTTTCCATAAAATTTATAATCATAAACAAAATTTCAAATTTTGTTTTTAAATCAATAACTATATATATCTAGTACTATAGTAATTTCGGATACACACCCCAAGATATCTTTACCAATCGCTATATTCTTAATGTTATGGAAAAGTCTTATCTACTCTAATCCCAAAGAATATATATAAGTCGAGGAAAAATATGAGATGAATCTTAGAGAGAATGATAAGAGATGATAAAAAAATAATATATATCTAATATAATTATTAATAAAAATAATAAAATATCTCAAACTATCATGTATAATCATCCTACAAAAACACTAAATATCTTACTGAATCAGATGCCATATATCGTTCATAACATTTTCATATTGTGAATGATAAGAAATTGTAGTATATTTTTCTCATTGATATACCTCATAATTAATAAATATTATTTACTTGATGTGATGACACTTTTTCTTATTGATAGTAGAGGCATCGATATACCTCATGGTCCATCTCATCATTCTAACAAAACTCATATACAAAAAAATACATGACAAAAAAAGAATAACATTAGCATTGTCATGCCCTGTTCAATACAACAATGTCACTGTCTAAAAGCCTAAAACAATATTAAAGACTTAAGACTAAACAAAAACGAATGTGATCACTTAAAACATGAGTATTGACTCCTACTAAATGTATAACCCAAGAATTTTGAGTAAGATGGTGGGAAAAACTAATCATAAATATGTGTTGTAGTTTAATTCAACTTTTATATTTCAATGTTATATTATTTGATGAGATAGGCTATCCATTTATTTTTGCTTGTTAAATAAAAGATATGCATCAAAGTAATTACCAAAGACACTAACTAAAACAAGGGTCAATCTTTAAGCTATCATTGATATTTTTGTTGAAACTTCTAATATAAAAGATTAATTAAACAATTTAAATATCCAACAATTATAAAACTATAGTGATAAAAATGACTAAATATTCAGATTCTAGTTAATCATATTTATTTAGAATCTAGTTGATCATATTTTCTAATTAAGCAATTATTTATTGACATTAAAAAACTTATCAATAATTTTAGATACAAGTATAAATGAACCATAATATAATACTTGAAATTATATGTAAACTTTTTTTGATCACATACTTTCTTAAAAAATATACTTTTTTGCTTTCATCTTATTATATTTTACTATGAAAATTAACACGCCAAATATATACCTTCCATTTAAATCTTTCAAGATTATACAAAGAACTTAAATGTAAATTATCATTGCATTAAAAATATTTATATGATAATTAATCCTTATTGCTGATAGTCCTAGCACCAATCAATCTTGAGATATATAACAAAAACTCTAATTGATTTATAATTTTCATTTTTTTTCAAGTCTTGTATTTTAGATATTTATGCATTAGTTTAAATAAAAATGTTAGATTATCATATTAATTTTATTTAATTTCAAATATGTTTTTACATTTTAGCTTGTATTTAATATTAGAGAAATGTCTAGTATAAAAATAGTCCATATATTTTTTTGTAACATGTATTCACATTTAGATTAATAAAATGTATGGGGCATTTCTGTTCAATAATTCAACATGAACAAAATTTTCAACCTCCACATTGTTTTGCTAGCTAACAAAAAAAAATGAATCATTTGTAGAAATATCTGAATAAAGAAAAAGAAAGCAAACCCCATTTAAAAAGTGACCCATCAGAAGCCACAGCTGCAGTATGCTTTTTGCCACATGATATATCCAACCACCGAGCATTGTCACCAGCTGGGAATTCAAAGAGCTCTGGACGAAGTGATTTTGGTATTCACAATTGACACTCTTTTCCATTTCTGCCTGTTTGCCAACTTTGATTATACCCCCATACATAAATCACTATCTTTATTGCTGAAACCATGGGCATTGTAGGATTGCCTAAAATATCATTCATGCCCATCATACTATTTTACCGTTGACCATAATCAGTTGAAACGACTGTAAGACAGAAAATGACCATGACCATAACAACATTGAGTGAATTACAAATAACATGAAAAAATCAGCTTGATTTTGATTCTTTTGCAGAATCATTTAAATAATTAACTAAAAATAAACCAAATAAAATCTACCAAAAATCAAATTTTCAATAAATAGATAACTTTGATCATAATCTAAGAGGTAAAAGTTAGGATGACTAGTAAAAAAATCAGTCATCAGAACTAAATCAATCAACTATTCTTGAATTGATTACAAACTTCTACAAAATCATTTAACAATCAAAGTTTAAATGAAAACAATCATGAAATAGAATTAATAGATTCTATACAAAGAAAATGGAATAACAAGTTTTTTAGATGGGACAAAATAAGATCCAATGAAAATCACAGTTCATAAACAATCATATACAGATATGATTTAAAAAATTGTGCAGATTGTAAAACTATGGGGTAAACGTAACCCAATGAAAATAGAAATTGATAATGAAATTTATGGAACAAAATGATTTTAAACGTCAGAAGAATGCTAAGATGTACCTTGAGTGTAAGATTTGGTGGACTTGAATAGTATAAATGAACCTTTCGACTTGAATACTTAAAACAAAGTTTTAGACTTAAATACTTAAAACGAACATTTCGGCTTGAATACTAAAAACGAACGTTTCAACTTGAATACTCAAAATAAAATAATGAAGTACGCGAACAAACTGAATTCTATAAGCAGGGACTTGGGAAGAGAAGCTTGTTCAATCAAAGAAATGGGTAACTAAAGATTCATCCTTGAAATGAGTCATTCACGTCCAATGATATGATATAGATTTAGAAGATGATCAAGTGAACTATGTTGTTAAGAGATGAGTCATTAATAAGTTTGTGTTATTTTAAAGATTCACCAATGTTATTTTAAGGTGGAATTATATTTTGGGGTTCCCCTGAAATATTTAAAAAATTTAAACTTATCTTTTAATATTAAAAAAAAGAAACCAAACATAAAAAAATAAAAAATCTAGACACTTGAATTCATAGTCATAAACTACCCTCACCCCTCTCCAATACCCATCGCCCTTGACCCTCGCCTTTGCCCCTCTTCCTAGCCCATTGCCCCTCTCCAAGAACTCCACGACGGAGCTCAACGGAGCTCCACCATGGATCTAGGTGGAGTTTGTAGAGAGGGGCGAGGGGAGAGGGGTGAGGGAAGAGGGGCGAGGGGAGAAAAGGTGAGGGGGCAAGGGGTGATGGGTGAGGGGAAAGGGGTGACAGGTGAGGGGCAAGGGCAAGGACGAGGAGCAAATGGTAACGGGTGAGGGGCAGGGGAAAGGACAAGGGTGATGGGCATGAGAGAGGGGCGAAGGTAGTTTAGGATTTATGAATTCGACTATAATGGTTTCGAATTTATTTATAGTTTAGTGCTTTTTTTTCAAATGTTAAAATATTAGTTTCATATTTTAAAATGTTTCTGGGGGAGTACTCCAAAACATAAATCCGTCGCTAAATCAAGAATTTTATTAGCAATGGAAAATATGTCGCTAAATCAAGGATTTTATTAGCAAGGGAAATCCATCGCTAAATCAAGGATTTTAATAGCAAGGGAGAATTCGTCGCTAAATCAAGGATTTTATTAGCAAGGAAAAATCCATCACTAAATCAAAGATTTTATTAGCAAGGGAAAAACTATTGCTAAATCCATCGCTAGATCATTGATTTTATTAGCAAGGGAAAATCTGTCCCTAAATCTATCGATAAATCATGGATTTTATTAGCAAAGAAATATTTGTCAATAAAACCATCGCTAAATCATGAATTTTATTAGTAAGGGAATATCCGTCGTGAAATCCATCGCTAAATCAAGAATTTTATTAGCAAGGGAAATTCCGTCGCTAAATTAAAAATTTTATTAGCAAGAGATATTTCGTCACTAAATTCGTTGCTAAATCAAGGGTTTTATTAGCAAGGGATGTCTCATCGCTAAATTCAATGCTAAAGTCTTCGCTTTTCTTGAGCGGAACTTACAAAAAATTTCCGTTGCTAATTCATCGCTAAATCTGTCGCTATATCCTCTACTTTTCTTTAGCGGAATTTTCAAATAATTTTACCTCGCTAATCCATCATTAAACAATTGCAATTTTTTTTTCATAAAAAAATCATCAAATCCTTGCTTTTCCAAAGCTAATTCCTTGAAATTTAGTTAAGGTTTGATCCCTAGCTAAAATTCCATAGCTAAATTGATATTTTCTTGTAGTGTTATAGACTAATAGATTGATTGAAAGATAGATAGATTCATAAATAGATATACATATAGATAGATAGATAAATACAATGATATATAGGTAAATAGATAGATAGTTACATAGATAAACACATTAACAGAAGATAGGCAGCCAAGAAGATTGACCGATAATTATACAGACAGACAAATTGATAGGCAGACAAATTTAGAGAAAAAAAGAGAGATAGATAGATAGATATATAGATAGATAGATTAATATATTGATAGACAGATTGATTGATAGATTGATAAAATATTTGATAGACTTATAGATAGACAGATTTATTGAATGAAAGAAAGATTGATTGATTAATAGATAGACAGATAAATAGAATGATAGATAGATTGATTAATTGACATAGAGATACACAAATAGATATATAGAAAGATAAATAGATAGATAAATACATAGATAGAAAGGATAGATATATAAGTAGATAGACTGAAATTTTTACCAATAGAATATAAAAATATTGTTAGATATATAGAGAGACAAATTAATATTCATAGAGATAGAAAGATAGACAAATAGATCGATAGATTGCTATATAGATAGATAAATAAACACAACAATAGACTTATATACAGACAGATATATAGACAGAAAGATAAAAAATAGATAGATATATAAATAGATAAACAAATATAATAGATAGATTGATTGATTGACAAATAGATATACAAATAGATAGATAGATAGATATATTGACATATAAATATGCAATTAGATAGATAGATTAATAGATAGAGAAATAGATAGATAGATAGATATGTAGATAGTAAGATAGATAGACAAATAGATAGATTGATAGATAGATATATATATATATATATATATATATATATATATATATATATATACTGATAAATAAATAGATATATAGACAAATAGATATATGGATAAATAAAAAGATAGATAGATAAATAGATAGATAGATTGAAAACAGATAGATAAATATAAAAATATATTGATAGATAGATAGATAGACAAATATATAGGAAGATAGAAAGAAAAATACATAGATGTATAAATAGATAGATTGATAAACAAATAGATAGACATATATATATATATATATATATATATATATATATATATATATATATATATATATAAAGATTGATAGACCGGTTGAAAGATAAATGTATAGACATATTGATAGACTAATTGAAAGAGAGATAGTGTTTGATAGACAAAAAGATAGATAGATAGATTGATAGGAAGATATATTTAGATATTATTTGACAGATAGATAGATGGATTGATAGACAGATAGATAGTCAAATAGATATACATATATATAGAGAGAATTATAGATAGAGAAATAAATATATAAATAGAAAGATAGATAGAAAGATACATAGATAGATAGATAGACAGATATATAGATAGATATATAGACAGATAAATATATATATATATATATATATATATATATATATATATATATATATATATATATATATATATATATATATATATATATATATATATATATACAGAAATAGGTATACAAATATATAGATAGAAAGATAAATTGATAGATAAATAAAAATTTAGATAAATAGATAAACATATTAATATACATAAAGATAGACAGATAAACAAACAAATAGATAGACTGCTAGAAAGACATATAGACATACAAATATATTGGCAAATAGATAGAAAAATAGATAGATCAATAGAAAGAAAAATATAATAGATAAATATATTGATAGATACATATATAAATAGATAGATAGATAGATAAATTGACATATAGATAGGCAATTAGATAGACAGATAGATAGATTGAGAAATAGATAGATATATATGTTGATAGAAAGATAGATAGACAGATATATAGATAAATAGATAGTTAGATAGACAGACAGATATATATATATATATATAGATAGACAGATAGATAAAGAGATAGATATACAAGTAGATATATATATATATATATAGAAAGATAGATAGATAGATAGATAGATGTATATATAAACAGACAGATAGAGTGAGAGAGAGATAGATATATATAAATACACAGACAAACAAATAACTAGATAGATAGATAGATAACTAGACAGATAGATCAATAGATAGATAGACATATAATTAGGTAGATCGATAGAAAGAAAGAAAGATAGATAGAAAGATAGATAGATAAATATAAATATAGATATATAGATAGATGATAATAAAGATAGATATACAAGTAAATAAATAGATAGATAGACTGATAAATAGATAGATATATACATATTTAAATTAATTGAGAAATAGATAGACAGATAGATAGATAATTTGATAGATATATAGATAGACAGATTTTTAGAAAAATTGATAGACAAATTGATAAGCAGATTGATAGATAAAAAGATTGATAAATATATTGACATACAAATTAATAGATAGATAAATAAAAATATTGATAGAAAGATAGATAAATAGGTAGATAGATAGATAGATAGATAGACATATAGATAGAAAGTTAGATTATTATACAAATAGATAGCATGTTTATTCGATAGATTTATTGAGAAACAGATAGAAAAAATATACACACACACACACACACACACACACACACAAAAGATAGAATGATTGTTAGACAAATAGATTGACAAATAAAAAGAAAGACAGATAAATAGACAAATTGATAGAGAGATTTATTGATTGATAGATAGAAAGATTCATAGACTGACTGATAGAAATAATGATAGATAGATAGATAGATTAAATAATAGATAGATTGATATACAAATTGATAGAAATATAGATTTATTGATAAATTGATAAAGAGATAGATAATTAGATAGAGAGATAAATAGGTAGATAGATCAATAGATTATTAGTTAGATAGATCGACAAATAGATAAAAAATAGAGAGACATATAGATAGATAGATTGTTTGATTGATCAATAGATAGTTAGACAGATAGAAAGATAGATAGATAGGCAAATTGATATATAGATAGATAGATAGAAATATGGACAGATATATAGATTGATAGAAAAATAGTTAAATAGACAGATAGATAGAAAAATAAATAAATAGAAAGATAGATGTTTAGTTATATAGATAGATAGATAGATACATAGATAGATATATAGACATATAAATAGATATATATATATATATATAATTATAGAAATAGATAGATAGAATGTTAGATAAATAGATAAATAGATAGACAGATAGATAGATAGATACATAGATAGATAGACAAACATAAAGACATATATATAGATAGATAAATAGATAGTAAGATACATAGATAGTTAGATGCATAGATAGATAGACCACTAGAGATATAAAAATACTAACACATAGATATGCAAAAATAAAGATAGATAAATAGGCATATACATAGATAGATGGGTATACAAAAAGATAGATAGATAGAATGATACATAAAGAGATAGATAGATAGAATGATACATAAAGAGATAGATAGACAAATTAATAGATAGATAGATAGATTGATTGATAGAATGATAGATAAATAGATAGAAAGTTTGATTGATTGATATATTGATAGACAGATTGATAGACAGAATGATAGATAAATGATAGATAATTGATAAAGAGAATGATATATAGATAGACCGGTAGATAAATATATAGATAGATATATAGAAAATTATATAGATAAACAGATAAATATATAGACAAATAGATAGATAGATAGACAGACAGATAGATAGTAGATTAATAGTTAGAGAGTCCAATAGATAGACAGATAAATAACCAGATAAATAAACAAATAAATAGATAGATAGATAGAAATATAGATAGATAGATAGAGTGAAAGATAAACAGAAGGATTAAGAAATAAATAGAAATATAGATTGATTAATTGATAGAGAAATAGATATACATTAAATCAAGAGAGATATAGACAGATAGATAGATAGACAGATAGATGGATAGATAGATAGATATATAGATAGATAGATAGATATACATATAGATATACAGATAGATAGATAGACTAATAGATCAACAGAAAGATTGACAAATAGAAATAAAGATATATAAACATATAGATAGACAGATAGATAGACACATAGATACAAAGATAGATAGACAGATAGATATAAAGATAGATAGACAGATAGATAGATAAATAGCAAGACAGATTGATTAACAGATTGACAGAAAAAAATATAGATAGATAGATAGATAGGAAAATAGATAGACAAAGTGAAATACAAATACATTTATAGTTAAATAGATTGATTGATTGATATATAGATATATAGACAAATAGATAGGCAAATTGATAAAATGATTAATAGATAGATTGATATATAGATTGATATACAATTGGATACACAGATTGATAGATAGTTTGTTTGATGATTAAGAGATAGATAGCTAATTGATTGATAGACAAATAGATAGATTTATAGATAGATAAAAAGATATATTGAAATATTATTAGATTGATATATAGATAGGTAGATACATAAAGATATACATAGACATATAGATAGATAAATATATATCAAGATAGGTTGACAAATAGATAAATAGATAGATAAATAAACTGATCGATAGAATGAAATAAAGATAGATAAATAGTAGAAAGACAGAGAAGTAGATATACGAATAGATAGACACATATATAGATATATATATATATATATATATATATATATATATATATATGTTGACACATATAATGATAGAAAGAAATATAGAATGATGGATAAAAAGATATATAGACTGATATAAATATTAAAAGATATATAAATAGATAGATAGATAAACAAGTATATAGACAGAAACATAGACAAATAGAACAACACACACACACACACACACACATATATATATATAGAGAAATAGATACATAGACAGATTGATAGAGATGCAGACAAATAGATAGACAAAAATATAGTTGGTTGACAGACAAATAGACAGACAGACAGACAGATAGATAGATAGATAGATATGTAAGAATTCAAGTAGTGGGGTAGGAAGACAAATAGGCAGACAGATAAATAAACAAATAGACAGATATACAGTCTAACAAATTTATAATAGATACACAAATAGACAAATAGACAGACAGATAGATAGAAATATAAAATAATAGTTAGATTGAAAGAAAGAAAGATAGATATATTGATAAACTGATAGAAAGATAGATAAATAAATAGACATATAAATAAATATAATGTTAGATAAATAGATATGAAGATAGACGGGCAGACTGATCGATAGATAGATAGATAAACAGATATATAGATAGATTTAAAGATAGACATATAGAATGATTGATCAATAAATTCATAGACAGAATGATAAACAAATTGATAGACAGATTGATAGAAAAATAGATACATAGATAGACAAATAGATAGATTAATTGAAAGAAAAATAGGTTGATATATAGATAGATATATAGACAAATACATAAACAAATAGATCGTTAGATTATTAGGCATATAGATAAAGATATAATTAGATAGATAGATTGATAAATGGATAGACAAATAGATAGACATAGATAAATAGATAGATTGATAGATAGACAAAAATATAAACAAATAGATAGATAGATAGAAAAGACTGATAAATATATCGATAGATAGAGAGACATATTAATAAAAAGAATGATAGACATATCAAAATATAAATTGATATAAAGATAGATAGATAGATCGATTGACTGATAGATAGATAGAGAGATAGGTAGATAGATCATTAGATTGATAGAATGATAGATATATTAATAGATATATAGATAGATAGACAGATAGATAGATAGACATACAGAAAGCCAAATAGATAGATAGAAAGATAGTAAGAGAGACAAATATATTTTCACTGATAGAAAGATAGAAATAAAGTCAGATATATATATATATATATATATACACATAGAGAGATAGATAGGTAGGTAGATAGATAATAGATTTACGGACATACAGAGAGATAGATAGATTGTTTAATAGATAGTTAGATACATCGATAGATAGATAGATAGATAGATAGAATGGCATATAAATAAACTGATAGATATACATATTTATAGAAAATAGGTAGATCGATAAATGGATAGGAAAATATATAGATAGAAAGATATACATAAAGATAGATAGATAAATAGATAAATATGTATATAGTTAGATACATAAATAGATAGATAGATAGACAGATAGATAGATAGGTTGTAAGATAGATTGGTATATATACAAATAGATAGACAGATAAATAGATTGATAGACATATACATAGATAGATAGATTGACTAATTAATTAACAGGTATAATGTTTGGTATAAAAATAGATAGATATATAAATAGATAGACAAATAGATAGGCTAATATATAGAAAGATAGATATATATATATATATATATAGTTAGACATATAAATAGATAGATTTATTATTAGATAGATAGACAAATAAATAAACAAGTTGATAGATAGATAGATAGACTAACTACTTAACAATTAAAATATTTGACAGAAAATTAGATAGATAGATAGTTAGACTAACTGATTAACATGTAAAATATTTGACAGAAAAATAGATAGATAGATAGATACACTAATATATAGATAGATAGTTAGTTAGTTAGACTTAGAGATAGATAGATTTATTATTAGATAGATATACAAATAAATAAACAAGTAGATTGATAGATTGATAGATAGACAAATAGATAGATAGATGGATGGATTTATATATAGAAAAATAGTCAGATAGTTAGATAGATATATAGAAATATAGATAGGAAGATTTATAGAAAGACATATAGATAAAAATATAGATAGATATATAGATAGATAGATATACAAATAGATAGATAGATAAATAGATTTATAGATTGAAAGATAAATAGATAGATAGGCAAATAAAAAATAGAAAGATAGACAGATTGATAATTAGATAGATAGATATATAGATATATAGATATATAGATACATAAATAGATAGATATATAGGCATATAAAAAAAATAGATAGACAGATCGATGGATAGAAAGACATATTGATAGATAGATAGAAAGATAGATAGACATATAGACAGATAGACAATAACATTCATAGACACATATATAGATAGATATATTCATAGATAGATAAACATATTTAGAGATAGATAAATAGATTGATTGATTGACAAATAGATAGACAGATAGATAGATAGATAGTGAGACAAATAGATCGGTAAGTGGATTGATAGAAAGTCTGAGAGATCGAAAGATAGATAGACAAATAGTTAGACATATAAACAGATAGATAAATAGATAGATAGATAGATAGGATACATACATAGATAGATAGATAGATACACAAATACATCAATAGACAGATTGATAGATTGATTGATAGAAAGATAGTTAGACAGTTAGAAAAATAGATTGATAGACATAAGGTTAGATAGATTTTTAGATTAATTGATAAACACATTGATTGATGAATTGAGAGACTTATAGATAGAATGATTGATAGATAGATAAATAGATAGATAAATAGATAGATAGATAGATTAATAGATAGATAGATTAATAGATAGATAGATAAACAGATAGACAGATAGATTTATAAATCAATAGATAGACAGATTTATGATTTATTGATTATAAGTTAGATAGATATACAGCTAGAAAGACAAATAAATAGATAGATAATTACACATATCGATAACCTGATAGATTGACCTATAGATTAATAGGTATATAGAAAGATAGATATATTGATAGATAAATTGAATGACACATAGTTAGCCACATAGATAGACACATATATAAGCACATAGATAAACATATTGAAAGAAAGATAGATAGATAGACCCATAGATAGATAGATAGATAGACAGACAGATATTTAGATAAATAGATATATATATATATAGATAGATAGATATAGATAGATAGATAGATAGAAAGATAGACAGACATAAAGATAGATATATAGATATATAGATAGATAGACAGATAGATAGACAGATAAGTAGATAGATAGTTAGACAGACAAGTAGACAGATAGATAGATAGATAGATAGATAGTCAGATAGATCGTTAGATAGACAGATTAATTGATTGATTGATTGATATATAGATTGATAGAAAGATAGACATATAGACAGAATAAAAGACTGATAATAGATAGATAGATAGACAGATACATATAAAGATAGATAGATATATAGACAGACTAATAGATATATAGAAATTTAGAAAGATAGATAGTTAGCTAGACAAATAGATATATATTTTGATAGATAGATTGATAGATAAATAGATAGACATATAGATAGATAAATAGATAGATTGATAGATAGACACTACAAAAATTGTCTATTTAGCTACAAAAATTTATCTATAAAAATAATCCCTAGCTAATTTGTGAGGGAATAGCTAGGGTATAACAAAAGATGTATGTTTTTTAGATTAAATGAAAAATTTATGATAGATTTGTGACTGATTAGTGATGGATATTTTTGATGGAAACTTGTCCCTTGCTAATAATGTCCTAAATTTTGGCGCAAAGATTGGCACCAAATTTAGCAACAACTTTAGAGATGGATTTTTTCTAGCTTATTAGCTTTAGAAAAAATCCCTTGCTAAATAGTTATATGGAAATTTTTTTTATAATTATATATTAATAGTAAGCGATTAGTCCTTAAATTATAATTATCACAAAATATATCAATTTAGCTAGGCATTCTTCCCTAGCTATTTAGCTTGGGATTAATTTTTGTCTTTAATCTATACTGAATTATTTTCTTTATATATTATTTGTTTTAATATTTTTTAAAATTT
This sequence comes from Sapria himalayana, assembly GCA_029783825.1. Classification (NCBI taxonomy): domain Eukaryota; kingdom Viridiplantae; phylum Streptophyta; class Magnoliopsida; order Malpighiales; family Rafflesiaceae; genus Sapria; species Sapria himalayana. The sequence goes on along the minus strand of JAREIK010002577.1, from coordinate 24,866 downwards.
TATATATGTAAGGTCTGTCATGGTCTTTGGATAAGGAATCTTTGAAAGACACATTCTCCTTATATATTTATAAAAATAGGATATTATAATTAAATAATTATAAAAATAACTAAATACGAATAAAAATTTATATTAATAAAGACTAAGATAAATATTTTTATTTTTAGACAATTTTAAAAAATAATACAAAACATTATTTAAATTATTTAATTATGATATATAAATATACTTATTAATATATTCATTAAATAATTAATTCTATAATTATAAATATTTTTTAAAATATTTGCAGTAATAAATGAACATACATAAACAATTGTATTAAAATAAACCTGAAATAATTATTTGAATGATAAAAATTTTTACAAAAAAATGTGAACTAATGAATAAACAAATAATTAATTATTTTTATGATTATATAAATCTTTAAAAAATATATATTTTCAAAAAATTTGAATTATTTGAATTTTAAAAAAAATCTTATTTTTCAAAAATATTAAATAAAATAAATTGATATTTAAGTATAAATGAATAGATGTTTTAATTACATCTTAGAGGTGTCAAAAGGGTTGGGCTAGCCATTCCCATTTTTTATGGCCCCTCTAGGCTGGCTTAATGTTCCTGTCATGGCATGCCTGACACGGTGGTTTAGGCCAGATACTACCTGTGGCTTGGAATCTGCCCAAGTTCGAATGGTTTAGACCAGGTTGGTTGGGTTGGACGGGTTGATTTGACTTAGGGTAGATTTTTTTTAAAAAAAAATTAAGATTTCAAGGGGCATGTCGCCACATCACCATTACTGATTGGGCATGTTGAGTCACTGTCCATTGTGCGTCACCACATCGTCCCCCCCACCATGCCCAAGTTCAAGGCACCCATGCTATGCTTGGCATGACACATGGTCCAAAATCCCTAGGTATGGCACGACATGATTCATGCAGAGGGTCAACCCAGCATGGGCCCGGGCATGACATTGCAGCATGCCATGTAGGGCCAGGCATGACTGAATTGTGTCAGACTTTGGGCCATGACCTAGCCCATTTGACACCTATATTATATCCAAAAACTTTTGATGATTTATAAAAAAAATTTCTTGAGGTGCTTATTAAAAGAATACTTCAAATGTTTTTTATGGTTTCAAAAGAGTTTTTAAAAATATTACTAATGATATTTTTTTTGTCCTAAAAATACTTATAATTATTATTAGTCCTATAAACACTTTTGAAGAGCACTACCAATCTGACCCTACATTGATTTGAATTCAAGTTTTATTTTTGCACTATTCAAATTTATAAGAGTTAAACCTTTGAGTAAAATATTTAATATTAGCTTTTTATATTCTGTTCTTATTAAAATAATAAATATATCTTCTTTTTATAATCTTTTAACTTTATGCTATTTTAGGATTTTTAAAAATTATAAATTATATCAAATAATATGAATTTTTATGTCTAAAAATTTATTTCATATTATATTTATAAAAATATATTAAATTTTTTAAAATGTATAACCATGTATACATACATACATACATACATATATATATATATATATATATGTTTATTTATGAAATACTTTTTTATAATTATATAATATTTTTTTATTTATAAAATAATATTATAGATGTATCCATAAATTATTAAAAATATGAAATTTAATAAATTTTGTATGGTTATATATGTATACAATTTATAAAGGTTATATGAAATAATATGTTTTTTTTAATAAAATAATATGCAAATTTAGCAACAACTTTAGAGACGGATTTTCCCTTGGTAATTTGTAGCTAAATTAATTTTTTTTTTTACAAACCCAAATATGAAGAGTTATTGTTGTTGTGATTTCAAAACTCGATGCCATTTTAGAAATTTGATGTGATTTCAGAAAAACACAACATATAGTGTAGAATAGTCAAGACCTAAACCAGAACACAAGCATCCCATCCTTGGCTATAGGAATCTATAGCTTTTCCATATCATCTCCAACATTCACTTCTCCATTCATGTGTCTATATATCAGGCACTTTATTTATACCATGAATCCACGATTAATCGCACATGGTTTTTCATCCAAATGGAACTCTCTTCATAATTTCTATAACTTCATCTCGTTGAACCATCTTCGCATTGGTAAGCATGAACATCGACTTATAGGAGCACCACAAACAAGGTCTCGTGTAAAATATTGATGATGAAAAGGTATTGTTCTTTTTTTTATCAATTTTTAGGGTTTTAATGCAAAAAAAATTGCAATTCCATATCATATCATGTTATTGATTATTTTAGTCTCACACATGTTCATTTTTTTATCATCATCCCTATCTCTTGTATCATTCTTCGATCTATTTCACTTGAATTAATCAAGTTGTAGAGTATGCCAGCATATCTTTCTGTTGCATCAAACTATAAAATATTGATATTTCTGAGCATAGACATATTTATCGTTGGATATAGCTATATTAGGTTACTTTTATGATCGAGCTTTAGACCTCTCTAGGTTAATCCATTTATTTTAATTCATGTAGGTACTAGCTCAAGCAATTCGATTTCATCCAAAGGTTCTTGAAGTTTGGATTTATGCTGCAACTTGGGAATTTAATCATAACTTAATGCTACAACTGCTAGGGTTCTTATGCACAATGGTTTAAGAATCTGCTCAAATTCAAATCTATGGGTTGAATATATTTGAATGGAACTTACATACCTCAACAAGCTGATGGTAAGGAATCAATATCTTGGGTTAACTTTATATTTTCATTATTATTTTTGATACTGTGTTCTCCTAGACAAATTTACATCACTACGATGAGATTTAGTCTCAATGTTTTATTGAGGGTAAAAATGATTCATTTGTGGCTCCATACTAACATTGAGGGACCCATGGTTCTGGCTATGCTCAAAACCTCAATATTCAAATTCAGAATATAAATGGTTTAAATGTGGATTCCATGGGTGTGTTTCATATGGAACTTCATAAAGAATATCTGAAAATAAAAGAAACATATCATGAATGCACAAAAGGTGCTGACATATATCTGAAAATACAATAAATTATAAAAATTTTGGTTTGTGGGGACATGCTATAGATTTTTTGGGACCTTTGTAGAAATTTATAAGTTTAAAAATGATGTGGGACATTTTTCTATGTATGTCTTTAAAATTATGAAATCACCCAATGCTTCAAGATATCTATTGGGATTTAAATGATCTAATTGTATATGTATCTTTTGAAACACATATGCAAACTATAATCATTATGAGATTTAAATGATCCAATATTTAAAAAACTAATAATATTTCTCAATTATTATATAATTTATCATTTTTTTTATAATTGTTTAATGTTTTATATGAGTGCTTTTAAGTATGTAAGTTATCATAATCATTTTCATATTTTGATATAGAGGATTACAAAACATATTTGTAGTGAGAATTATGTGTGTATATTGTAAGCTATATTTTTTTGTGTATTTATTCTTTATGACTTAAATGTATGATTATATAAATTCTAATATATTGGATTTTATAAGAATTTTAAAGTTAAAAGTATCTAAGCGAGAATAATACTAAGATGTGTGATCTCTACTAAAATTCACTGAATTATCGACCAATTATTTGGTCAGTAATTAGCTGTTTTTTGGTTGGTAAACCTTTTACTAATGATATACCGATCGAGTTTCATAATCATTATGCTAAGACATATTTGGTCTACATGGTGAGATGTCGGGTACTGGGGTTGAGCTGTGTACTGCTGCTAGTCTTGATGCGGTTGCTGCAGGTGCTCCTGTAGGTGATGGAGTAGATGTTGTAGCTAGAGGATTATGCTGAATAATCCGAGGTAGATCACCAGGGTTGGATTGCAGTGCACCATCTTGAAACTTCTTTGTAAGCCAGTCAAAATGCAGACGCAACTCATCCTTATCATCCTCATAGTCAATCATGCGTCACTCGGTATCGGCCTACTAATACTGTATATCATTTCGTATCAAGTTTTGAAATTTCTCCATCATTAAGAACAAATTCAAATCTGGTCCTGAAAATGCAGCTTCATTATCTAGTCACCAATGCAAGTAGAATGATGATGTCGATGAACTGAAGCCATAGACGGACATCTTCTCCTTGCCATCAACAGCCGCATACCAAATCTGATTCGTATCAACTGGTGGAGCTAATGAATGAGAACTACCTGTTGCACCATCACATGAATCTGAAGTAGACAGGAATACACTTGAGTTGTAGCAGCTAATATTTCCTTATATCTCGCCTAATAAACATGTACGATATGTATTTAAATTAATATTCAAAAAAAAAGATAAAAGATATTTTTTTAATGAAACTTACATTTACTATACGAGATCTCTGATCAACAAAAGTCTGATCATCATGAGCCTTCATGTGCGTGTATTTGAATAAGTGAGGAGCACTAGGCTTCTTAACCACCTTGCGTGTCTTTAATTAAACACAATACATATGTTAATGATATTGAAAAAAAAATTTTTATGACAAATGAAAATTAGGCATAATTGAACATAATTCATAAAGTAATAAACATAAAAAGTATAAATTAGAAATAATATCAATGCTCATTCATGCTCAAGCATAGAGCGAGATCCACAAGTGTGTGTATACATGCCACTACCCTCCCCAGCCCACTATGAGCGAAGATTGCCAACTATAATCAAGATCTTCCCATCTTCTCCGCCACTCCTTAAAAACATGATCTGGGACACTCAAATCTTGTTCTTTCTTCTTCAACCATTTATTTTTGACCTCATACATGGTGTCTTTATACCGATTGATAGCATATTTGTAGAACACACTTTTGATCGCCTCCTGTGGTTGTGTCCACCTATAAACTTTTTGCAATTATAATTAAAACATTTTTAATCAGTGAACAAAAGAATAAATAAAATATGTAAAACATGTTAGGTAGTAATATGTACCTTAAATTCTCTCCAAATTATTAATTGGTCTTTATGTGTTATTGACTTCCAATTATGTCCATACGGTTTAAAGGACTTCCTGAAAATTATCCTCAAAACTCTAGAAATGGAAACAAACACTCTAACTTTGTCATCTAACCTAAAATTTAATAGCAAGTTAGAAATAAATTAAGAAATTAATAAATCATTAGTTAAGTTTTATATCTTACGGATTATCAATTGTCGGATCAAACTAAGCAATAGGGAGAGTCTCGTCTGTAGGGTGCTATGAGGAAGACTCTCCATCCTCTCCCTCCTCTCCCTCCTCTCCCTCCCATGTCTTTTGATCATTCATCAAAATCTCAGGACCATTATGTGGATCAGTCTGCTGATGCTACTGCTGCAGTACATTCACAACCTTCTCTGTCTACTGTGGCATCTCATCCACCCATGACCTTCTACCAGGTTTGTGCATACATGATGCCTTGCTACATATACCAGAACTGGTATGACATTGCAACGTGCTGCCTCTACCTCGTCCACGTGCCATATCTATTAAAAATAATTAACAACACATTATTGATTAGTAAGCTTCAAGTAAAATACATAAGGCAATTAACATAAACAAAAATAATTAATGATTAAAATAACATAAAACTCACTGTCTACTCATTCTCATCAGAATCATCAAAATCTAGATCATCTCCCTCTTCAAATGTAGTAACATCATTTTCAAACTTCTCTTCATCACTCATTTCTTCCTCATTATCAATTAAATATTTATCAACATCTAAATTCCCACTTATATCCATCTCAGAAGATGTGACTAAAAGGATGTCTTCATCCCCCACCACAGCTTCGATTATAACATCATTGTAATCATTTTGAAAAGCTGGTTCTATGATATTAGTTCTTGGTGATGTGGGAATGTCAATTTGAACCCTTGCTTTTATCTTGCACACAGCTTTCCAATCATTTCTAGGATGGGTCCAACTCGGATATTCATAATAATAAACATGTGATGCTTGTACTACTAATACAGGTTCATACATATTGAATCATTTTTTATTGTGCACATCAACAAGTTAATATCAAGGATGGACAACACTACTAACATGTGGTATTGGATCAAATCATTCACATTTGAATAATACAGTTAATTTAACTAAGAGGGCTGCAAATTCTAACTCGATCACTTTGACCAAAGTCGTGTAATAGTCATATTCAATTTCATTGTATACGGATCCGTTAATGCATACCCCCGTATTGTGTATTGCCCGATAACTACTATACAATTTAGTGTGAAATTTAAAACTATTCACACATTAACCATTATAAGTTTTAATCTCTATTAGAGGACCTCGTGCTATACTTCGAAAATAATGATTGAAAATTTTATTTTCATGATTATGAACATGCAATCGAAAATTAGTGGATTGTTGAGATTATAATTATAAATTTTTATTAGAACAAAATAATTATTTTGTGATTTTCATTTTAAGTAAACATATGTATTTTTCAAACAATGATGGAAATTCTTGCTTCGTCACTGCATTGATAGCCTCTTCATTCATGTTTGGAAACTATTTATGTTTATCTGTAACAAATTGACAAAAAAAAGAATTTAGAAATAATGGATACATTGATAGGAAATAATAAATTAAAATGGTAAATAGATCTCATTTGACTTTTATGTAATACTTACTTTATTAATGATTGAATCTCTGGAGAATTCATTAGGACATATAAAAGTGTTGTAGTATATTCAATGTCTGCTAGATACCATTTTACTTAAGCACCAATTGCTTTACCCAAGGCTTGAAAATTTCAAAAATATCATTATCCATAATGCCATTAAGATAAACCTCATTCTACTTTTCCTTAAGTGGAAGAGTTGGATCTACTTCTTTGAAATATAATTATGCTAATTTGGCAGCCTCATCCATAATTTAACCTATTGATATAGAATCATCAACCTGAGCCCTATTCATTGTGTATGTTTTATTTTCCTCAAGTATCTATAAAAAAGATTATTGAATATTACAAGTCATTTGTGTGTGTGTGTGTAGGAAAAGAATTGGTTGAGTGAATTAATATTACCTTTTTGGAGGATACATCTAATGATAATGGATATGACCAGTAATCTTAGCTTCATAAGCCAAGTGCACTGGAAAATGTTCCATTGAGTCAAAAAACTTAGAGGGAAGATTTTCTTAAGATTTCGTAAGATAATTGAAATTTATTCATCTAGATTCCTGAATTCCTCATCAGTCAAAGAAGAAGAAGGTAATTGCTTGAAGAATAAATAAATCTAAGTTATCGGCTCCCATTTTCTATTAGGAAGGAATCCTCAAAAAATAATCGGTAACAACCTTTGCATGAATACATGACAATCATGACTCTTCATGTCAAACATCTTAAGTTTGTTCACATCTACCCACTCCAACACATCCTTCTTCTATGATTTATTCACAACAAATGGCACATCAGGGTATTTACGGGTGACAAGATTTTTTACAAATTGAGCACGATGACAATATTTATTCAACTCATCTCAACTTGTACGTGTCCTTAATTTTCCCTGGAATGTTAAATACAGTATTGAACATATTGTTAAACACATTCTTCTCGATATGCTTAACTTCAAGATTGTGCCTGAGCAAGTGTTCACGCAAGTAGGGCAAATCCCAGAAAATACTTCTCTTATTCCACCCACAAATCTTAGATATAGCTGCATTCACAACCTCAGCATCAATATCTATCACTTTTCTCAATCCTATGTGCTGTATATGTAATTTGTTTTTATTTAATAATCTGTTTGTATAACAAAATGTTTTTCTGTTTTAATATTTTCATGTAAGTGTAGGAAAGGAAATATTAAAAGCCTGGGGATGCAGCAGTAGAACAATAACGGAGGTCCCGCTGTCCGCTGACCAGGCCAAAATTTTTGGAGCAGAGCCCAACCCGTTCCATGATTCGACCCGCTGCGGTTAAATGAACCAGATGATTTTTTTAATATAAAATGATTTATAATTTTATTTTTTGGGCGTCTGTTTTTGACCCGTGGAACTATTCATCGTCCCTCTCTTCTATCTGCGCGAATTTTCGTGACTGTTGTGTGCTGCATACTATAAGACCTTTCCATTTTTGGTTTTAATCTATAACGCATAAGCATTTTCTGGTGGATGTAGCTAGTCGTACTGAGCGACTAGCGAACGACGTTATTTTCGGTGTTGATTTTTCTCGTTTTTTGATTCTATCATGGATGCTTGAGAACTTGGGATTATATTGCTTGTTTTTCTGTGTTTTCTGTTGTTTCTATTTTTAATCTCACTACCGTGGAAGCGCAATTACCCAACACTATGTTATCCAAATCCTACAAAATTTTATGCCCATATCTAACCCTCATGAATTGTTTGGTAACCTTTCTATTCTTAATGAAGTTTTTGGTGTTATGTCAAAACGGATGATTAATGGGCAAAAACTTCTGATAGTTGTATAACCACAACTATTTTCCACTCTTAATTAATATAAAAGCATCAAAATCTTCCATAGAATGCAAACATGCTAACATACCAGTTGTACTCCACCAAGACATCATAGAATACGCTAAAAAGTCATTTATGGTCCATATGAGGGCAGCACGCATCTGATAATTTTTCCAATTAGAAATATCATAAGTTTTAACGCCAACACCCCAAAGACTTTTCTACTCCGCTATCAATGGCTGCAAGAAAACATCTATCTTATCCTTTGGATTCGTTGGCCCCAACACTAACATAGTAAAAAACATAAATTCTTCCTTCAAACATAAGTCTGGAGGCAAGTTATACAGCATTACCACCACAGGCCACAATGAATATTACTATCCAGATTGACCAGACGGCTGAAAACCATAAACCAAACCTAGCCTAACATTTCAAATATCAGAAAAAAAATCAGGAAAACACCCATAAAAATGCTTCCAAGTAGGGGCATCAGAATGGTGACACATCTTACCATCCTACATATGATGCTCTGAATGCCACCTCATTTCATTAGATGTTGTGATTGATGCATACAATCTCTGCAACCTAGATGTTATTGGAAAATCATGCATCTTCTTATATGGCACCTTCAACTTCCGTATATAAAATCTATTTCCAGAACTCCTAACCTTTTGCTTGTACCGAGCATGAGCACATATTTTATAACTCTTAAGGTCATTGTCATCACCCTCGTTTATCATACAGTTGTTCACACAATAATGAATGACATGTACGAGTAATCCCAAGCCTCTAACTAACTTCATCATGCTGTAGAAATCTAATGGCATTAGATTATCTCCTGGAAATGATTCTTGAATAAAATTAGACAAATCATCAAACCATGTCTGCGGACACCTGTGTCTGCACTTTATTTCTAACATCCTCACGACCACAGATAGTTGAGTATGCTTAGATTTTCTCTCATAAAAGGTTTGTCTCCAGCTCGAATCATGTCATACAAATTCCTTGCCTTTGCATTGGGATTCTCATTCAGGTTGAATTCAGGACCCACAGCATCACAAACCATTCTATAGTATGTAGTGTGATTCATATTATCCTAGTCCATCTGTTTAGTTTCACTTACTAACACCCGTACTGAACTCAAACACCTTTGTTGGACTTGCTTCTTACCATGGTATATCCAAACATAGTAATCCACAACAAAACAATTTCTATATAAATGCATCTACACAGTCTCAACATTCTAAAAGCAAACTCAACAAATTCATACACCTTTGTTGGACACCTTTGTTGGACTTATCTGATATTTAACTAAAGTGCAAAGACACCTTATATATGTACAACCATTCATACACTCAGGATGTCTAAGAGCAAACTCAACAATTTCATCAACTTTATTTCCCCATTCATTAGAGAACATTCCATTGATTATTCGACCATTGTATATCCATTCACGATCATCTTTCATAACTAGTCAGAAAGAAAAATAATTGAGTAAACAAACACGATTGTCTCTAATTAATTTTATGTTCATTGAAAATTTATTTTGGTTCCGATAATGTTTTTATTACACGTGATATGCAACCTACAATACATCCACCTCCACCCATCCAATAGTTATTTTCACTTCGATAGGTTTTGTCCTAATCCATAATGGAGCATTAACAATAAATAGCTAGGAATTTAGTAAAAGCTTAAAAAAAAGAGATCAAACACATTAACTAGGGCTGCAAACATCTTCTTTGTTTGTTCAAAATTATGGTGTACCTAGAAACACAAGGCCCTAGAAATTTGCTTTAAAATTTTATAGGATGAAAGTTCAATACATACATACATACATACATACATGAACACATACATACATGGACACATACATACATGGATACATACATATATGACCATTTTCTTTTCTAAAAGATGCAAATTATAATAAAAAGATAAAATCTTTTTTTATAACTTAATAATATTAACACATTATGCCTAATCTGAATACAAAACAAAGTTTTTCAATCAATTACAAATTATTTTATCATCCGTCGCATCTTAACACATAATGAGAAGTAGCTTAGAAGATTATGAAATTTGCTTGTAAAACTTTTAATTACATCATAAAAGACTACTAGACCATATACTTGTCTTGTATTGAGATGTTGGCTTTCTCTCGAGGCTTTAACACATTGTATGGGTTGGGATCATCAAAAGGTGGATGAGGTTTTAGAATCAACCAAACCTCATTACACCTAACACTTAGGGAAAATAAATGTCAGTAAGATGAAAATAATTCAAAACAAAAATAAATAGCAAGCAGGCAATATAATATGTAAAAGCAACTCCTGTGATTCATCACCCACTTAAATAGTTATTTATGAGTAATATCAAACATAGATGCGTAAAAATGGTCGTGTTGTGCCAGAATGGTCCATTATAGTGTGACATATATGTATAGCTATATGTTATTATACATATAGTATATATAGTTATAAATCATTATATATAGTCAGACATATAGTTATACACACACACACACACACACACAAAAGTAATTATAAGTAATTATACATAAATGTATACAAAGTTATAAACAAATATATAGATTTACATATATGTATACATATATGTATAAATAGTTACAAATATAGTTATATTTAATTATATAGACATTTATATAGTTATACAAATATTTATATATAGTTATACACATATAGTTAAACATAATGTTGTATGTTGTTATACATTTAATTATAAATATAGTTACATGTGATTATACATATAGTTACAGATATAGTTAAACGTATATTTATACATGTAGGTTTATATATTTGTTCATTTAATTTTATATATTTATACATATAGTTATATATAGGTTTATATATAGTAGAATACTTTTTTAAATATTAATATATACAAATATATATTAAATATAAGTTGTAGAGTAGATATTTAAATATTATTATGTATAAAGCTTTTTTAGTTATACATATAGTAAGATACAATTATTTATAATTATATATTATTATTCATATAATATATATAGTTATAAATAGTTATAAATAATTAAAAAAAATAGATATATATATATAGATATATTAATACACATAGTGATAAGTAGTTATACATAAATGTATACAAAATTATAAACAAATATGTTGATTTACATTTATGTATACATATATGTATACATATATGTATACATAGTTATAAATATAGTTATGATTAATTATATAGAGCTTTATATAGTTATACAAATATAAATAAATAGTTATACACGTTTAGTTAAACATGATGTTGTATGTTGTTATACAATAATTATAAATAAAGTTACATGTGGTTGTACATATTGTTACACATTTAGTTATACTTATATTTATACATATAGGTAAAAATATGTTTTCATTTAATTTTATATATTTATACATATAGTTATGTATAGGTATAGTTATAGTAAATTACTTTTTTATATGCTAATATATATAAATATATATTAAATATAAGCTATAAATTTAATATTTAAATATAATTATGCATCAAACTTTTATATTTATACATATAGTAAGATACAATTATTTATAGTTATATATTATTATACATATAATATATACAACTATAAATAGTTAAATATAATTTAACATATAGTTATATATAGATATATTGATACAAGTAGGTATAAGTAGTTACTCATAAATATATACAACGTTATAAACAAATATTTTGATTTAATTATATGAATACATATATGTATATATAGTTACAAATATTATTATATTTAATTATATAGAGTGTTACATAGTTAAACAAATATTTATATATAGTTATACACATATAGTTATAAATATATATGTAATTAAAGATATAATTATATATAACATTTATATAGGTATACATTTAGTAAAATACAATTATATATAGTTATATATTAGTATACATATAATATATTTTTTTTAAAAATATAGTTATATAAAATTATACATATAGTTATACTTTATTATATAGTTAAAAATTAGTTTCGTATAGTTATAAATATAATAATAAAAATAGTTTACTTAATTATAAATATAATTATAAATACTTTTATATATAATGTCATATGATTATATAATTAAACACGTGTTTATATATAATATTTGTGATTAAAATATTTTTATAAATGTTACTTAAATATAATTATATTTATGTAACACTTTTATAAATAATATATAGTATTTGTATCACATTTATATAAACATTATAAATATTTTATATTTATATAAAAATTAATATGTAATATAAAAATTTAGAAAATTGTATAATCATTTAATGTTCCATAATTGTTATATAAAAAAATTTATAAATGGATAGTTTTATGTAAATGTTGTATAGATATTTACAACATTAATACATATGTATAAATATTTATATTTAACATTATATGTTAATATAAACATATAAGTGTTTATATATAATGTAATACATTTATATAAATTAAAGTATAAATATTTATATATAATGTCATATGATTATATAATTTTATAAAACTTTATATATATTGTTACATGTTTATAATTTATTCAGAGATAACAAAAATATAACCCATTAACATTAAGTTTAATTTTTCTTAAGTTACAGGAGTAGAAAATATCATGTATTATATATTTTCTTCGGCTACAGAAGGATAGAACAAAATGCAAACATATTGTATTTGAAATAAATAAAACCCTAAAAATTTAAACAGTAGAAGAATAAAGATTACACTGACAAGGTATAGTCTCATTAATGGAGTAGAGTCAAAATCATATAGGTTAAATAAAAATATAAGCAAAAAGAAAGAAAATCGGGGGAGAATTAAAAAAAGCTAATACACGATTATTCTGAAAAAATGAAAATTCGATAGTGCTAATAAAATTAAGAGAGATGGAGATATGTATATAGCATTCTGAAGGAGAAGAACACTGAAAAACTTACATGGATTCAGAAGAAATGATAGAATTTCTCGGTTTCTCCCTTATAGTGGCATATCACTTCTGCTTCAAAAAATTAAAGAGGGGAAGTTTGCTAATTGTTAATGACTTGGCAATTTTTTTTTAATCAAAAAATTTCACCTAGAAACTACCGACCAAAATTTTGGTCGGTAGTTTGGTTGGTAATCAAGAAGTTATAAATATTTTGGAAAGCTACTTTACTGACCATTTTTCATGGTAATATTTTTTTTGTCTTTAAATGGTCGATAATTTTTCGATAATTTTTATTTGCTAAATCCCAACTAATGTAGGGATCAATTTCCGACCAAATATATTTGGTCGGTAAATATGGTCGGTCTTTGGTAGGAAATATAGTTCGAAATATTTTTTTTTGAAACCCCTTTTTTGTCTCCAAATAGTCGTGATTTGGTCAGTAATTACTGACCTATTTTTTTGGTCGGTTGTTTAGACGATAATTAAGTAGTTATAAATATTTTGGAAAGTCACTTTACCGACTATTTTTTATTGTAATATATTTTGATCGTTAGATGGTCAGTAATTTATCGGAAATTTTTATTTGCTAATTCCATCCTAATTTAAAAATTAATTTCTGACCAAAAATATTTGGTCAATAAATATAGTTGGTCTTTGGTCGGAAATATGGTTGGAAATAGTTTTTTTTTCCAAAATCCATTTTGGTCTCTAAAAGATCATGATTTGGTCAGTAATTACCGTCCTATTTTGCTGGCCAGTAGTTTGGTCGGTATTTTTGTTATTTTTACTAGTGGATAGCTTAGGAAATCTTTGTGTTGAATATATATATTAGAATAATACTAAGATGTGTGATATTATTAGTCTTGGTGTGATGATAAGTGACTTGATCCAAGTAAGCTAAGTCTTGTATTTGAGACTTATCAGATATAGCTGTTAGAGATCTAGCTTAGATTTCCTTTCAATTTGCCAAAATAATATTGGTAGAGAATTTTATATAAAGTGCTAAAGGAAAGACCACAAGTGGATCTACTCCTCCTCGAGGTATTGATGATAATTTTTCAAAGCTTATTGGTTTACATGAACTTTAATCTAGTGTCTTATTGGACTGTCAGAGGTTCCACTTACAAGCCATATTTTGACATTGACACTTTTATAAAATGAGATGCAGAAATTATAAAATTAACTTGAACACAAATTGAAATAACATAAATATAATTTCAGAAACTATTATATACATATTAACTAATGAAACCCCCTTATATAGGAGGCAAGTTCATTTGGGCGACCCACATGAGTTGGGTGCTCCCATCAAGAAGGAAAATAAAATTAAAAAACCCCAAATTTTAAATAATTAACTCAAATAACAAATTTCAATATCCTTTTTATTATGGTGTGTGAAAGTTAAAAATAACAAAAGGTAAATTAATCAAATTAATTTGAACTAGAATCAAAGAATATTCACTTGTAGCATAGTACACTAATAATAATTAAAACAATAATTGTGTTGGCGATAATAAGAGCATCCTATGATGTTCTCAAATAATTTTTGGGTGTTCAAGAGAAGATCCTAAAGAGCTAGAAGTGCATTATAGTTAGATTATAGGCAATGATGTCGGCTCGTGAAGGAAGGTTGGCCCACATAAGGGGTTTACATGAAGTAATATCTGAATAGAATCAATTTGTATGATAGGAATTAATACTGAAAGCTCATGACAACGTGAAAATTTTCCAAATTGTGGGTTAAAATTGTTTATGGACCTAATTACAAACATATGATACAATAGGCATCGGTGACAAAAGAAATTCGAAACTCTAGGATGAGAAGACAATCCTAGGTTAGAAGAAACATCAACATTATTCACCAAAGCAGAACTTGTACTTGCCACTATACATGGAACATCTCTAAGTTGTATTGACAAATCCCTATCATGCAATTCATCATCTTTACCGTAAAAAATATTACTAGAGAAATTTCTATATTTAATGTCTGTTGTATTTAGTTTATTTTGATAAACTGCTTTATATAACAAAAAATGTTTTCAATTTATATATTGTTCGTGCAAGAAATAAAATATTGAAATGTTGGGAATGCAGCAATAGCACATTAACGGGGGTTGCTACTCGGTCAGTGGGCTGAAAAAAATTTTGGAGCATAACTCGATCCACCCAAGTGATTCGACCCACACCATTATTGATATTGAGAAATTGTTTAATATAAATTGATTTTTTATTTCTATTTTTTGCTACTCCCAATTTACTGCTGAACTATTCATTTTTGTCTTCTCTCTCTATATGATTTTATTTCTTTGCAATTGTTACATCTGTAAGACATTATTTTGGTTATAATCTCTAAACATATAAGTATTTTTTTAGTGGATATAGCTAGTCATGCTGAACAACTAGTGAACCATATTATTTTATGTGTTTCTGGATTGTGGTTCGTAGATATATCATTTTTTTATTTTCTTCTTCTTCTGAATCTATAAAATTACAAACCTTGGAAACAGAATTACTAACAATGTCTCATCTCAAATCATCAAGCCAACAAATTCATCATGTTGTCTAAGCAAGGAAATATTTTTTTCATGACTAGCTGACTTTTTAATAAAATCAGAAGAAATCTACTTAGTAATGATTAAAGGAATTTACTATGAAAAATTTAACTTATTATCTAATTTGGATTTTCTAGCATCATTAAGATCATTACAAAAACATATGTATTTGGATTAAATTGTTCTTTTTGATTTAGAATATTTAGTCTAGGATTGCCTTGACATATGAAATGAACCCTTACTAATAACAAATGTAGTTGATGGTGTACATTTATTGTATATTTTTAATATATTCATAATATAATAAGTTGAATTTCTTATTTTCTTTTAGAATAAGCGTCATTATAGTCTATATGGAGGAAGGAATTAGACCTGAGTGATACTTTATTATAGCATTTATAAAATATTGAAACTTTGAAATAATTATATTCTAAGTTTAGTATTGGTATATAAGATTTATACAATCTACACATCATACATGCATTCATTGAAATAGTAAAACATGATGGTTGTTGTATATATATTTTATTCTTAATAGAATAAAATCTTATAATATTATAGTCTATATGTGTTTCTCGTGTCTAGTTGACATACATATTATTTGTGAGAAATTATAATAGAATGCAAAAATCTTATAATAACCATTTTGGAGTTGTATTTAAATATTTGAGAATTCAAAAAATTATGTCCATATGAACATATATGAGCGAATCTATATTTATTAGCTATATTAATGATATAAGTTATATTTATTTTGGTTACAGAAAGCTATTTAATAAATTTCTTATGATTCTCCTATTTCTAAAATAATCAATTATGATATCTTTGTCTAATATATTTAGATTGAGATTATCAAGTCTTTTAATCTTTTGGAAGACTCATACCTCTTGTTTTGGGACTATTAGATGATATCCTGGTATGTATTTAAATATCGTATCTCATGATGAAAATTGTGGCACTAATTTTTTTTTGTTTAAATGTTGAGATGATGTTTTCTTAATAATGTTAAATATATAATAGAAATTATGATGAATATTACATAAAAACATAAATAATATTGAATTTGTGAGTTTTAAAAATAAAAATTGTCTACTTAAAAAATAATTTTTTTAATTTTGGCGAACCAAAATCTCTTTTCTGATAGAATAAAATGATGATGTAAAAACATTCTTGAAATTGATGGCAATACCACTAGAAAAAACACTTATTGACACTACCAGAATTTGTGTCCCACCCAAACACTTTGCACAACTCTTACTTTGCCTTTATTCATGTTGTGACATCATGTAAGCTTGATGCCATAACTCATAGGAACCCATTAGGGCTTTGCATGCATTGGGGAGAGAGAACGAAAGAAAATAGAGTGGAGAGAAAAATAAATCAAAAAAAGATAATATTATTCTAGTAAAGAACTCATTTTATTTGAATTTGATTGCTCATACTTCATTCACCATTAGTATTGCAACATACATGCTTGTTTTTCTATTCCTTCATTCCTCATATAACTTGTATATGTTGCTTGCTACTTTAAATGTAAACTACATAATTTGAAATTACTCTATCCATTGTTTTGTTTTTATTTTTTGTGTGGCTCCTTTGTTCTTGTTCACCCTTTATTAATAGGTGGTTAGCTAGTAATATCTCATTATCAAATTGCTGATCCCTATTTTAGACGTGCCGTGCCCCCTCTTTTCATTCAAAGTGATGCTGCATTTTTTGCTAGTAAGCCAAATATATGTGATTTCATTTAACTAGTATAAGGATAATTTTTTAAAGTTGTAGTTAGTAGTGAGGATGGCCCCCTCTTTTTTTAATTTCGCAGCTTAAAAGGAATAATAATTGTAAAATTTTGATTATTTTTATCCCATTGAAAATTTGATGTGAAAACTATTATAGAATGTTCATAAAATAAATAATTATTTTTTTAAGAATTATTTTTGTTCCCATTAATTGTTTTTTATTAAAGATTTACTTTTTGATAATTTGTCTGACTTCCATGGTCATTATATGATCATGGAATATTGAACCATCATGGGAGACAAAAAGGCTGATTCAACTCCATCACAATCAGAACCTTTGATACTACTGTCATCCTTCTTGAATAAAAGGCAAAGAACATAGACACTATGTATATGGAGGAAGTAAACAAAAATAATGGGTAAGAATGTTCCAACTATTTGATTAATTGCTTTTTATCCTTTTGAAAAAATGATTGTCTGCCACATCATTTCAGAACTGCCTAGATGGTCCATGCGCCATGGAACTCAAAGTGCCAATGCCAGCGATGATGTGTGATGCACATGTGCTGGTATGTGACTTAGTGTTAGTGGGTGTATGGTCCAGTTGGCAGTGATGCCATGAGATGTGGTGCCATTGATGCACAGCTGTGGTGCATGACTGTGTGGAACTGCACAATGTGTGCATGGTGAAGTGAACGTGGATGTATGGTTGATGTACTAGACGTGTACCATGTGTAAGTTTGATGCAGCCATGGTGTAGTGTGTGCAACATGTAGGTTGTGTTCATTGGGTTCTTTTTTTATATGTATCAAAGAAAGTGATTTTCCATGTAGAATCAAGCGAGTAAAAACTATATAGTTGTTATGAAAGTGACCACTAATTTGGTGGTTCCATCACTATTAGACTACTATATTAAATGTTTAAAGATAAGTGTGTAATGAAAAATAATATATTTAATTTATTTATATCTAGCACAATTTTTTTATTTTCTATTTTATCATAGGAACTCATGGAGGAACGTATGATAGCTGCTTCTCAACCCGTTGACGGTTCTATGAATCTTTAGATAACTTTTTTGAAGGAAGAAATGTAAGAAATAAATAAAGTAAATGATGAGATGAAAGAAACCAATAAGGTAATGAAATAGTAGAAGACCTATAAGGAGTCACTATTAACATCCTTACGAGACTGATAGCACATCGAGTTCCATTAGAGTACTCACATAGGAGAGCCTAGCACAAATGTACCATCTAATGATGAAGATGATGATTTAGTTTTAAAATATTTTATATCTATGTTATGTTTTTTTAACCATGTAACTTTTATATCATAATTATTTCTAAACTATTTTTGGTTTTTGTAAATAATAAAAAATGGGTTATAGTATATGTTTTTATTAAATTTAAAATAAAACTTAAAAAAAATGTAATCAATTTTTTTGTAAAAATAAATTATGAAAATAATTTTGGAATGAAAATAGCTAGGGATTTTTCCCTCACTAATTTAGCTAGGAAATTTTGAGTATATATTAAGTTGAAAAATATTAATTACTACAATTAATTATGATCAAAATTAGGAAGGAAAGAATATAATTAGGAAGGGAAGAATATAATTAGCTATGGAATTTTTTTCGTTGAAAGATTTGCTAGAACCATTTTTTAATCCTTAATATTTTGTGACGAGCATTTTAGTTTGAGATTATTTACAATGATAATCCATCGTTATTCTATTTTAGAGATGGAATATGCCCAAATAGCTAGGAAAATTTCCCTAGATATTTGTTCTTTTTTTTGTAGTGAGATTTATAGATAAATTAATAGATATATTGATAGATAGATAGAAAGATAGCTTAATAAAAAGATATATAGATAGAGATATAGATAGATAAATAGACAGACATATATATATATATATATATATAGATAGAAAAATAAATAGATAGATAGTTAGATATATAGATATTTTGGTAGACAAAGTGATAGATAGATAGTTATAGAGATAGATAGATAGATAGACAAATATATATAAAGATAGATAGTAAGTAAGAAAGATCGATAGATAGATTAATAGATAGATAAACAGATAAATAGATAGATAGTTATACTAATACACACACACACACACACACACACACACACACACACACACACACACACACATCAATAGATAGATAGATAGACAAATTTATTGATACATTTATAAACATATTGATAGACAAATTAATAGTAAGACTAATATTTAGATTGATAGACAGATTGATACATAGATTAATTGATTGATAGATAGATAGATATAGAGATAGATAGCTAGATAGACAGATAGATATACAAATAGATAGACAGACAAACAGATAGATACATAGATGGATAGATAGATAGATAAAATAGATAAATAGGCAGATAGATTGATAGACATATAGATAGACATATAGATAGACAGACAGACAGACAGATACATAAAAAGATAGATAAACTGAAATAAAGATGGATAGATATATAAAAAAGACAGATAGACAGATAGACAAACAGATAGATAGATATATAGATAATCAAAATGATAGATAGATTGAAATATAGATTGATAGATAGACATATAGATAGATAGATAGACACATAGATAGATTGACAGATAGGCAGGTAGATATGTAGATAGATAGATATAAAGATAGATAAATAAATAGATATAAAAGATAAATAGATTGATAGATATAAAGAATGATAGATAGATAGCTTGTTAGAAAGAAAGAAAGATATTTAGAAAAAAAGTTCGACAAATAGATAGACATAAAATAGACAAATAAATAGACAAATAGATATATAGATAGATAGATATATACAAATATATAAAGACAGATTAATAGACAAATTGATAGACATATAGATATATAGATAAAAATATAGACAGATAGTTTGTTAAATAGATAGATAGATAAATAAATAGATAGATAGATAAATAGATAGATATATAGATAGATAGACATATAGATAGATAGATAGATAGATTAATAGATATATAGATAGATAAATTGACAGAGAGATTGACTGATTGATAAGATAGATAGATTGATATACATACAGATAGAAAGAAAGAAAGATTGATAATAAATATATTGATAGACAGATAGATATACATGCAGATAGATAATTAGATAGATAGACTAATAGATTTATAGATAGATAGACTGACATATAGATACATATATAGATAGAGAGACACATTGATGGACAATTATATAGATAAATTATTAGACATATAAATAGACATATAGATAGATTGATTGATAGATAGACATATAGATAAATAGATATATAGATAGATAGACAGATAGATATAAAGATAAATAGACAGACAAATAGATAGATAGATACAAAGATAGATCGATAGATAGCTAGATAAATAGATAGATCGATAGAAAGATAGATAGACATATAAATTGAAAAATAGAGACATATAGATAGATTGATATATAGATAGATCAATAGATATATAGACAAATAGATAGACAAATAGATAAATAAATAGATAGATAGATATATAGACTTATAGATAGATAGATATATAGACAAATAAATAGATAGATAGATATATAACAAAATAGATAGATATATAGATAGAAAAATACGCACATAGAGAGACAAATAGATGGATTGATAGAGAGATAGATGGATAGACAGATAGATAGTCTAATAGAAAGGGAAACAGATTGACATACAAATAGATAGATGGATAATTAGACATATAGAAAGAAAGATTGATTGATTGATGATAGACTGGCCGATAAATAGATTGATTGATAAATAAACACATAGAGACACCGACAAAAAGACAAACATATAGAGAGACAGATAGATAGACAAATACATAGACACACATATAAACATACATATATTGATAGATTAATAAACAGATAGACAAACATATAGAAAGATAGATAGACAAATAGATTGATAGATAGACAAATAGATAGACTTATAGATCGATAGATAGATAGATAGACATATAAATAGATAGAAAATATATAGATAAGTAGATAAATAGATTTACAGATAGATAGATTGTTGGACAAATAGTTAGATAGATTGATAGATAGAATGTTAGACATATTGATAGATAGATTGAAATATAGATTGATAAAAAGATTGATAGAAAGATTAATAGACATATTAAAAGAAAGATAGATAATGGATAGATAGAGAGATAGTTTGACAGATATATTAACACCAAGATTGACAAATTGATAGAAAGATTTATAGATAGATTGGTAGAGTGATTAAAAGATAGATTGATAGAGAGATTGATAAAAAAATAGATAGACAAATAATCATAAAGATAGATAGACAAATAATTATAAAGATAGATAGACATATAGATTCATAGATATTTAGGTAGATAGATAGATAGTTAGAGAGAAAAAATAAATACTTATATAGATAGATTAATAAATAGATAGATAGAAAGATAGATAGATTGAGAGAAGATATAAAGATAGAAATATAGAAAAAAAGAAAGAAAGAAAGATGGATAGAAAGATAGATAAATAGACTGATAGATAGATTGATAAATAGATATATAGATATATAGATATATAGATAGGTAGATATTAAGATTCATAGTGATAGACATATTGAGAATTAGATTGATAGATAAATTGATATTTAAATTGATAAATAGATTGATAGACAAAATTAAAAATAGATGGATAGATAGATAGATTGATAGATAGATAGTGAGATAGATAAACAGATTGATAGACATATTGATAATTATATGGTTAGATAGATTGTTATATATATTGATAGACAAATTTATAGACAACTTTAAAAAATAGTTTGATTGATAGAAAGAAAGATAGATAGATAGATTAACATATAGAGAGACATATATATAGATAGATAGATAGACAGATAGAGAGACAAATAGATAGATAGATAAACAGATAGACATATATATCAAAAAATAGATAGGTAGATAGAAAGATAGATATACAGATAGAAAGACAGATTGATAAATAGATAGATAGATAGAAAAATAGATAGATACATAGATAGATTGATAGATGATAGAAAGATTGATAGATTGACATATAGATAAATGGATAGATTGATAGATAGATTGATTGACATTTAGATAGACAAATAGATAGATAGATTGATTGATTGATAGTTAGATAGATAGACAGATATATAGAAAGATAGATAGACAAATATATAGACACATAAATATTATACAAATAAAATATAGATAGATAGATATATACTGAAATATATATAAATAGAAATAAATAGATAGATAGATAGTTAGATAGATAGTTAGATTGACAGATAGACTAATAGATAGATCAACATTTAGATTGGCAGATATATAGAAAGGTAGATGGATAAATAGATAGATATAAAGATAGATAGACTATGAGATAGATAGACATAGATAGAAATAAAGAAATATAGATAGATAGATAATTAGATAGATAGAAAGATAGATAGATAGAAAGTTAGGTATATTGAGAAATAGATAGATAGATAGATAGGCAATTTGATATATAGATAGATAGACACAAAGAATGGCATATAGATAGAGAGACATATAGATAGACAAATATATAGATAGATAGACAGATAAATAGACACATATATACATAGAAAAATATAGAGATAGATGACCAATAGGTAGATAGATATATAGATAGATGGATAGATAGAATGATATAAATATAAATTGACATATAGACATATAAATAGATAGATAGCCAAATAGATAGAAAGTGATATATATATATATATATATATATATATATATATATATATATATATATATATATATACATATGCATAAAGATATAGATAGACAAATAGATATACAGATAGATAGATAGATAGACAAATAGATATACAGATAGATAGATAGATAGATACATTGAAAGATAGATTGATATAAATTTATCGATAGATTAATAGATGATTTCATAGACATACACATAGATAGATATATAGATAGATAGATAGATATATAGATAGATAGATAGATATATATATAGATAGATAGGAAGATAAGTAGGTAGATAGATAAATTGACTAATAAATTGATAGATAGATAGATATATAAATAGATAGATAAATAGATAGATAGACATATAGATAGTAAAATAGTTAGACAGATAGATAGAGAGATAGATAATCAAATAGATTGCCAGAAATATAAACAACTAGATATATATATATATATATATATATATATATATATACACAAATAAACACACATATAGACAAACATATAGTTAGTTAGTTAGTAATTCAGGCAGATAGACAATCAGGCAGGCATATAGATAGAGAAATAAATATACATATAGATAAACCAATAGATAGAGAGATAGATCGAAAAATAGATAAGACAGATAAAAAGATAGAAAGAAAGATAGATAGATAGATAGATAGATAGACAAAATGATAGATTGATTAAAAGATAGATAATTAGATAGATAAAATGATAGATATATATTTAGATAGATGGATAGACAGAAAGAGAAATAGATATTTAGAAAGACAGACAGATTAATAGATTGATATATAGATAGATAGAAAATATATATAATATAGATAGATAGACATATAGATAGATAGATAAATAGATATATAGATAGATATACAAATAGATATATAGATAGATAGATAAATAGATAGATAGAAAGATTTATCGATAGATTGTTAAATAGAAAAATAGATTGACGTATATATAGACATTTACATAGATGGAAAGATAGACAAATAGATAGATAGATAACTAGACAAATAGATACACTTTGAAAGTTATATCTAGAGATAGATGGATAAAGAGAAATATAGATAGACAAATTGGTATACTTATAGATAGACAAATTGATATATAAATAGATAGATAGATAGACTAACATATAGATATATAAACACTTACAAAGATAAATAAATAGATTGATAGAAAGAAGATAGATAGATAATTAGATAGATAGAAAGATAGATAGATAGACAGAAAGATAGACAAAAAGATAGATTATTAGATAGATACATAGATAGATAAATAGATCGATACATAGGCATATAAATAGACAGATAGATCATCAGATAGATAGGTAGATTGACAGATAGATAGACAGATTGATATATAGAAAGATAGACAGATATATAGACAGATAGACAAATAGACAAATAGATAGATAAATAGATAGATAGTAAGTTAGATGATAGATAGATTGACAAATAGATAGG
>JAREIK010002576.1:44404-70633 GCA_029783825.1 Sapria himalayana | reverse complement strand
AAATTAAACTGGTATACCCTAAATAATAAAGAATAAATTTCATTTTTTTCATTATAATTTTAAATATTCATTTTAATTATTTATTTGTTTATTTTGATATAAATATAAATTAAAAAAATAAATTATGAGTTAGAGAAATATAATTTATATAAATTATTTTTCATCAAAAAAAAATGGATAAACTTTTTAAAAGAAAAAAAAAATTTAAAACAACAAATTATTATATAGAAATATATTTTGATTTCTTCTGAATCATTTTAGGTTTTTTTATTATATTTTATTTGATATCTATCATATTAATAATAGATTATTAATTTATTTTTTGATAATTATTAGAATAATTATCAATAATATTATTTATATTGAATATATATGATATATAAATATAATGATTATTATAACTAAATATTGAATTCACATTTGAAAAAAATTTAAAAATTATTATATTTTCAAAGGTTATAACCTTTGAAAATATAAAAAAATAATAAAAATAAATATTTTGTTATTTTAATTTTTAAATAAAACCTATAAACCACTAAATGCATACACAGTTAATTCAGTAAACTCCTAAAGCTTGTAATGCCTAAATACATAAACAATTAAACCGCTATATATTTATTAATAATTAAGAAAAAAATTTTTATTTCAATTTATTATAATTTTAAATATTCATTTTAATTATTTATTATATTATTTTTATATAAATTTATATTACAAAATAAATTATGAGTGCGACAAATATAATTTAAATAATTTATTTTTAATAAAAAAAATATATACTCTTATAAAAGAAGTAAAAATTTAAAAATTAAAAATTATCATTCAATAATATTTATTACTTTAATTTGAATCAATTTGGGTTTTGTAAATATTTTTTAATTAATATCTATCTTATTATTAATAGTTTATTAATTTTATTTTTGATTATTTGTATAATATCTATCAATAAAATTTTTTATATTGAATTTATATGATATATAATTATTAAAATTATTATAACTAAATATTCTATTCACATTACAAAAAGTTTTATATATTATTATATTTTCAAAGGTTATAACCAATGAAAATGAAAAAAAATTACAAAATTTTTTATGTTATTTTATTGTTTAAATAAAACCTATAAACCAATAATGCCTAAAAACATGAATCGCTAAACACCTATACGACAAAACCTCTAAATACATAAACTATTAAATTGGTATACATTAATAATAAATCATAAATCTCATTTTAATTTTTATTCAGTTTAATTTTAAATTTTTATTATAAAATAAATTATTAGTGAGATAGATATAATTTAAATTAAACCGGTATACCCTAAATAATAAATAATAAATCTCATTTTTTTTCATTATAATTATAAATATTCATTTTAATTATTTATTTGTCTATTTTTATATAAATAATAATTAAAAAATAAATTATGAGTTAGACAAATATAATTTATGTAAATTATATTTAATCAAAAAAATATAGATAAACTTTTTAAAATAATAAAAAATTACAAAACAAAAAATTATTATATAGTAATATATTTTGGTTTGCTTATGAATCATTTTATGTTTTGTAATTATATTTTAATTGATATCTATCTTATTAATTATAAATTATTAATTTATTTTTTAATCATTATTAGAATATTAATCAATAAAATTGTTTATATTGAATTTATATGATATATAAATATAATGATTATTATAACTAAATATTGTATTCGCTTTTAAAAAAAATTTAAAAATTATTATATTTTGAAAGGTTATAACCTTTGAAAATATCAAAAAATAATAAAAATAAATTTTTTGTTATTCTATTTTTTAAATAAAATTTATAAACCACTAAATGCATACAGAATTAAATCTATATACTCTTAAACCCTTTAATTCCTAAATACATAAACCATTAAACCTCTATATTATACAGAATAATTAATAAATCTAATTTTTATTTCTATTTATTATAATTTTAAATATTCATTTTATTATTTATTACTTTATTTTTATCGAAATATTTATTACAAAATAAAATATCAGTAAGAAAAATACAATTTAAATAATTTATTTTTAATCAAAAATAATATTTACGCTTATAAAAGAAGTAAAATATAAAAATTAAAAATTATTATTCAGAAATATATTTACTTTAATTTTGAATCAATTTGAGTTTTGTAAATATTTTTTAATTAATATCAATCTTATTATTAATAGTTTATTAATTAAATTTTTGATCATTATTATAATAAATATTAATAAAATTGTTTATATTGAATTTATATGATTTATGATTATTAATAAATATATAAATAAACATTGTATTCACATTTCAAAAAATTTTAAATCTCAAATACATTAAACTGGTATACATTAATAATAAATCATAAATCTCATTTTAATTTTTATTTAGTATAATTTAAAATTTTTATTTTAATTATTTATTAGTTTATTTTTGTAGAAATATTAATTACAAAATAAATTATTAGTGAGAAGGATATAATTTAAATAATTTGTATTTCATCAAAAAAAATATAAGCTTATAAAAATAGCCACAATTTTAAAAACAAAATGTATTATTTAGTAAAATATTTTATTTTGATTTTGTATCATTTTAGATTTTGTATTTATATTTTAATTTATATCATTCTTTTTAATAATAGTTTATTAAATATTTATTGATCATTATTATAATATCTATTAATAAAATTATTTATATTGAGTTTACATTATATATAATTATTAAGATTATTATAACTAAATATTATATTCACATTTAAAAAAAAATTAAAAATTATAATATTATCAAAGGTTATAACCTTCAAAAATTAAAAAAAACAATAAATTAAATTTCTTGTTTTTTCATTCTTTAAATAAAAACTATAAATCACTAAAGGCATAAACACTTAAATCACTAAACCCCAAAACACCTAAATACTTAAACCATTAAACTAGTATATCCTGAATAATAAATAATAAATATCTATTTTATTTGTATTCATTATAATTCTAAATATTCATTTTAATTATTTATTAGTTTATATTTATAGAATTATAAATTAAAAATAAATTATGAGGAAGACAAATATAATTTAAATAATTTACTTTTAATAACAAAAATTATACATTTATAAAAAGAAGAAACCCATCAAATAAAGTATTATTTTGTAATAAATTTTACTTTAATTTTGAATAAATTTATGTTTTGCAAATATATATAAAATAATATCTATCTTATTAATAATAGTATATTAATTTATTTTTTGATCATTAATATAATATATTTCAATATAATTGTTTATATTGAATTTACATGATATATAATTTTATTTATTTATCTATCTATAATTGATATCATATCTATCAATAAAATTGATTATATTTAGTTTATATTATATATAATTATAATGATTATTATTACTAAATATTGTATTCACATTTTTAAAAAAATTCAAAATTATAATATTTTCAAAGGTTATAACCTTTGAAAATGTGAAAAAATATCAAAAATATTTTTTTTGTTATTTCATCATTTAAATAAAACTTATAAACTACTAAAAGCCTAAAAACATAAATTGCTAAACTCCTAAATGACAAAACCTCTAAATACTTAAATCAATAAACTAGGTAAACATTAATAATAATTCATAAATCTCATTTTAATTTTTATTCAATATAATTTTAAATTTTTATTTTATTTATTTATCAGTTTATTTTTATAGAAATATTAATTACAAAAGAAATTATTAGTGTGACAGATCTAATTTAAATTAAAACAGTATCCATAAATAATAATAAATCTCATTTTTTTTCATTATAATTTTAAAAATTCATCTTAATTATTTATTTGTTTATTTATATATAAATATTAATTACAAAATAAATTAAGATAGACAAAAATAATTTATATAAATTATTTTTCATCTAAAAATTATAGATAAACTTTTTAAAAGAAAAAAAATTTTCAAAAAAAAAAATTATTATATAGTAATATATTTTGCTCTGATTATGAATCATTTTATGTTTTGTAATTATATTTTAATTGATATCTATGTTATTAATAATAGATTATTAATTTATTTTTTGATCATTATTAGAATATTTATTAATAAAATTATTTATATTGAATTTACATGATATATAATTATAAAGATTATTATAACTAAATATTATATTTACATTTGAAAATAATTTAAAAATTATTATCTTTTTAAAGGTTATCATCTTTGAAAATAAGATAAAATCACAAAAATAATTTTGTTGTTATTTATTATTTATATAAAACCTATAAACTACTAAATGCCTAAATTCTTAAATCATTAAACTTCTAAACCTCAAAACCCTTAAAGCCTTAAACATTTAAACCATATTTAAAGGTTTAAGTATTTATAAATAATATATAAATATCTATCAATAAATAATAGTTTATTAATTTATTTTTTGATCATTATTATATTTATATTTATATTTAGTTTATTAATATCTATCAATAAAATTGTTTATTTTTAATTTACATGATATATAATTATTAAGTTTATTATATATAAATATTGTATTCACATTTGAAAAAAATTTAAAAATTATTATATTTATAAAGGTATAACCTTCAAAATTGATAAAAAATTAGAAAAATAAATTTTTTGTTATTTCAATATTTAAATAAAACATATAAACTACTAAATGCCTAAACACTTAAATCACTAAACTCTTATACTCCTAAATACTTAAACCATTAAACTGGTATACCCTAAATAATTAATCATAAATCTCATTTTTATTTGTATTCATTATAATTTTAATATTCATTTTAATTATTTATTAGTTTATTTTTATAGAATATTAATTGCAAAATAAAATTATGAATGAGACAAATATAATTTAAATAATTTATCTTCATCAAAGAAATTTATAAGCTTATAAAAAGAATCAAAAATTTAAAAATAAAAAATTATTATTTAGTAATATATTTTACTTTGATTTTGAATCGTTTTAGGTTTTGCAGATATATTTTAATTACTATCCATCTTATTAATAATAGGTTATTAATCTATTTTATGCTCAGTATTATAATATCGATCAATAAAATTATTTATATTAAATTTACATATTATTTAATTTATATGATTATTATAATTAAATATTGTATTAACATTTGAAAAAAAAATTAAAAATTATAATATTTTCGATGGTTATAACCTTGAAAATGAGAAAAAATAATAAAAAATATTTTTATGTTATTTAATTATTTAAATAAAACCTATAAACCACAAATACCTAAATACTAATTTACTTAACTCCTAAACACTGATATTGGTACACCACACACACATAGCGACGGACCACAGAACACATGTGCACATATTCTTGTCCATTTTGGTGTATCATTTAGAGGGGCAGCAAGTCCTGTAAGCAGCCAGAAGTATGGACCACCATCTTGTAATAGGACCCTCTAGCAAGCCGAGATAATAACATTTAAATAACTGACGAGACCGAGCAAAGTCGTCGGGAGTAAACCTAGTAGTAGCTAGGAGTGTGTCCCACTATCCCTATCATGCAGAATAAAGGACCACCAAACCATCACCCAACAGGAGTAGCGGATAATCCATGATTAATTGGAGAGCCGGAAAAATCAGAATCATCACCAAGTAGGGCCAGTAAGCAATGGAGTACAGACCAGCCACACGGGAACGAAAGATTCAAACTTGTAGTTTATGTTTGTAGACTTATTTGTATTTTGGACTTTGTATGCACCATGTACTTGTAGAGATGGATCATCACATACTCACACACACAATCTTTAATGTTCTCTATGTAGCATGCAATGAGGGCAACTGGACCCATGAGTATCTCTAAGTGGGGCTCACTAATGCATTTTGTAATTACACATTAGGCGATGCTACACTTCCGGGAGTAGAAGACCCATCTTTATCGCAATTTGTAATTTTACTTGTATTCTAGCTTGGTTGTACGCATAGATAATTGGACTATGAGATAGACCTCATCACATATCCACACCGATGCATGCATAATTTTTGATATTTTGTCGGTGCAACATACAACCACTTCTTGGAGCTCGAGGAGAAAGCATTCTAATCCAATAGGTACTCTTTTGAGGATCATTGGAGCAAAAGAATGTGGAATTCAGAGGTGAGAATGAATTGACAAAGTGCCGTAGATATGGACTTGTGGATTTATGGGTATTCAGTTTTATATGTATTCCATTGCATATAATCACATAGGCAAACGCTTGATGCTGAATGTCACACACATGCATAATATTATATTTGCATAGTTTTAATATGGTGCATCATTCAGGTTCCTCAAAAAGCCATGGACAAATCCAAATGGAAAGGACGACAGTGCGCATAATGACTCATTTCCAACTCTGAAGTCCAGGAATACTAGGTGATTTTAGTTGTATTCGTACGCTTGGAATTATTAGGTATTATGTTTTTTGTGTATTTATATGCATAGGATTTGGTGGGCTGGCCTAAATTAGTCAGCTTTTTAGAATCTTGTAAGTTGTGTGCCTAAATGATAAATAAAGTGTGTATTTTCCAAAAAAAAAACCATAAACCCTAAACTTTAAATCCTAAACCTTAAACTATAAACTATAACCCAAACCCATAAACCCTAAATCCTAATTCTCCTGTTTTGCACTTTTATAATCAATTGACTAAGTGTTAAATTTAAAAAAAATTCACAACTTTTAGGAATGTCACTGATTTATCTTTTTGTATATGTAACATAAAGTCATGACTCAAGGGGTGAGTTATGGATTAAGTCTCTTTCTTGCTTTAGATTATTGTAGCATAGCAATGGTTATGATTGTATTTTTTGTTTCTCGAACACAAAATCATATCGAAGAGAATATGCCATAACTTGTGTCTCTATGTTGAACATATTGTTATGGCACTAACAATGATCATGAATACATATTTAATCACTATAATACAAGGTCACAGTATTGGATATGACCATAGCTTGTGTATTTTTTCTTTATTTTGCAAAGTCATTCCACTAGGAATGATTGTAACTTTGGACATTCCTCAAGAGCAAAAGTCATGACCCTAGAAATAGTTAAAGCTCGAGTACTACTCTTTATAACTTTATATAGCTAAAATTCTTATGATTGGAAATATCACTTATGGCTTTTTCCTTTGATTTGTGACCTCAAGTGTCAATATGCAAGACTAATATTTAGAGCAATGATTAAAACCTTTTATACGTTTGAATATGATTTATTTACACCTTTTTGGGTATTGTGAGCTTGTATACATAACTCATTTAATATAAAAAGAAAGAAATGATACATTTCATATCCTTGAGGATATAAAAAAAGGGCTTAGATTTGCCAATAAAATAAATTTTTTGATTCTTGATTGAAAGAGAGCCCATACTTCTTGCCCTGCTCAAACCACCCTGGGGCTAGTTTGTTCTAATAGGCTACAAGGTGGGTATTTTTTTAGAGGTGAACTATGTTTTAAAAAAATTGTATTGAGTGTGTGCATGAGAGATATTTTATAAGAAATTACAATAATCAATATAAATAGCATCCTTAACAACTAGCTATTTCAACACATAGGGGTACAACTTTGGTTTAGTCTGTTAGCATATATTAGTCAAATTACCATTAATAGCCCAGTGATTCAACATCAAATATGATGAGACAAAATGAAGATAAAGTAAAAGCTCCTATTATTTTGGTTAGAGCTTTAGCAATCATTCTAGAGTTGAGAGAGGAACAAAATAAATTCTTTTAATTATTCAGTATAATTTTAATTTTTATTTTAATTATTTATCATTTTATTTTTATAGAAATATTAATTACAAAATAAATTATTAGTGAGACATCTAATTTAAATTAAACCGGTATTTCCTAAATAATAAAGAATAAATCTCATTTTGTTTTCATTTTAATTTTAAATATTCAAATTTAATTATTTATTTGTTTATTTTTATATAAATATTAATTACAAAATAAATTATGAGTTACACAAATATAATTTATATAAATTATTTTTCATCAAAATAATATAGATAAACTTTTTAAAAGAAAACAAAATTCAAAACAAAAATTATTATATAGTAATATATTTTGCTTTGCTTCTGAATCATTTTAGATTTTGTAATTATTTTATAATTGATATCTATCTTATTAATAATAGATTATTAATTTATTTTTTGATCATTATTAGAATATTTATCAATAAAATAGTTTATATTGAATTTATATGATATATAAATATAATGATTATTATAACTAAATATTTAATTCACTTTTGAAAAAAATTTAAAAATTATTATATTTTCAAAGGTTTTAACATTAAAAATGAGAAAAAATAATAAAAATAAATTTTTTGTTATTTTATTTTTTAAATAAAACCTAAAGATCATTAAATGCTTACATACTTAAATCAGTAAACTCATAAATCCCGAGACCCCTAAATACATAAACCTTTTAACAGCTATATACTACTTAATAAATATTAAATCTCATTTTTATTTCTATTTATTATAATTTTAAATATTCATTTTAATTATTTATAGTTTACTTTTTTAGAAAAATTAATTACAAGATAAATTTCGAGTGAGACATATATTATTTAAATAATTTATTTTAATAAAAAAAATATAAGCTTATAAAAAGATATAAAATTTTAAAAATTAAATATTATTATTTGGTAATATATTTTGATTTGATTTTGAATTCATTTTGTGTTATATAAATATATTTTAATTAATATTTATATTATTAATAATAGTTTATTAATTTAATTTTTGATCATTATTATAATATCTATCATTAAAATTATTTATATTGAATTTATATGATATATAATTAGTAAGATTAATATAATTATACATGGTATTCTCATTTCAAAAAGTATTAAAAATTATTTTATTTTCAAAGGTTATAACCTTTGAAAATCAGAAAAAATCAAAAAAAAGTTTTTTTTATTTTTATTATATAAATAAAACCTATAAACCACTAAATACCGAAAAACATAAATTGATAAACTCCTAAACGACAAAACTACTAAATAATGAAACCATTAAACCAGTATACCACATATAATAAATCATAAATCGCATTTTAATTTGTATTAATTATAATTTTAAATATTCATATTAATTATTTATTGGTTTATTTTTTATTGAAATATTAATTACAAAATAAATAATGAGCGAGAAAACTATAATTTTAATAATTTATTTTTAATCATAAAAAAATATAAGCATATAAAAAGAAGTAAAAATTTAAAAACAAAAAATTATTATTTAATAATATATTTTATTTTGATTTGAATCATTATATATAGGTTTTTGAATTTTATTTTAATTGCTATCAATCTTATTAAGAATTGTTTATTAATTTATTATTTGATCAATTATATAATATCTAACAATAAAATTACTTATATTGAATTTAAATGTCTTATAATTATTAAGATTATTATAACTAAATATTATATTTATATTTACAAAAAATTTAAAAATTATTATATTTTCAAAGGTTATAACCTTCAAAAATGATAAAATATAACAAAAAAAATTTTTTTATTATTTAAATAAAACTTATAAACCACTAAATGCCTAAACATTTAAATTTCTAGACTCCTAAACCCCAAATCCCCCTAAATACTTAAACAAATAAACCTAAATAACCTAAATAATAAATAATAAATCTCATTTTTATTTGTATTTATTATAATTTTAAATATATATTTTAATTATTTTTTAGTTTATTTTTATAGAAATATTAATTACAGAATAAATAATGAGTGAGACATATATAATTTAAATAAATTATTTTTTATGAAAAAAAAATATAAGCTTATAAAAAAAACAAATTTTCAAAAATTTAAAATTTTATTTAGTTATATAATTTACTTTGATTTTAAATTATTTTGGGTTCTGCAAATATGTTTTAATTAATATTTGTCTTATTAATAATAGTTTATTAATTTATTTTTTGATCATCAAAATAATATATATTAATAAAATTAATAGTTAGAAAAATATAATTTAAATAATTTATTTTTGATCAAAAAATATATAAACTTATAAATCGATACAAAAATTTAAAATTAATATTTAGTAAAATATTTCACTTTGATTTTAAATCCTTTTAGGTTTTGTAAATATATTTTGAAGAATATTTATCTTATTAATAATTGTTTATTAATCTTTTGTATGATTATTATTATAATATATATCAATATAATTTTTTATATTGAATTTACATGATATATAATTATTAAGATTATCATAATTAAATATAGTATTCACATTTAAAAAAAATTTAAAAATTGTTATAGTTTCAAAGGTTATATTAAATTCTTTGTTATTTTATTTTTTAAATAAAACCTATAAACCACTAAATGCAAGGGGTGCTCATGGGACGGGATGA
Organism: Sapria himalayana; assembly: GCA_029783825.1. Taxonomy (NCBI): domain Eukaryota; kingdom Viridiplantae; phylum Streptophyta; class Magnoliopsida; order Malpighiales; family Rafflesiaceae; genus Sapria; species Sapria himalayana. The sequence goes on along the minus strand of JAREIK010002576.1, from coordinate 60,229 downwards.
GATGGGGATTACAAATCTCCAGTCCCTTCCAACAGTTCGAAGATTTTTTTTGAAGATCCAGACCCATTCCATAGGTTAAAAATATCAGGATGGGATGGGACAGAGAACGGGATTTTGGGTAGGAGAAAATGGTTCCGGGAGGGAATGGCATTCAGGACATTTTTTTCAATTTATTTTCTTCAAACCGGCCAAGTTAGTTCATGTCGAAACCTTTTGTTGTACCATTTATCATTCCATAGTTATGTATCTTTCGAACTCAAATTGGGCCAATTTTGATTTGTCAAATAGGCTAAATACCGCAAACGAGTTCAATTACCTTGTCAAAAGCTTTAATGTGCAGAAAAGTATAGAAATGTTAAATAGAAAGGGACCGAGTTGTGTGCTTAATTTGGTTCTTTGTTTTTTCACAAGTTGGCTTTATTCTGCCGAGTGAATGTTAACCATAATAGCAATATTATATTTTTTAAACAATTACTTAAAATATTAAGGAATAGCTAAAGATGACCACAAACATTGGTAGCATCAATTACTACTTACGCAATTGCTAAAATTAGGCAGCTTAATATAACAAAAAAATATAACTAATAACAACCATGATAATAATCATTTCAAAGGTCCAACCTAGAACACCAACGAAAATCCAAACCCAATTAATTATCTCTTCTACAACTCCTCCGTCTTCTTCCTCTAATGTAGAAGGACAACCAAAGATGAATATGTGTTAATCATGTTGACATTAATTTCTAAGATAAAGAGTAATAAAAAAAATTGTACCTTATAAAATTTAATACACCCATTCCTAATTTAGTTGGCCATCTATAGTTGGAAGAATATTTGGATATTGAGACCCCTCTAAAAATTGTAATTGAACCATATTTTTATTAAATTGAATGAATAAAATAAGTAAAAGTGAAATTAAAATTTACAAGATTTGTATACTAACCTGATTCATTATCATCAAGGTCTTGAACTAATTTTTCAATTTCAATTGGTTTGTTCCAGCTTCTCAACCAATCTTGTAGACATATGAGAATTTCAGTTGTAATAGGTATTAAAGAAGTCCTAAATTTATCTAAAGTTCTACCCCCAGTGCTAATTGTAGATTCGTAGGGCATAGTAGATGCTTGGATTGCAAATACATCCCTTGCTACATTTGCCAAAGAAGGATATCTAACCTCATTTACCTTCCACCAGTTTAGAAGATCAAAATCAATTCTATTTTTTTCAACTTTGTCCTCCAAGTACCTATCCAACTCATTCCAAAGCTACAACTTGTGTTCTTTCTCCAATTCAAAAAAAAAATCATCATCATAAGTATCACTACCATCAAACAAATCATCATTTTTATTCAACATAGTAGAAGAGAAATCATCTTCTTTTGATTCATCTTCATTTAAATCTTTATAATCATCCATCATCTCATTTAAAGAATTTATAACCTTTTTCACCAAATTTTTAGCCAATTCCTCTCCATAATGCTAAGTGTACTTAACCTTGAGATATTTGAGCTTATATCTAGGATCCAACACTACTGCTACAAAAAGCATAATATTTGTTGACTGAAGAGAACCCCAATATTTGTTGAATTTATGCATCATTTTCATACCCATTTCAGACACCATTGTATCTTTACTATTTTCACAAAGCTCAATTTTTTTCAAAATTCGAATATCTCAGAAAAATAAATACTAGAGGTAGAATATTATTAGCCAGAAAATTTACAAGTTACCTGATAAAAAGTTTTCATGAAATGAGACAAAATTTTGGCATTTGTTCAGTCTTTCTCAGTTGGAATGTTTGAACCAAACTCCTTCAAAAACGTTTTGTCTTTGTCCTCCAACTTATCAATGTCTTTTGATATTTTATATCAGTTTGTAGCATCAAATAAGTTGAATTATATCTTGTAGGACAATCTAATTGCAATGAAGATCCATATGTCAAGTTTGCTTCTTCAACACATAACTTAAACATATCTAATCTTTTAGGACTGCTCCTCACATATTTCACCACACCTCTAATTTTTTGAATAACACACTCAACTAAGGCAATGCCATCTCTGATAATTATGTTTAGGATATGAGCACAACATCTCATATGAAAATGCTCACCTCTCAAAGGTACAACACTTTTCTTCACACGCCTATTTTTCAATTGTTCAACTGCAACATCATTATTTGATGCATTGTCAACAGTAATGCACATCAACTTTCTCAATCCCCATTCATTCATGCAAAACTCAATAGCCTTTCTGATATTAACTCCAGAATGACTTTTAATTACATAAAAGTTCAAAAGCCTTTTATGCATATTCCATTGAGAATCAATAAAATGAACAATCAAACATATATAAGACAAATTTTGAATGCTAGTCCAAGTGTAAGTAGTCAATGAAACACTACAACAATGAGATGATATTCTATCAAATAATTTCTACTTTTCTTTCACAAACAAAGGAAAACAATCCCTCAATATAGAGTGCCTAGATGGAATTTTAAATTGAGGCACACTAAATTCACAAAACTCTTTAAACTCATCCCTCTCAACAAAACAAAAAGGCAATTCATCTTTTATGATAATTTTCACCAAAGCCTCCCTAACTAGTTGTTGATCAAATTGCCAACAAGTTAATTTGTTATCCTCTAAACAAGTACCTTTAGTGAAACTCAACAAAGATTATCACTTGTCTTTACCTTTGTGAGCTTCTATTAATTCTTTTTTTTGTGTGGAAATTTTCTAAAAGTCTCTCTCAAGTATTTCCATAAATGCGAAGTACATTGATCGCTTTTTGCCAACTTTTCTTTCCTACACCATATACAAGCTGCCCTACTAGTTTCATTTCCTTCTGAATCAACTAATATCTCATAAGTTTCCCAAATAGTAGACTTATACTTTTTATGAGCTTGAGGTTGAGATGTTCCTTGACTTTCTTTTACAATTGCAATTGAAGAACCTGCCGTAACAATAGGAGGGTTCGTGAAAGGATGATGATTGGATTTACCAGTACTTTGATCATTTGAGATGCGATCATCTTCTATTTATTGTATTTTTCGTTTACCACTAGATTGTGCCATATACATTACCATTAATTAATATGATATGTTAAGCATATATACATATAAATATTTCAAAGCAAGCAAGCTCTACAAAACTGACTTGTAACACATTCAGCACACTCATTCGACCCAACCACAACACAACAACTAATACTCAATGAAACTGACTAAGACACATAATAATAATAATTAATCACTCAATTCTCATCAGAAAAACAAACCAAAAGGCCGGTGGCATCTTAGACACGGTGGAAGCAACCGGAAGTTGACGGACAAGGGCTGGACCTAATGGAACACGTCTAAAATGGCGTGAAGTGGCCTGAAACTCGTCGGAACATCAATATGTGCGTCAGAATTGGATGGGCAGTAGCTGAATTGGTGGCATCTTCATGTTATATATATATATATATTCTTGGTTCTAATGTAGGTTTTTATTATGGGACGGTACTCAGGATGGATATTGCTTAAAATCCGGAATCATCCCTAAAGAAAAAATACGTGACAGAATGGGACGGGAAAAATCAAAGTCAACGGATTTTCTTAGTCCCGATTCTTTCGGGACAAGACTACTCGTCGGATCGCGAATCTTCGAGTCCCGTGAGCAGCCCTACTAAATGCATATAAAGTTAAATCAGTAAGCTCCTAAACCCCGTAATGTCTAAATACATAAACCATTAAACCGCTAAATACTACTTAATAATTAATAAATCTATTTTTTATTGATATTTATTATATTTCTAAATATTCATTTTAATTATTTATTAGTGTATTTATTTAGAAATATTTCTTACAAATTAAATTATGAGTGGGACAAATATAATTTAAATAATATTTTATTTATATAATAAAAATATACGCTTATAAAAGAAGTATAAAATTTAAAATTAAAAATTATTATCAAGTAATATAAGTTAATTTAATTTTGAATCAATTTGGGTTTTCTAATTATTTTTTAATTAATATCTATCTTAATATTAATAGTTTATAAATTTAATTTTTGATCATTATTATAATATCTATCAATAAAATAATTTATATTAAATTTATATGATATATAATTATTAATATTATTATAACAAAATATTGTATTAAAATTTCAAAAAATTTTAAATATTATTATATTTTCAAATGTTATAACCTATGAAAATGATAAAAAATTATAAAATTTTTTTTGTTATTTTATTTTTTAAAATAAAACCTATAAACCACTAAAAGCCTAAAAACATAAATCACTAAACTCCTAACGACAAAATCTCTAAATACTTAAATCATTAAACTTGTATACATTAATAATAAATCATAAATCTCATTTTAATTTTTATTCAGTATAATTTTAAATTTTTATTTAAATTATTTATCTATTTATTTTATAAAAATATTAATTACAAAATAAATTATTTGTGAGACCGATCTAATTTAAATTAAACCAGTATCCCTAAATAATAAAAAATAAATATCATTTTTTTTCATTATAATTTTAAATATTCATTTTAATTATTTATTTGTTTATTTATATATAAATATTAATTTCAAAATAAATTGAGTTAGACAAATATAATTTATATATATTACTTTTAATCAGAAAATTATAGATAAACTTTTTAAAAGATAAAAAAATTCAAAACAAAAAATTATTATATAGTAATATATTTTGCTTTGCTTCTGAATCATTTTATGTTTTGTAATTATATATTAATTGATATCTATCTTATTATTAATAGATTATTAAATTATTTTTTTCATCATTATTAGAATATTTTTCAATAAAAATGTTTATATTGAATTTATATGATATATAAATATAATGATAATTATAACTAAATATTGTATTCACTTTTGAAAAAAATTTTAAAATTATTATATTTTCAAAGGTTATAACCTTTGAAAATGTGAAAAAATAAAAAAAAAATATTTTTTCTTTGTTATTCTTTTGTTTAAATAAAACATATACACCACTAAATGCCTAAGCATTTAAATCACTAAGCTACAAAATCCCATTACCCCTATATAGATAAAACCTTTTAATCCGTATACCCTAAATAATAATTAATAAATTTCATTAATATATTTTTTCATCATAATTTAAAAAATTCATTTTGATTGTTTAGTTTTTTATTTTTATATATGTATTAATTATAAAATAAATTATGAGTTAAAAATATAATTTATCAAAATTATTTTTCATCAAAAAATTGATAAGCTTATAAAAAGAATAAAAATTTAAAAACAAATAATTATTAATTAGTATTATATTTTACTTTGATTTTGAATCATTTTAGGTTTTGGTATTATATTTTAAGTAATATCAATCTTATTCATAATAGATTTTTAATTTATTTATTGATAATTATTAGAATATCTATCACTAAAATTGTATATATTGAATTTATATGATATATAATTATTATGATTATTATTATTAAATATTGTATTCACTTTTGAAAAAAAATTTAAAATTATTATATTTTCAAAGGTTATAATCTTAAAAAATTAGAAAAAATAATAAAAATAAATTTTTAGTTATTTTATTTTTTTAAATAAAACCTATAAACCATAAATGCTTACTTTGTTAAATTAGTAAGCGCATAAACCCTGAAACCCCTAAATACATAAACATTTTAACATCTATATACTACTTAATAAATAATAAATCTCATTTTAATTTCTATTTATTATAATTTTAAATATTCATTTTAATTATTTATATTTTAATTATTTAGAAAAATTAATTACAAAATAAATTTCGAGTAGAGAAAATATTATTTAAATAATTTATTTTTAATCAAAAAAAATATAAGCTTATAAAAAGAATGACAAATATAAAAATTAAATATTATTATTTAGTAATATATTTTGATTTGATTTTGAAGCATTTTGTGTTATGTAAATAAATTTTAATTAATATTTATATTATTAATAATAGTTTATTAATTTAATTTTTGATCATTATTATAATATCTATCATTAAAATTGTTTATATTGAATTTATATGATATATAATTAGTAAGATTAATATAATTATAGATAGTATTCACATTTCAAAAAATTTTAAAAATTATTTTATTTTTAAAGGTAACCTTTGAAAATAATAAAAAATCTAAAAAAATTTTTAAATTATATTATATAAATAAAACCTATAAACAACTAAATACCTAAAAACATAAATTGATAAACTCTTAAATGACAAAACTCCTAAATAATCAAACTATTAAACCAGTATACCACATATAATAAATCATAAATCTCATTTTAATTTGTATTCATTATAATTTTTAAATATTCATTTTAATTATTTATTAGTTTATTTTTTATAGAAATAGTAATTACAAAATAAATAATGAGCAAGGCAACTATAATTTTAATAATTTATTTTTAATCAAAAAAAATATAAGCTTATAAAAATAAGTAAAGATTTAAAAACAAAAAATTATTATTTAGTAATATATTTTACTTTGATTTTGAATCATTAATATTGGTTTTGCAATTATATTTTAATTGCTATCAATCTTATTAAGTATAGTTTATTAATTTATTATTTCATCAATTTTATAATATCTAACAATAAAATTACTTATATTGAATTTAAATGTCTTATAATTATTAACATTATTATAACTAATATAAAGTTTATATTTGAAAAAAATTAAAAATTATTATATTTTCAAAGGTTAACCTTCAAAAATGATAAAAAATCACAAAAATAATTTTTTTATTTTTTTATTATTTAAATAAAACTAATAAACCACTAAATACCTAAACATTTAAATCTCTAGACTCCTAAACCCCTAAACCCACTAAATACTTAAACCATTAAACTTATATAACCTAAATAATAAATATCATTTTTATTTGAATTCTTTATAATTTTAAATATTCATTTTAATTATTTTTTAGTTTATTTTTATAGAAATATTAATTAAAAAATAAATAATGAGTGAGACATATAATTTAAATAAATTATTTTTATGAAAAAAAATATAAGCTTATAAAAATAAACAAAATTACAAAAATTTAAAACTTATTTAGTAATATCATTTATTCTTATTTTGAATTATTTTGGGTTCTGCAAATATATTTTAAATAAATATCTATCTTATTAATAATAGTTTATTAATTTATTTTTTGATCATCAAAATAATATATATTAATAAAATTTTTTATATTGAATTTACATCAAAGATAATTATTAATATTATTATAACTAAGTATTGTATTCATATTTTAGAACTATTAAAATATTATTATATTTTCAAAGATTATAAACTATGAAAATCACGAAAATTCATAAAAATAAATTTTTTGTTATTTCATTGATTAAATAAAACCTATAAACACCTAAATGTATAAACATATAAATCAATAAACTCATTAACCCCAAAACCACAATAAATTTAAACCATTAAATAGGTATACCCTAATAATAAATAATAAATCTCATTTTTATTAGTATTCATTATAAATTTATATATAAATTTTAATTATTTATTAGTTTATTTTTATAGAAATATAAATTAAAAAATAAATTAATATTGAGACAAATATAATTTAAATAATTTATTTTTCATCAAAAAATATATAACCTTATAAATGGATACAAAAATTTAAAAAATTAATATTAATATTTCGTAAAATATTTCACACTGATTTTGAATCATTTTAGGTTTTGCAAATATATTTTAAACAATATTTATCTTATTAATAATTGTTTATTAATCTTTTGTATGATCATTATTATAATATATATCAATATAACTATTTATATTGAATTTCCATGATATATAATTATCAAGATTATCATTACTAAATATAGTTTTCACATTTAAAAAATATATAAAAATTTTGATAGTTTCAAAGGTTATATCCTTCAAAAATGAGAACAAATAACAAAAAAAAATTTGATATTTTATTTTTTAAATAAAACCTATAAACTACTAAAAATTTTGAATATTTTATTTTATTTTTTACATAAAAATTTTGATATTTTATATAGGTTTAATGGTTTAAGTATTTACGGGGTTTTGGGGTTTAGGAGTCTAGTGATTTAAATGTTTAGGCATTTAGTGGTTTATAAGTTTTATTTAAATAATAAAATAATAAAAAAATTATTTTTGTGATTTTTTATCATTTTTGAAGGTTATAACCTTTGAAAATATAATAATTTTAAAATTTTTTCAAATGTAAATATAATATTTAGTTTTAATAATCTTAATAATTATTAGACATTTAAATTCAATATAATTAATTTTATTGTTGTATATTATAAAATTGATCAAATAATAAATTAATAAACTATTCTTATTAAGATTGATAGCAATTAAATTATAATTGCAAAACCTATATATAATGATTCAAAATCAAATTAAAATATATTACAAAATAATAATTTTTTGTTTTTAAATTTGTACTTCTTTTTATAAGCTTATATATTTTTTTTGATTAAAAATAAATTATTAAAATTATAGTTGTCTCGCTCATTATTTATTTTGTAATTAATATTTTTATAAAAAATAAACTAATAAATAATTAAAATGAATATTTAAAATTATAATGAATACTAATTAAAATGAGATATATGATTTATAATATGTGTTATCCCAGTTTAATGGTTTGATTATTTAGGAGTTTTGTCATTTAGGAGTTTATCAATTTATGTTTTTAGGTATTTAGTGGTTTAAAGGTTTTATTTATATAATAAAAATAATTTTTTTTTTTAGATTTTTTCAGATTTTCAAAGGTTATAACCTTTGAAAATAAAATAATTTTTAAAATTTTTTGAAATGTGAATACCAGATATAATTATATTATCGTACTAATTATATATCATATAAATTCAATATAAATAATTTTAATGATAGATATTATAATAATGATCAAAAATTAAATTAATAAACTATTATTAATAATATAAATATTAATAAAAATATATTTACATAACACAAAATGATTCAAAATCAAATCAAAATATATTACTAAATAATAATATTTAATTTTTAAATTTTTTTTTGTTTTTATAACCTTATATTTTTTTTTATTAAAATAAATTATTTAAATAATATTTGTTTCACTCGAAATTTATTTTGTAATTAATTTTTCTAAAAAATTAAACTATAAATAATTAAAATGAATATTTAAAATTATATTAATTAGAAATAAAAATGAGATTTATTATTTATTATGTAGTATATAGTTGTTAAAAGGTTTATGTATTTAGGGGTTTTAGGATTTATGAGCTTACTAATTTAAGTAAGTAAGCATTTAATGATATATAGGTTTTATTTTAAAAATGAAATAACAAAAAATTTATTTTTATTATTCTTTCTCATAATTTAAGGTTATAACCTTTGAAAATATAATAATTTTAATATTTTTTTCAAAAGTGAATTCAATATTTAGTTATAATTATCATTATATGTATATATCATATAAATTAAACATAAACTATTTTATTCATAAATATTCTAATAATGATGAAAAATAATTAATAATCTATTATTAATAAGATAGATATTAATTATAATATAATTACAAAACCTAAAATGATTTAGAAGAAAAGTAAAATATATTACTATATATTAACTTTTTGTTTTGAAATTTTTTTTTCTTTTAAAAAGTTTATCTATATTATTTTGATGAAAAATAATTTATATAAATTATATTTGTGTAACTCATAATTTATTTTGTAATTAATATTTATATAAAAATAAACAAATAAATAATTAAATTTGAATATTTAAAATTTAAATGGAAAAAAAAAGAGATTTTTTCTTTATTATTTATGATGTACCGATTTAATTTAAATTAGATCTGTCTCAGTAATAATTTATTTTGTAATTAATATTTTTATAAAAATAAATGATAAATAATTAAAATAATAATTAAAATTATATTGAATATTTAAAATAATTTATTTCTTTCCTCTCTCAATTCTAGAATGATTTCTAAAGCTCTAACCAAAATAATAGGAGCTTTTACTTTATCTCTATTATGTCTCATCATATTTGATGTTGAATCACTGGGCTATCAAATGTAATTTTACTCATATACGCTAACAAACTAAACCAAAGTTGTCCCCCTATGTGTTGAAATAGCTAGTTGTTGAGGAAGCTATTTATATTCATTATTGTAATTTCTTCAAAAATATCTCTCATTCATAGACTCAAAGCAATTTTTTTAAAACATAGTTCACCTCTAAAAAAATAACCACCTTGTAGCCTATTAGAACAAACTAGCCCCATCTCCCAGGGTGGTTTGAGCAGGGTAGGAAGTATGGGCTCTCTTTCAATCAAGAATCAAAAAATTTATTCTATTGGCATGTCTAATCCTTTTTTTTATATCCTAATGGATATGAAAAGTATCATTTCTTTTTTTTATATTAAATGAGTAATGTATACAAGCTCACAATACCCAAAAAGGTGTAAATGAATCATATTCAAATGTATAAAAGGTTGTAATCATTGCTCAAAATATTAGTCTTGCATATTGACACTTGAGGTCACAAATAAAAAAAAAGCCATAGTAATATTTCCAATCCCAAATAGCTATAGAAAGTTATAAAGAGTAGTACTCGATCTTTAACTATTTCTAGGGTCATGACTTTTGCTCTTGAGGGATGTCCAAAGTCACAATCATTCCTATTGCAATGACTTTGCAATATAAAAATAAAATGCACAAGCTAAGGTCATATCCAATACTGTGACCCAGTATTATAGTGATTAAATATGTATTCATGATCATTCTTAGTGCCATAACAATATGTTCAATAGAGAGACACAAGTTATTGCATATTCTCATCGATATGATTTTGTGTTCTAGAGACAAAATATACAATCATGACCATTGCTAATGCTAGAATAATCTAAAGCAAGAAAGAGAGTGAATTCATAACTCACCCCTTGAGTCATGACTTTGTGTTACATATAAAAAAAGATAAATCTGTGACAGTCCTAAAATTTGTGAATTTCAATTTAAATTTAACACTTAGTCATTTGATTATAAAAGTTCAAAACATGAGATTTAGGATTTAGGGTTTATGTAGTCGGGTTATAGTTTATCATTTAAAGTTTAGGATTTAAAGTTTAGATTTTATGGTTTTTTTTTTGTTTTTTTTTTGGAAAATACACTCTTTAATTATCATTTAGGCACACAACTTACAAGAGACTACAAAGCTGACTAATTTAGGCCAGCCCATCAAATCCTATGCACCTTAATGATTCTATGCATAAAATATATAAAAAAAAACATAAAGCCTAATAATTCCAAGCATACGAATAGAACTAAAATCACCTAGCATTCCCGGACTTCAGAGTTGGCATTGAGTATTTATGCGCACTGCGTCCTTTCCATTCTGATTTGTCAAAACCTTTTGGAGGAACCTGAATGATGCACCATATTAAAACTATGAAAATATAAGATAGTGCCTGTGTATGCATGCAACATCAAGAATTTGCCTATGTCATTGCTATGCAATGGAATACATGTAAAACTGAATACCCATAAATCCACAAGTCCATATCTACGGCACTTAGTAAATTCATTCTAACCTCTTAATTCCACATTCTTTTGCACCAATGATCCTCAAAAGAGTTTCTCTTGGGTTAGAATGCTTCCTCCTCGAGCTACAAGAAGTGGTTGTATGTTGCACCGACAAAATATCAAAAAATATGCATGCATCGCTGTGCATGTGTGATGCGGTCCATCTCATAGTCTAATTTTTACGCGTACAACCAAGCTAGAATATAAGCAAAATGAAAAAATTCTATAAAGATGGGTCTTCTGCTCCCGAGAGTGTAGCATCGCCTAATGTGTAATTACAAAATGCATTAGTGGGCCCCACTTAGAGATACTCATGGGTCCATTTGCCCTCATTGCATGCTGCATAGAGAACAGACAAGATTGTGTGTGTGAGTATGTCATGATCTGTCTCTACAAGTTCATGGTGCATACAAACTTAAAAATACAAATAAGACTACAAACATAAACTACAAGTTTGAATATTGCTCCCGTGTGGCTGGTCTGGACTCTATTGTTTACTGGCCCTACTTGGTGATGCTTCGGATATTGCCGGCTCTCCAATTAATCCTGGATTACCCACTACTTCCTGTTGGGTGATGGTTGGGTGGCCCTCTATGCTGCCTGATAGGGCAGGTGGGACTCCCGACTACTTTGTTCTACACGTCAGTTGTCTGAATGTTATCATCCCAGCTTGCTAGTGGGGCCCTCTACATGACATTGGCCAATACTTCTGGTTGCTTCCAGGACTTGCTAGCCCCTCTAAATGCTACACCAAAATGGACAAGATATGTGCACGTGTGTACTGTGGTACGTCGCTATGTGTGTGTGGTGCAGCAGTATCAGGGTTTAAGAGTTTAGTAATTTAAGTATTTAGCTATTTTGTGGTTTATAGGTTTTATTTAAATAATTAAATAACAAAAAAATTATTTTATGAATTTTTCTCATTTTCAAGGTTATAACCATTGAAAATAATATAATTTTTATTTTTTTTTCAAATGTTAATACAATATTTACTTATAATAATCATAAAAATTAAATATCATGTAGATTCAATATAAATAATTTTATTTATCGATATTATAATACTGATCATAAAATAGATTAATAAACAATAATTAATAAGATAGATATTAATTAAAATATATTTGCAAAACCTAAAACGATTCAAAATCAAAGTAAAATATATTACTAAATAATATTTTTTATTTTTAAATTTTTGATTCTTTTTATAAGCTTATAAATTTTTTTGATGAAGATACACTATTTAAATTATATTTGTCTCATTCATAATTTTATTTTGCAATTAATATTTTTATAAAAATAAAATAATAAATAATTAAAATGAATATTGAAATTATAATGAATACAAATAAAAATGATATGTATGATTAATTATTTAGAGTATACAGGTTTAATGGTTTAAGTATTTATGAGTTTAGGAGTTTAGTGATTTAAGTGTTTAGGCATTTAGTAGCTTATATGTTTTATTTAAATATTGAAATAACAAAAAAATTATTTTCCAAATTTTTTATCAATTTTGAAGTTTATAATCTTTATAAATATAATAATTTTTAAATTTTTTTCAAATGTGAATACAATATTTAGTTATAATAAACTTAATGATTATATATCATGTAAATTAAAAACAAACTATTTTATTGATAGGTATTAATAAACTAAATATAAATATAAATATAATAATGATCAAAAAATAAATTAATAAACTATTATTTATTGATAGATATTTATATATTATTTATAAATACTTAAACCTTTAAAGATGGTTTAAATGTTTAAGTATTTAAGGGTTTTGAGGTTTAGGAGTTTAATGATTTAATAGTTTAGGCATTAAGTAGTTTATAGGTTTTATATAAACAATAAAATAACAAAAAATTTATTTTTGTGATTTTATCTAATTTTCAAAGATGATAACCTTTAAAAATATAATAATTTTTAAATTATTTTAAAATGTAAATATAATATTTAATTATAATAATCATCATATTTATATATCATATAAATTCAATATAAATAATTTATTGATATATATTCTAATAATGATCAAAAAATAAATTAATAATCTATTATTAATAAGATAGATATCAATTAAAATATAATTACAAAACCTAAAATGAATCAGAAGCAAAGCAAAATATATTACTATATAATAATTTTTTATTTAATTTTTTTTTATTTTAAAAAGTTTATGTATATTTTTTTGATGAAAAATAATTTATATAAATTATATTTGTCTATCTCATAATTTATTCTGTAATTAATAAATTTATAAAAATAAACAAATAAATATTTAAAATGAATATTTTAAATTATAATGAAAAAAAATGAGATTTATTATTTAGTGATACCAGTTTAATTTAAATTAGATATTTCTCACTAATAATTTATTTTGTAATTAATATTTCTATAAAAATAAACTGATAAATATTTAAAATAATATTTAAAATTTTATGAAATGTGAATACAATACTTAGTTATAAAAATATTAATAATTATATATCATATAAATTTAATATAAATAATTTTATTGATATATACTATACTAAAGATCAAAATTAAATTTATAAACTATAGATATTAAGATAGATATTAATTAAAAAATAATTATAAAACCCAACTTGATTCAAAATTATAGTAAAATATATTTCTGGATAATAATTTTTAATTTTTAAATTTTTACTTCTTTTATAAGCATATATATTTTTTAAATTATATTTGTCGCACTCATAATTTATTTTGTAATAAATATTTCTATAAAAATAAACTAATAAATAATTAAAATGAATAATTAAAATTATAATAAATAGAATTAAAAATTAGATTTATTAATTATTAAGTAGTATAGAGTGGTTTAATGGGTTATGTATTTTGGCATTACGGAGTTTAGGAGTTTACTGATTTAACTGTGCATGCATTTAGTGGTTTATACGTGTTATTTAAAAAAATATCAAAAAATTTATTTTTTTTATTTTTTGATATTTTCAAAGGTTATACCTTTGAAAATATAATAATTTTTAATTTTTTTTCAAAAGTGAATACAATATTTAGTTATAATAATCATTATATTTATAGATCATATAAATTCAATATAAATATTTTTATTTATAAATATAAATTTTAGGTGTTTTAATGATTTAAGTATTTAGGCATTTAGTGGTTGATAGGATTTATTTAAACAATGAAATAACAAAAAAATTATTTTTGTTATTTTTTCACATTTTCATATGTGATAACATTTGAAAATATAATAATTTCAAAATTTTTTTAAAATGTGAATAAAATATTTAGTAATAATAATCATTATAATTATATAAATATAAACTAATTATAAATAATTTTATTGATAGATATGATATCAATTATCAAAAAATAAATTAATAAACTATTATTAATATGATAGATATAAATTAAAATATAATTACAAAACCTAAACTGATTCAAAATCAATGTGAAATTAATTACTATATAATAATTTTTTGTTTTTAATTTTTTACTTCTTTTTATAAGATTATATTTTTTTTTATTAAAAGTATTTTATTAATATTATATTTGTCTGACTAATTATTTATTTTGTAATTAATATTTATGTAAAAATTAAACTAATAAATATTTAAATTTAATATTTAAAATTATAATGAATACAAATTAAAATGAGATTTAAGATTTATTATTGCTGTATATGTAATTTATTTTTTGATAATCTGTTTGTATAAACAAATATTTTTTATTTTTTAATATTTTCATGTAAGTGTAGGAAAGGTAATATTAGGAGGCGGGGGATGTAGTAGTAGCACAATAACGGAGGTCTCGCTTACCAGACAATGGGTCAAAATTGGAGCAGAACCTGACCCATCTCATGATCCAACCCACTTCTGTTAAAGGAACTAAAATAAATTTTAATATAAAATGTTTTATAATTTTATTTTCGGGTGGCTGTTTTTGGACCCGTGGAACTGTTCATCGGCTCTTTCCCTTCTCTATGTGTGATTTATCACAACTATTCTGGGTGCTGCATACTGTAAGATAGTTTGGTTGATTTAATTTATAACGCAAAAGCATTTTCTGGTGGATTTTGCAAGTCGTACTGAGTGACTAGCGAAGCACGTTATTTTCGGTGTTTATTTTTCGTTTTTTGATTCTATCATGGATGGTTGCTGAATTGGGTTATATATATTGCTTGTTTTCTGTTGTTTCTGTGTTTCTGTATCTCAATCTCACTACCGTAGAAGCACAATTGCCCACA
>JAREIK010002576.1:0-39295 GCA_029783825.1 Sapria himalayana | reverse complement strand
TTATTATTAAAAAAAATAAATTATTAGTGATTATTAGATATATTATAAATAATTTATTTTTCATCAAAAAAAAATATATGCTTATAAAAAGCAAAAATTGTAAAAATAAAAAATTATTTTTTATTAATATATCTTATTTAATTTTGAATCATTTTAGATTTTACAATTATATTTTAATTTATATCATTCTTATTAATACTCGTTTATTAATTAATTTATTGATCATTATTATAATATTTATTAATAAAATTATTTATATTTAGTTTACATTATATAAAATTATTAAGATTATTATAACTAAATAATATATTCAAATTTAAAAAAAAATTGAAAATATTATATTTTCAAAGGTTATAACCATTAAAAATTAAAAAAAACAAAAAATTAAATTTTATATTTTTTCATTCTTTAAATAAAAACAATAAATCACTAAAGGCTTAAACACTTAAATCACTAAACCCCAAAACACCTAAATACCTAAACCATTAAAACTGTATATCCTCCATCATTAATAATAAATCTCACTTTTATTTGTATTCATTATAATTTTAAATATTCATTTTAATTATTTATTAGTTTATTATTATAGAATTATAAATTACAAAATATATTATGAGGAAGACAAATATAATTTAAGTAATATACTTTAAATAATAAAAAATATAAACTTAGAAAAAGAAGAAAACATCAAAAACATTATTATTTAGTAATTTATTTTACTTTGATTTTGAATAAATTTAGGTTTTGAAATATATTTTAAATAATATCATCTTATTTATAATAGTTTATTAATTAATTTTTTGATCATTAATATATAATCTATCAATATGATTCTTTATATTGAATTTATATGATATATAATTGTTATTATTATCATAACTAAATATAGTATTCACATTTAAAAAATTTAAAAATTATTATATTTTCAAAGGTTATATAACCTTCAAAAATGAGAAAAAATAAAAAAAATAAATTTTTTGTTATATCATTGTTTAAATATTATTTATAAAACAATAAATACCTAAACACATAAATCTCTAAACTTCTAAACCCTGAAGCCCTTAAATACGTAAACCTTTAATCTCGTAAACTTTAAATATAATTAAAATAATTTATTGAAATATTAATTACATAATAAATTATGAGTGATACAAATATAATTTAAATAATTTATTTTTAATCAAAAAAATATATAATCTTAGAAAATGAGGGAAAAACTAAATAATAAAAATTATTATTTAGTAATAAATTTACTTTGATTTTTAATCAATTTAGTTTTTGTAATTAAATTTTAATTTATATTTATCACATTAATTATAGTATATTAATTTATTTTTTGATCATTGATATAATATCTATCAATAAAATTGTTTATATTTAGTTTATATTATATCTTGTTATAATAATTCTTATTTCTAAATATTTTTTTAACATTTTTAAAAAATTTTTAAATAATTATATTTTCAAAGGTTATAATCTTGAAAAATTTGAAAAAATATCAAAAATAATTTATTTGTTATTTTATTATTTAAATAAAACCTATAAACCACTAAATGCCAAAATACTTAAATGAATAACTTATAAATCTCGAAAACCCAAAATAGATAATTTTTTTAATCAGATATATCCTAAATAATAAACAATAAATCCTTTTTTATTTTTTTCATTATAATTTTAAATATTAATTTTAATTATTTATTTGTTTATTTTTATATAAATATTAATTACAAAATAAATTATGAGTTAGACAATTATTATTTATATAAATTTTTTTTCATCAAAAAAAATATAGATAAACTTATTAAAAGAAAAAAAATGAAAAACAAAAAATTATTATATAATAATATAATTTGCTTTGCTTCTGAATCACTATTGGTTTTGTAAATATATTTTAATTGATATCTATCTTATTAATAATAGATTATTAATTTATTTTTTGATCATTATTAGAATATTTATCAATAAAATTGTTTATATTGATTTTATATGATATATAAATATAATGATTATTATAACTAAATATTGAATTCACTTTTGAAAAAAATTTAAAAATTATTATATTTTCAAAGAATATAACCTTTGAAAATGTGAAAAAATAAAAAAAAATAAATTTTTTTGATATTTCATTGTTTAAATAAAATATCTAAACCACTAAATGCCTAAACACTTAAATCAATAACTCCTAATTCTCTAAAACCCTAAATAATAAATAATAATACTTTTAAACTAGTAACCCTAAATAATAAATAATAAATAATAAATAATAAATCTCAATATTATTTTTTTCATTATAATTTTAAATATTCATTTTAATTATTTATTTGTTTATTTTTATATAAATATTAATTACAAAATAAATTATAAGTTAGACAAATATAATTTATTTAAATTATTTTTCAATAAAATGAAAAATAATTTATTTTAAAAGAAAAAAAAATTTCAAAATAACAAATTATTATATAGTAATATATTTTGCTTTCTTCTGAATCATTTTTATATAGTAATATATTTTTCATCTAAATATTATTATTTAGTAATATATTTTGATTTGATTTTGAATCATTGTTTTATTTAAATATATTTTAATTATTATTTATATTATTAATAAAAGTTTATTAATTTAATTTTTGATCATTATTATAATATCTATCATTAAAATTGTTTATATTGATAAACAATTTTAATATAAATGAAATTATTATTTATAATAATAATTTATGAATTTATAATAACTATTAAAATTATTGATTTTATTATTATAATATTAATTTTTGATCATTATTATATTAACTATTAAAATTATTGTAATAGTTTATGAATTTATATGATATATAATTAGTAATATTAATATAATCATACATAGTATTCACATTTCAAAAAATTTTAAAAATTATTTTATTTTTAAAGGTTATAACCTTTGAAAATCAGAAAAAATCTTAACAAAAAATTTTTTATTTTAATTTGTATAAACCTATAAACCTAAAAAAAATTTTAACGGTTTTATTTATTATATAAATAAAACCTATAAATCACTAAATGCTAAAAAACATAAATTGATAAACTCCTAAATTACAAAACTCCTAAATAATCAAACCATTAAACTAGTATACCACTTATAATAAATCATAAATCTCATTTTAATTTGTATTCATTATAATTTTAAATATTCATTTTAATTATTTATTAGTTTTTTTTTTATAGAAATATCAATCACAAAATAAATAATGATTATTAGTTTATTTATATGATATCTATCTTATTAATAATAGATTATTAATTTATTTTTTGATCATTATTAGAATATTTATCAATAAAATTGTTTATTTTGATTTTATATGATATATAAATATAATGATTATTATAACTAAATATTGAATTCACTTTTGAAAAAAATTTAAAAATTATTATATTTTCAAAGAATATAACCTTTGAAAATGTGAAAAAATAAAAAAATATATATTTTTTTGATATTTCATTGTTTAAATAAAATATCTAAACCACTAAATGCCTAAACACTTAAATCAATAACTCCTAATTCTCTAAAACCCTAAATAATAAATAATAATACTTTTAAACTAGTAACCCTAAATAATAAATAATAAATAATAAATAATAAATCTCAATATTATTTTTTTCATTATAATTTTAAATATTCATTTTAATTATTTATTTGTTTATTTTTATATAAATATTAATTTCAAAATAAATTATAAGTTAGACAAATATAATTTATATAAATTATTTTTCAATAAAATGAAAAATAATTTATTTTAAAAGAAAAAAAATTTCAAAATAACAAATTATTATATAGTAATATAGTTTGCTTTCTTCTGAATCATTTTTATATAGTAATATATTTTTCATCTAAATATTATTATTTAGTAATATATTTTGATTTGATTTTGAATCATTGTTTTATTTAAATATATTTTAATTATTATTTATATTATTAATAAAAGTTTATTAATTTAATTTTTGATCATTATTATAATATCTATCATTAAAATTGTTTATATTGATAAACAATTTTAATATAAATGAAATTATTATTTATAATAATAATTTATGAATTTATAATAACTATTAAAATTATTGATTTTATTATTATAATATTAATTTTTGATCATTATTATATTAACTATTAAAATTATTGTAATAGTTTATGAATTTATATTATATATAATTAGTAAGATTAATATAATTATAGTTAGTATTCAGATTTCAAAAAATTTTAAAAATTATTTTATTTTTAAAGGTTATAACCTTTGAAAATCAGAAAAAATCTAAACAAAAAATTTTTTATTTTAATTTGTATAAACCTATAAACCTAAAAAAATTGTAAAGGTTTTATTTATTATATAAATATAACCTATAAATCACTAAATGCCTAAAAACACAAATTGATAAACTCCTAAACGACAAAACTCCTAAATAATCAAACCATTAAACTAATATACCACTTATAATAAATCATAAATCTCATTTTAATTTGTATCCATTATAATTTTAAATATTCATTTTAATTATTTATTAGTTTATTTTTTATAGAAATATCAATCACAAAATAAATAATGATTATTAGTTTATTTATATGATATCTATCTTATTAATAATAGATTATTAATTTATTTTTTGATCATTATTAGAATATTTATCAATAAAATTGTTTATTTTGAATTTATATGATATATAAACATAATGATTATTATAACTAAATATTGAATTCACTTTTGAAAAAAATTTAAAAATTTTTATATTATCAAAGGTATAACCTTTGAAAATATCAAAAAATAATAAAAATAAATATTTTGTTATTTTAAATTATAAATAAAACCTATAATTCACTAAATGCATACACAGTTAAATCAGTAAACTCTTAATGCCCGTAATGCCTACATACATAAACCATTAAACTGCTATATGCTACTTAATAATTAAGAAATCTAATTTATATTTCAATTTATTATTATTTTTAAGATTCATTTTAATTATTTATAAGTTTATTTTTATAGAAATATTTATTACAAAATAAATTATGAATGTGACAAATATAATATGAACAATTTATTTTTAATCAAAAAAAAATATATACGCTTATAAAAGAAGTAAAAATTTAAAAATTAAAAATTATTATCCAATAATATTTTTTACTTTAATTTTGAATCAATTTGGGTTATGTAAATATTTTTTAATTAATATTATTATTATTATTAATAGTTTATTAATTTAATTTTTGATCATTATTATAATATCTATCAATAAAATTGTTTATATTGAATTTATATGATATATACTTATTAAAATTATTATAACTAAATAATGTATTCACATTACAAAAAATTTTAAATATTATTATATTTTCAAAGGTTATAACCTATGAAAATTAATAAATATTATTATATATTATTTATTATTATATGATATATAAATATTATTATATTTTAAATATTATTATAACTAAATATTATTATATTATTATAACCTATGAAAATGACAAAAAATTAAAAATTTTTTTTTGTTATTTTATTGTTTAAATAAAACCTATAAACCACTAAATACCTAAAAACATAAATCGCTATACTCCTAAATGACAAAACTTTTAAATACTTAAACTATTAAATTGGTATACATTAATAATAAATTATAAATCTCATTTTAATTTTTATTAAGTATAATTTTAAATTTTTATTTTAATTATTTAACAGTTTATTTTTATATAAATATTAATTACAAAATAAAATATTAGTGAGCCAGATCTATTTTAAATAATTTATTTTTATCAAAAAAATATATATGCTTATAAAAAGAATCAAAATTTTAAAAACAAAAATTTATTATTTTGTAATATATTTTATTTTGATTTTGAATCATTTTTGTTTTAGCAATAATATTTTAATTTATATCATTCTAATTAATAATAGTTTATTTATTTTTTATTGATCATTATTATAATATCTATTAATAAAATTATTTATATTGAGTTTACATAATATAAAATTATTAAGAATATTATAACTAAATATTATATTAACATTTAAATTTAATTAAAAATTATTATATTTTCAAAGGTTATAACCTTCAAAAATTAAAAAAATCAAAAAATTTAATTTTTTATTTTTTCATTCTTTAAATAAAAACTATAAATCACTTAAGTCCTAAACACTTAAATCACTAAACCCCAAAACACCTAAATACTTAAATCATTAAACTAGTACATCCCTAATAATAAATAATAAATCTCTATTTTATTTGTATTCATTATAATTTTAAATATTCATTTTAATTATTTATTAGTTTATTTTTATAGAATTATAAATTACAAATAAATTATGTTGAAGACAAATATAATTTAAATAATATACTTTTAATAACAAAAAATATAAACTTATAAAAAGAAGCAAGACATCAAAAAAATTTTTATTTAGTATTATATTTTACTTTGATTTTGAATACATTTATGTTTTGCAAATATATTTTAAAAAATATCTATCTTATTAATAATAATTTTTAATTTATTTTTTGATCATTAATATAATATCTATCAATATAATTGTTTATATTGAATTAACATGATATATAATTATACCGATTATCATAACAAAATATAGTATTCACATATAAAAGAAATTTCAAAATTGTTATATTTTCAAAGGTTATAACCTTCAAAAATGATAAAAAATAATAAAATTAAATTTTTTGTTATAGCATTGTTTAAATAAACTACTAAATACATATATCTCTAAACTACTAAACTTCGAAGCCCCTAAATACCTAAACCTTTAAACTCGTAAACCTTAAATATAATTTAAATAATTTATAGAAATATTAAATACAAAATAAATTATGAGTGACAAATATAATTTTAATAATATATTTTTTATCATAAAAAAAATATAATCTTATAAAATGATACAAAAACTAAAAAAAATTATTATTTAGTAATAAAGTTTACTTTGATTTTGAATCATTTTAGGTTTTTTAATTATATTTTAATTTATATCTATCATATTAATAATAGTTTATTAATTTATTTTTTGATAATTGATATAATATTAATCAATAAAATTGTTTATATTTATTTTATATTATATATAGTTATAATAATTATTATTACTAAATATTGTATTAACATTTTTAAAAAATTTTAAAATTATTATATTTTCAAAAGTTATGACATTTGAAAATTTTAAAAAATATCAAAAATAAATTTTTTGTTATTTTATTGTTTAAATAAAAGTAATAAACCATTAAATGCCTAAATAATTAATTAATAACTTCTAAATCTCGATATCCCTAAATAGATAAATTTTTTAAACAGGTATATCATAAATAATAAATAATTAATCTCATTTTTTTTTCATTATAATTTTAAATATTCATTTTAATTATTTATCTGTTTATTTTTATATAAATACAAATTAAATTATAAGTTAGAAAAATATAATTTATATAAATTATTTTTCACAAAAAAATATAGATAAACTTATTAAAAGAAGATAAAAATTTAAAACAAAAAATTATTATGTAGTAATATATTTTACTTTGTTTATGAATCGTCTTAGGGTTTGAAATTATATTTTAATTGATATAAACTTATTAATAATAGATTATTAATTTATTTTTTGATCATTATTAAAATTTTTATCAAAAAAAATGTTTAATTTAATTTATATAATATATAAATTTAATAATTATTATAACTAAATATTGTATTCACTTTTGAAAAAAATTTAAAATTATTATATTTTCAAAGATTATAACCTTTGAACATGTGAAAAAACAAAACAAAAAATTTTTTATTTCATTGTTTATATAAAACAGATAAATCACTAAATGCTTAAATACTTAAATCACTAAACTACAAAATCCCGATACCCCTATATAGATAATCGTTTAAAGGGGTATCCCCTAAATAATAATTAATAAATCTCATTTTTATTTGTTTTCATTTTAATTAAAAAAAATTCATTTTGATTGTTTAGTTTTTATATTATATATATATATTAATTATAAAATAAATTATGAGTTAAAGATATAATTTATAAAAATTATTTTTCATCAAAAAATAGATAAGCTTAGAAAAAGAATAAAAATTTAAAATCAAATAATTATTATAAAGTAATATATTTTTCTTTGCTTTTGGATAATTTTAGGTTTTGATATTATATTTTAAGTAATATCAATCTTATTCATAATAGATTTTAAATTTATTTTTTGATAATAATTAGAATATTTATCAATAAAATTATTTATATTGAATTTATATGATAAATAATTATTATGATCATAAACCCCGTAATGCATATAAACTACTAAATGCATACACAGTTAAATCAGTAAACTCATAAACCCCGTAATGCCTAAATACATAAACCATTAAACTGCTATATACTACTTAATAATTAATAAATCTAATTTTTATTTCTATTTATTATAATTTTAAATATTTATTTTAATTATTTATTAGTTTATTTTTATTTAAATGTTTATTAGAAAATAAAGTATGAGTATGATAAAAATAATTTAATTAATTTATTTTTAATAAAAAAAATATACGGTTCTAAAAGAAGTAAAAATTTAAAAATTAAAAATTATACGGTAATATATTTTTCTTTAATTTTGAATCAATTTGGGTTTTGTAAATATTTTTTAATTAATATTGATCTTTTTATTAATAGTTTATTAATTTAATTTTTGATCATTATTATATTTTCTATCAATAAAATTGTTTATATTGAATTTATATGATATATAATTATTAATATTATCATAACTAAATATTGTATTCACATTTCAAAAAATTGTAAATATTATTATATTTTCAAAGGTTATAACCTATGAAAATTATAACAAATAATAGAAATTTTTATTTTATTTTATTTTTTTATATAAAACCTATAAACCACTAAAAGCCTAAAAACATAAATTGCAAAACTTTTAACTACAAAACCTCTCAATACTTAAACCATTAAACTGTTATACATTAATAATAAATCTTAAATCTAATTTTAATTTTTATTTAGTATAATTTAAAATTTTTATTTTAATTATTTATTAATTTAATTTTATAGAAATATTAATTACAAAATATATTATTAGTGAGATGGATCTAATTTAAATTAAACCGGTATCCCTAAATAATAAATAATAAATCTCATTTTTTATTATAATTTTAAATATACATTTTAATTATTTATTTGTTTATTTATATATAAATAATAATAACAAAAATAAATTATGAGTTAGACAAATATAATTTATATAAATTATTATTCATCAAATAAATATAGATAAACTTATTAGAAGAAAAAAAAATTCAAAAACAAAAAATTATTATATAGTAAAATATTTTTCTTTGCTTCTGAATGATTTTATGTTTTGTAATTATATTTTAAATGATACCTATCTTATTATTAATGGATTATTAATTTATTTTTTTTGATTATTATTAGAATATTTATCAATAAAATTGTTTATATTGAATTTATATAATATATAAATATAATGATTAGTATCACTAAATATTGTATTCACATCAGAAAAAAATTTAAAAATTATTATATTTTCAAAGGTTATAACCTTTGAAAATATCAAAAAATAATAAAAATAAATTTTTTGTTATTTTATTTTTTAAATAAAACCTATAAACCACTCAATGCTAGGGGTGCTCATGGGACGGGACGAGATGGGGATTACAAATCTCCAATCCCTTCCCATAGTTCGGAGATTTTTTTTGAAGATCCAGACCCGTGCCATAGGTTGAAAATACCGGGATGGGATGGGACGGAGATTGGGGATTTTGGGTAGGAGAAAATGGTTCTGGGACATAATGGATTTTGAACATTTTTTTCAATTTATTTTCTTCAAACCGACCAAGTTAGTTCATGTAGAAACCTTTTGTTGTACTATATATCATTCCTAAGTTATGTATCTTTCAAACTAAAATTGGGGCAATTTTATTTTGTCAAATAGGCTGAATACCGCAAAAGAGTTCCATTACCTTGTCAAAAGCTTTGATGTGCAGAAAAGGATAGAAATGTTAAATAGACTTGGACCGAGTTGTATGCTTAATTTGGTTCTTTGTTTTGTCACAAGTTCGCTTTGTTCAGTCGAGTGAAAGTTAACCATAATAGCAATACTACATTTTTTAAATAATTACTTAGAATATTAAGGAATAGCTAAAGATGACCACAAACATTGGTAGCAGCAATTACTACTTAAGTAATTGTTAAAATTAGGCAGCATAATATAACAAAAAAAATACAACTAATAACAACCATGATAATAATCATTTCAAAGGTCCGTCTCAGAACAACAATGAAAATCCAAACCCAATTAATTATCTCTTCAACAACTCATCCCTTTTCTTCCTCCACTGTAAAAGGACAACCAAAGATGAAAACGTGTTAATCATGTAGACATAAATTTCTAAGATGAAAGAGTAATAAAAAAACAAAATATTACATTATAAAATTTAATACACCCATTCCAAATTTAGTTGGCCAACGATAGTTGGAAGAATATTTGGAACTTGTGACCCCTCTGAAAATTGTAATTGAACCATATTTTTATTAAATTGAATGAATAAAATAAGTAAAAGTGAAATTAAAATTTACAAGATTTGTATACTAACCTGATTCATTATCATCAATGTCTTGAACTAATTTTTCAATTTCAATAGGTTTGTTTGATCTTCTCAACCAATCTTGTAGACATATGAGTACTTCAGCTGTAATAGGTCTTAAAGAACTCCTAAATTTATCTAAAGTTCTCCCCCCTGTGCTAAATGTAGATTCGTAGGCCAGAGTAGATGCTTGGATAGCAAATACATCCCTTGCTACATTTGCCAAAGAAAGATACCTAACCTCATTTACCTTCCACCAGTTTAGAAGATCAAAATCAATTCTATTTTTTTCAAGTTTATCCTCCAAGTACCTATCCAACTCTTCCAAAGATGCAACTTCTTGTTCTCTCCAATTCACCAAAAAAAAATCATCAACATAAGTATCACTACCATCAAAGAAATCATCATTTTTCTTCAACACAGTAGATGAGAAATCATCTTCTTTTGATTCATCTTCATTTAAATCTTTATAATCATCCATCATCTCTATTAAAGGATTTATAACCTTTTTCACCAAATTTTTAGCCAATTCCTTTCCATAATGCTAAGTGTACTTAACCTTGAGATATTTGAGCTTATATCTTGTATCCAACACTACTGCTACAAAAAGCATAATATTTGTTGATTGAAGAGAACCCCAATATTTGTGAATTTATGCATCATTTTCATACCCATTTCAGACACCATTGTATCTCTACTATTTTCACAAAGCTGAATTTTTATCAAAATTCGAATAATCTCCGGAAAATAAATACTAGAGGTAGAATATTATGACCCAGAAAATTCACAAGTTACCTCATAAAAAGTTTTCAATAAATGAGCCAAAATTTTGGCGTTTGTTCAGTCTCTCTCAGTTGAAACGTTTGAACCAAACTCCTTCAAAAACTTTGTCTTTTTCCTCCAACTTATCAAATTCTTTTTGATATTTTATATCAGTTTGTAGCATTAAATAAGTTGAATTCCATCTTGTCGGACAATCTAATTGCAATGAAGATTTATATGTCAAGTTTGCTTCTTCAACACATAACTTAAACATATCTAATCTTTTAGGACTGCTCCTCACATATTTCACCACACCTCTAATTTTTTGAATAGCACCCTCAACTACTGCAATGCCATCTCTGACAATTAAGTTTAGGATATGCGCACAACATCTCATATAAAAATGCTCACCTCTCAAAGGTACAACACATTTCTTCACAAGCATTTTTTTCAATTGTTCAACTGCAACATCATTATTTGATGCATTGTCAACTGTAATGCACATCAACTTTCTCAAAGCCCATTCATTCATGCAAAACTCAATAGCATTTTTCATATTAACTCCAGAATGACTTTTAGAACTTCATGTTATATATATATATATATTTCTGGTTCTATTATTGGACTTTTAGGATGGTACGGTCTCGAGATGGATATTGCTTAAGATACGGAACCGTCCCAAAAGAAAAAATACGTGACAGAACAGGATAGGAAAATTCAAAGTCAACGGATTTTTCTCAGTCCCGATTCTTTCGAGACAAGACTTTGGTTCGGGTCGCGAATCTCCTAGTCCCGTGAGCAGCCCTACTAAATGCATATAAAGTTAAATCAGTAAACTCCAAAATGCCGTAATGCCTAAAAACATAAACCATTAAACCGCTAAATACTACTTAATAATTAATAAATCTATTTTTTTTTGCTATTTATTATATTTTTAAATATTCATTTTAATTATTTATTTGTGTATTTATTTAGAAATATTTATTACAAAATAAATTATGAATGGGACAAATATAATTTTAATAATATATTATTTATCTAATAAAAATATAAGCTTATAAAAGAAGTATAAATTTAAAAAATAAAAATTATTTTCAAGTAATAAAAGTTACTTAATTTTTAATCAATTTGGGGTTTTGTAAATATTTTTTAATTAATATCTATCTTAATATTAATAGTTTAAAAATTTAATTTTTGGTCATTATTATAATATCTATCAATAAAATTATTTATATTAAATTTATATGATATATAATTATTAATATTATTATAACAAAATATTATATAAAAATTTCAAAAAATTTTAAATATTATTATATTTCAAATGTTATAACCTATGAAAATGATAAAAAATTATAGAAATTTTTTTTGTTATTTTATTTTTTTAAATAAAACCTATAAACCACTAAAAGTCTAAAAACATAAATCACTAAACTCCTAACGAAAAAACCTTTAAATACTTAAATCATTAAACTGGTATACATTAATAATAAATCATAAATCTCATTTTAATTTTTATTCAGTATAATTTTAAATTTTTATTTTAATTAGTTATCAATTTATTTTATAGAAATATTAATTAAAAAATAAATTATTGGTGAGAAAGATCTAATTTAAATTAGACCAGTATCCTTAAATAATAAATAATAATAATAATAATAATAATAATAAATCTCATTTTTTTTCATTATAATTTTAAATATTTATTTTAATTATTTATTTGTTTATTTATATATAAATATTAATTACAAAATAAATTGAGATAGACAAAAATAATTTATATAAATTATTTTTCATCAAAAAATTATAAATAAACTTTCTAACAGAAAAAAAATTTTCAAAACAAAAAATTATTATATAGTAATATATTTTTCTTTGCTTCTGAATCATTTTAGGTTATTTTATTATATTTTAATTGATATCTATCTTAGTAATAATAGATTATGACTTTATTTTTTGATCAGTATTAAAATATTTATCAATAAAATTATCTATATTGAATTTACATGTTATATAATTATAAAGATTATTATAAATAAATATTATATTTAGATTTGAAAATAATTTAAAAATTAGTATATTTTTAAACGTTATCATCTTTGAAAATTAGATAAAATCACAAAAATAATTTTTTTATTATTTTATTGTTTATATAAAACCTATAAACTACTAAATGCCTAAACACATAAATCATTAAACTGCTAAACCCCAAAACCACAAAACCCTTAAATACATAAACACTTAACCCATCTTTAAAGGTTTAAGTATTTATAAATAATATATAAATATCTATCAATAAATAATAGTTTATTAATTTAATTTTTGATCATTATTATATTTATATTTATATTTAGTTTATTAATATCTATCAATAAAATTGTTTATTTTTAATTTACATGATATATAATTATTATGTTTATTATAAATAAATATTATATTCACATTTGAAAAAAATTAAAAAATTATTATATTTATAAAGGTTATAACCTTAAAAATTGATAAAAAATTAGAAAAATAAAATTTTTTGTTATTTCAATATTTAAATAAAACATATAAACTACTAAATGCCTAAACACTTAAATCACTAAACTCCTATACTCCTAAATACTTAAACCATTAAACTGGTATACCCTAAATAATTAATCATAAATCTCATTTTTATTTGTATTCATTATAATTTTAATATTCATTTTAATTATTTATTATTTTATTTTTATAGAAATATTAATTGCAAAATAAAATTATAAATGAGAAAAATATAATTTAAATAATTTATATTCATCAAAAAAATTTATAAGCTTATAAAAAGAATCAAAAATTTAAAAATAAAAAATTATTATTTAGTAATATATTGTAATTTGATTTTAAATCATTTTAGGTTTTGCAAATATATTTTAATTAATATCTATCTTATTAATAATAGTTTATTAATCTATTTTATGATTAGTATTATAATATCGATAAATAAAATTATTTATTTTGAATTTACATGATATTTAATTTTTATGATTATTATAATTAAATATTGTATTAACATTTGAAAAAAAATTAAAAAAATAATATTTTCAATGGTTATAACCTTGAAAATGTGAAAAAAATCATAAAAATATTTTTTTTGTTATTTAATTATTTAAATAAAACCTATAAACCAAAAAATAACTAAATATTAAATTACTAAATTCCTAAACCCTAAAACTACTGCACCACACACACATATCGACGGACCATAGTAGACACGTGCACATATTCTTGTCCATTTTGGTGGAGCATTTAGAGGGGCCAAATTGTCCTTGAAGCAGCTAGAAGTATGGGCCACCAGCTTGTAGAGGGCCCCACTAGCAAGCTTTGATGATAACATTCAGACAACTAACGAGATCGAGCAAATTGGTTGGGAGTAAACCCAGGAGTAGCTAGGAGTGGGTCCCACTATCCCTATTAGCTAGCAAAAAGGGCCACCCAATCGTCGCCCAACAGGAGTAGTGGGTAATCCATGAATAATTGGAGAGCCGGAAAAATCCGAAGCATCACCAAGCAGTGCCAGTAAGCAATGGAGTCCAGACCAGCCACACGGGAGCGAAAGATTCAAACTTGTAGTTTATGTTTGTAGTCTTATTTATAATTTGGACTTTGTATGCACCATGTACTTTTAGAGACCGATCAAGACATACTCACACACACAATCTTGTCTGTTCTCTATGTAGCATGCAATGAGGACAACTGCACCCATGAGTATCTTTAGGTGGGGGCCACTAATGCATTTTGTAAATACACATTAGGCGATGCTAAACTCCCGAGAGCAGAAGACCCATCTTTATAGCATTTTGTAATTTTACATGTATTCTAGCTTGGTTGTACGCCTAGATAATTAGACTATGATATAGACCTCATCACACATGCACACCGATGCATGAAAATTTTTTGATATTTTGTCAGTGCAACATACAGCCACTTCTTGGAGCTCGAGGTGGAAGCATTCTAACCCAAGAGATACTCTTTTGAGGATCATTGGAGCAAAAGAATGTGGAATTCAGAGGTGAGAATGAATTGACAAAGTTCCGTAGATATGGACTTGTGGATTTATGTGTATTCAGTTTTACCTACATTCCATTGCATAGCAATGACAGGAAAACGGTTGATGCTGCATGTCACACACATGCACAATCTTATATTTGCATAGTTTTAATATGGTGCATTATTCAGTTCCTCCAAAAGGCTAGGACAAATTTGAATGGAAAGGACGCAGTGCGCATAATGACTCAATGCCAACTCTGAAGTCCAGGATTGCCAGGTGATTAGTTGTATTCGTACCTTTGGAATTATTAGGCATTATGTTTTTTTATGTATTTTATGCATAGAATCATTAAGGTGCAAAGGATTTGGTGGGCTGGCCTAAATTAGTCAGCTTTTTAGACTCTTGTAAGTTGTGTGACTAAATCATAAATAAAGTGTGTATTTTCCAAAAAAAAACAAAAAAAAATCTATAAACCCTAAACATTAAATTCTAAACCTTAAACCATAAAATATAACCCTAATCCATAAACCCTAAATCCTAAATCTCAAGTTTTTCACTTTATTAATCAAATGACTAAGTGTTAAATTTAAATTGAAATTCACAACTTTTAGGAATGTCACAGATTTATCTTTTTGTATATGTAACACAAAGTCATGAGTCAAGGGGTGAGTTATGGATTCAGTCTCTTTCTTGCTTTAGATTATTGTAACATTAGCAATGGACATGATTGTATATTTTGTCTCAAGAACACAAAATCATATCGAAGAGAATATGCCATAACTTGTGTCTCTCTGTTGAACATATTGTTATGGCACTAAGAATGATCATGAATACATATTTAATCACTATAATACTGGGTCACAGTATTGGATATGACCATAGCTTGTGCTTTTTATCTTTATATTGCAAAGTCATTGCACTAGGAATGATTGTAAATTTGGACATCCCTCAAGATCAAAAGTCATGACCCTAGAAATAGTTAAAGCTCGAATACTACTCTTTATAACTTTCTATAGCTAAAATTCTTGGGATTGGAAATATGACTATGGCTTTTTCCTTTGATTTTTGACCTCAAGTGTCAATATGAAAGACTAATATTTTCAGCAATGATTAAAACCTTTTATACATATGAATAAGATTCATTTACACCTTTTTGGGTATTGTGAGCTTGTATACATAACTCATTTAATATAAAAATAAAGAAATGATACATTTCATATCCGCTGAGGATATAAAAAGGGGGCTTAGACATGACTGATAAAATAAATTTTTTGATTCTTGATTGAAAGAGAGCCCATACTTCATTGCCCTGAGGCTATTTTTTTATAATAGGCTACAATATGGTTATTTTTTTAGAGGTGAACTATGTAAATTTCTTTTAGTGTGTGCATGAGATATATTTTAGAAGAAATTACAATAATCAATATAAATAGCATCCTCGACAACTAGTTATTTCAACACATAGGGGCACAACTTTGGTTTAGTCTATTAGTGTACATGAGTCAAATCACCTTTGATAGCCCAGTGATTCAACATCAAATATGATGAGACATAATAGAGATAAAGTAAAAGCTCCTATTATGTTGGTTAGATGTTTAGCAATCATTCTAGAGTTGAGAGAGGAACAAAATAAATTATTTTAATTATTAAGTATAATTTTAATTTTAATTTTAAATATTTATCAGTTTATTTTTATAGAGATATTAATTACAAAATAAATTATTAGTGAGACAGATCTAATTTAAATTTAACCGGTATATCCTAAATAATAAAGAATAAATCTCATTTTTTTTTCATTTTAATTTTAAATATTCAAATTTAATTATTTATTATTTATTTTTATATAAATATTAATTACAAAAGAAAATTATGAGTTACACAAATATAATTTATATAAATTATTTTTCATCAAAATAATATAGATAAACTTTTTAAAAGAAAAAAAAATTTCAAAACAAAAAATTATTATATAGTAATATATTTTGCTTTGCATCTGAATCATTTTTGGTTTTCTAATTATATTATAATTGATATATATCTTATTAATAATAGATTATTAATTTATTTTTTGATCATTATTAGAATATTTTTCAATAAAATAGTTTATATTGAATATATATGATATAAATATAATGATTATTATAACTAAATATTGAATTCACTTTTGAAAAAAATTTAAAAATTATTATATTTTCTAAGGTTATAACCTTTGAAAATATCAAAAAATAATAAAAATAAATTATTTGTTTTTATATTTTTTAAATAAAACTTATAAACTACTAAATGCATACACAGTTAAATATGTAAACTCCTAGACCCCGTAATGTCTAAATACAGTAACAATTAAACCGATATATAATACATAATAAATAATAAATAATAAATCTAATTTTTATTTATATTTATTATAATTTTAAATATTCATTTTAATTATTTATTAGTTAATTTTTTTTGAAATATTTATTACAAAATAAATTATGAGTGCGATAAATATAATTTAAAAAATTTATTTTTAATGAAATAATATATATACGCATATACAAGAAGTAAAAATTTAAAAATTTTAAATTTTTATCCAGTAATATATTTTACTTTAATTTTGAAACAATCTGGGTTTTGTAAATAATTTTTAATTAATTTCTATCTTTTTATTAATTAGTTTATTGATTTAATTTTGATCATTATTTTAATATCTTTCAATAAAATTGTTTATATTGAATTTATATTATAGATAATTATTAATATTATTATAACTAAAATATTATATTTACATTTAAAAAAATTTTAAATATTATTATATTTTCAAATGTTATACCCTATGAAAATGAGAAAAAATTTTAAAATTTTTTGTATAATTTTATTGTTTAAATAAAACCTATAAACCACTAAATGCCCAAAAATATAAATCTATAAATTTTCAAATGATAAAACATAGAAATACTTAAACCATTAAACTGATATACATTAATAATAAATCATAAATCTCATTTTAATTTTTATTCAGTATAATTTAAAATTTTTATTTTAATTATTTATCAGTTTATTTTTATAGAAATATTAATTACAAAATAAATTATTAGTGAGACAGATATAATTAAAATAAAACTGGTATACCGTAAATAATAATTAATAAATATCATTTTTTTATTATAATTTTAAATATTCATTTTAATTATTTATTTGTTTAATTTTATATAAATATTAATTACAAAATAAATTATGAGTTAGACAAATAGAATTAATATAAATTATTTTTAATCAAAAAATATAGATAAACTTTTTAAAATAAAAAAAAATTGAAAACAAAAAATTATTATATTGTAATATATTTTGCTTTGCTTCTGAATTATTTTAGGTTTTGTAATTATATTTTAATTGATATCTATCTTATTAATAATAGATTAATTATTTATTTTTTGAACATTATTAGAATATTTATCAATAAAATTGGTTATATTGAATTTATATGATATATATATATATAATGATTATTATAACTAAATATTGTATTCACTTTTGAAAAATATTTAAAAATTATTATATTTTCAAAGGTTATAACCTTTAAAATGATAAAAAATAATAAAAATAATTTTTTTATTATTTCATTTTTTAAATAAAACCTATAGATCATTAAATGCTTAGTTACTTAAATCAGTAAGCTCATAAATTCCGAAACCCCTAAATCCATAAAACATTTAATAGCTATATACTACTTAATAAATAATAAATCTCATTTTTATTTCTATTAATTATAATTTTAAATATTCATTTTAATTATTTATAGTTTAAAATTTTCGAAAAATTAATTACAAAATAAATTTCGAGTGAGACAGATATAATTAAATAATTTATTTTAATAAAAAAAATATAAGCTTATTAAAAGAAGGAAAATTTTAAAAATTAAATATTATTATTTAGTAATATATTTTGATTTGATTTTGAATCATTTTGTGTTATGTAAATATATTTTAATTAATATTTATATTATTAATAATAGTTTATTAATTTAATTTTTGATCTTTATTATAATATCTATCATTAAAATTGTTTATATTGAATTTATATGATATATAATTAGTAAGATTAATATAATTATACATTGTATTCACATTTCAAAAAATTTTAAAAATTATTTTATTTTTAAAGGTTATAACCTTTGAAGATTAGAAAAAATCTAAATTTTTTTTTATTTTTATTATATAAATAAAACCTATAAACCACTAAATACCTAAAAACATAAATTCATAAACTCCTAAACGACAAAACCTATAAATAATCAAACCATTAAACATGTATACCACATATAATAAATCATAAATCTCATTTTAATTTGTATTCATTATAATTTTAAATATTCATTTTCTTATTTATTTGTTTATTTTTCATAGAAATATTAATTACAAAATAAATAATGAGGGAGACAACTATAATTTTAATAATTTATTTTTAATCAAAAAAAATATAAGCATATAAAAAGAAGTAAAAATTTAAAAATAAAAAATTATTATTTAGTAATATATTTTACTTTGATTTTGATTCATTATATATAGGGTTTGCAATTATATTTTTATTTATATCAATCTTATTAAGAATAGTTTATTTATTTATTATTTGATCAATTTTATAATATCTAACAAAATAATTACTTATATTGAAGTTAAATGTCTAATAATTATTAAGATATTTATAACTAAATATTATATTTACATTTTAAAAAAATTTAAAAATTATTATATTTTCAAAGGTTAAACCTACAAAAATGATAAAAAATCACAAAAATAATTTTTTTATTATTTTATTATCTAAATAAAACTTATAAACTTCAAGATCCCTAAATATTTAAATATCTAGACTCCTTAACCCCAAAACCCCCTAAATACTTAAACCATTAAACCTATATATTCTTAATAATAAATAATAAATCTCATTTTTATTTGTATTCTTTATAATTTTAAATATTCATATTTATTATTTTTTAGTTTATTTTTATTGAAATTTTAATTACAAAATAAATAATGAGTGAGACATATAATTTAAATATATTATTTTTTATGAAAAAAAATAAGTTTATAAAAATAAACAAAATTTCAAAAATTTAAAATTTTATTTAGTAATATAATTTACTTTGATTTTGAATTATTTTAGGTTTTGCAAATATATTTAATTAATATCTATCTTATTACTAATAGTTTATTAATTTATTTTTCGATCATTATAATAATATATATTAATAAAATTTTGTATATTAAATTTACATCAAATATAATTATTAAGATTATTATAACTAAGTATTGCATTCATATTTTATAAAGATTAAAAAATTATTATATTTTCAAAGGTAATAACCTTTGAAAATCACGAAAATTCATAAAAATAAATTTTTTGTTATTTCACTGATTAAATAAAACCTATAAAAACCTAAATGTGCAAACATATAAATCAATAAACTCCTTAACCCAAAAATCACAAAAAACTTAAACCATTAAATAGGTATACCCTAAATAATAAATCATAAATCTATTTTTATTAGTATTCATTATAATATTAAATATTCATTTTAATTTTTTATCATTTTTATTTTTATAAAAATATTAATTACAAATTAAATTATTAGTGAGACAGATATAATTTAAAAATTTATTTTTCATCAAAAAAATATATATGCTTATAAAATGACCCAGAATTTTTAAAATAAAAAATTATTATT
Source organism: Sapria himalayana (assembly GCA_029783825.1). Classification (NCBI taxonomy): domain Eukaryota; kingdom Viridiplantae; phylum Streptophyta; class Magnoliopsida; order Malpighiales; family Rafflesiaceae; genus Sapria; species Sapria himalayana. The sequence goes on along the minus strand of JAREIK010002576.1, from coordinate 18,190 downwards.
TAGTAATATATCTTATTTTGATTTTGAATCAATTAGATTCTACATTTATATTTTTATTAATATCAATCTTATTAATACTAGTTTATTAATTTATTTATTGATCATTATTATAATATCTATTAATAAAATTATTTATATTTAGTTTACATTATATATAATTATTAAGATTATTATAACTAAATATTATATTCACATTTAAAAAAAATAAAATTATTATTTTTCAAAGTTTACAACCTTCAAAAATTATAAAAATTCAAAAAATTAATTTTTTTTTGTTTTTTATTTCTTTAGATAATAACTATAAATCACTAAAGGTCTAAACACTTAAATCAATAAACACCTAAATCCAAAAACACCTAAATACTTAAAACATTAAACCGGTAAATCCTGAATAATAAATAGTAGATCTCAATTTTATTTGTATTCATTATAATTTTAAATAATTATTTTAATTATTTATTAGTTTATTATTATAGAATTATAAATTACTAAATAAATTATGAGTAAGACAAATTAATTTAAATAATTTATTTATAATAACAAAAATATTAAGTTATAAAAAAAAGAAAAACATTAGAAAATTATTATTAAGTAATATATTTTAATTTGATTTTGAATAAATATGATTTTGAAAATATATTTTAAATAATATCTATCTTATTAATAATAGTTAATTAAATTTTTTTTGATCATTATTATAATATCTAGCAATGTAATTATTTATATTGAATTTAAATGACTTATAATTATTAAGATTATTATAACTAAATATTATATTTACATTTGAAAAATATTAAAAAATTATTATATTTTCAAAGGTTATAACCTTCAAAAATTAAAAAAATAATAAAAATAACTTTTTTGTTATATCATTGTTTAAATAAAACTTATAAACCACTAAATGCCTAAACACTTAAACCTCTAAACTTCTAAACACAAAAGCCCCTAAATATTTAAAACTTTAAACTCGTAAATCTTAAATATATTTTAAATAATTTATTAAAATATTAATTAGAAAATAAATTAAGAGTGATACAAATATAATTTAAATAATTTATCTTTCATCACAAAATATATAAGCTTATAAAAAAGAACCTAAAACTAAAAAAAATATTATTTAGTAATAAATTTTACTTATATTTTGAATATTTTTAGGTTTTGCAATTATATTTTAATTTATATCTATCATATTAATAATACCATATTAATTTATTTTTTGATAATTGATATGCTATCTATCAATAAAATTGTTTATATTTAGTTTTTATTATTTAAAATTATAATGATTATTATTACTAAATATTGTATTCACATTTTTAAAATATTTTAAAATTATTATAATTTCAAAGGTTATAACCTTTGAAAATGTGAAAAAATATCAAAAATAATTTTTTTGTTATTTCATTGTTTAAATAAAACTTATAAACCACTAAATGCCTAAAAACATAAATCACAAAAGTCATAAATGAAAAAACCTTTAAATACTTAAAATATTAAACTGGTATACATTAATAATAATTCATAAATCTCATTTTAATTTTTATTCAGTATAATTTTAAATTTTTATTTTAATTATTTATCAGTTTATTTTTATATAAAATATTAATTACAAAATAAATTATTAGTGAGATAGATCTAATTTAAATTAGACTGGTGTACCCAAAATAATAAAGAATAAATCTCAATATTATTTTTTTTCATTATAATTTTAAATATTCATTTTAATTATTGATTTGTTTATTTATATATAAATATTAATTACAAAATAAATTGAGCTAGAAAAAAATAATTTATATAAATTATTTTTCATCAAAAAAATATGGATAAACATTTTAATAGAAAAAAAAATTCAAAAGAAAAAATTATTATATAGTAATATAATTTGATTTCTTCTTAATCATTTTAGGTTTTTTTATTATATTTTAATTAATATCTATCTTATTTATAATAGATTCTTAATTATTTTTTGATCAATTTTAGAATATTTATCAATAATATTGTTTATATTCAATTTAAATGATATATAATTATTAAGATTATTATAACTAAATATTATAGTAACATTTGAAAATAATTTAAAAATTATTATATTTTTAAAGGGTATAATCTTTGAAAATCAGATAAAATCACAAAAATAAATTTTTTGTTATTTTATTGTTTATATAAAACCTATAAACTACTAAATGCCTAGACGGTTAAATCAATAAACTTCTAAACCCCAAAACTCTAAAACACTTAAATACTTAAACATTTAAACCATCTTTGAAGGTTTAAGTATTTATAAATAATATATAAATATCTATCAATAAATAATGGTTTATTATTTATTTTTTGATATTTATTATATTTATATATATATTTAGTTTATTAATATCTATCAATAAAATTGTTTATTTTTAATTTACATGATATATAATTATTACGTTTATTATAACTAAATATTGTATTCATATTTGAAAAAAAATTTAAAATTATTATATTTATAAAGGTTATAACCTTAAAAATTGATAAAAAATTCGAAAAATAATTTTTATGTTATATCATTATTTAAATAAAACATATAAACTACTAAATGCCTAAACACTTAAATCACTAAACTCCTAAACTCCTAAATACTTAAACCATTAAACCTAGTATACCCTAAATAATTAATCATAAATCTCATTTTTATTTGTATTCATTATAATTTTAATATTCATTTTAATTATTTATTAGTTTATTTTTATAGAAATATTAATTGCAAAATAAAATTATGAATGAGACATATATAATTTAAATAATTTATCTTCATCAAAAAAATGTATAAGCTTATAAAAAGAATCAAAAATTTAAAAATAAACAATTATTATTTAGAAATATATTTTACTTTGATTTTGAATTGTTTTAGGTTTTGCAAATATATTTTTATTAATATCTATCTTATTAATAATAGGTTATTAATCTATTTTATGATCAGTATTATAATATCGATCAATAAAATTATTTATATTAAATTTACATGATATTTAATTTTTATAATTATTATAATGAAATATTCTATTAACATTTGAAAAAAAATTAAAATTATAATATTTTCGATGGTTATAACCATGAAAATGAGAAAAAATCATAAAAATAATTTTTTTGTTATTTAATTATTTAAATAAAATCTATAAACCACCAAATACCTAAATACTTAAATTACTAAACTCCTAAACTCTGAAACTGCTACACCACACACACTTAGCGATTGACCACAGTACACATGTGCACATATTCTTTTCCATTTTGGTGTAGCATTTAGAGGGGCCAGCAAGTCCTTGAAGCAGCCAGAAGTATCGACCACCAGCTTGTAGAGGGCCCCACTAGCAAGCCGGAATAATAAAATTCAGACAACTGAAAGACCGAGCAATGTGGTCGGGAGTAAACCCATGAGTAGCTAGGAGTGGGTCCCACTAGCCCTATTAGGCAGCATAGAGGGCCACCCAACCATCGCCCAACAGGAGTAGCAAGTAATCCATGATTAATTAGAGAGCTGGAAAATTCCGAAGCATCACCAAGCAGTGCTAGTAAGCAATGGAGTCCAGACCAGGCACACGGGAGCGAAATATTCAAACTTGTAGTTTATGTTTGTAGTCATATTTGTATTTTGGACTTTGTATATATCATGTACTTGTAGAGACGGATCATGACATACTCACACACACAATCTTGTCTGTTCTCTATAGCATGCATTAGTGGGGCCCACTAATGCAATTTGTAAGTACACATTAGGCGATGCTACACTTCCGGGAGCAGAAGACCCATCTTTATAGCATTTTGTAATTTACTTGTATTCTAGCTTGGTTGTACGCGTAGATAATTAGACTATGAGATAGACCTCATCACACATGCACGCCGATGCATGCATATATTTTGATATTTTTTCGGTGCAACATACAGCCACTTTTTGGAGCTCGAGGAAGAAGCATTCTAACCCAAGAGATACTCTTAGAGGATCATTGGAGCAAAAGAATGTGGAATTCAGATGTGAGAATTAATTGACAACGTGCCGTAGATATGGACTTGTGGATTTATGGGTATTTAGTTTTACATTTATTCCATTGCATAGCAATGACATAGGCAAACGCTTGATGCTGCATGTCACACACATGCACAATCTTATATTTGCATAGTTTTAATATGGTGCATCATTCAGGTTCCTCCAAAAGGCTTGGACATTTCTGAATGGAAAGGACATAGTGTGCATAATGAATCAATGCCAACTCTGAAGTACGGGAATCCCAGGTGATTTTAGTTGTATTCGTATGCTTGGAATTATTAGGCATTATGTTTTTTTATGTATTTTACGCATAGAATCATTAAGGTTCGTAGGATTTGGTGGGCTGGCCTAAATTAGTCAGCTTTTTAGTATCTTGTATGTTGTGTGCCTAAATGATAAATAAATTGTGTATTTTCCAAAAAAAAACAAAAAAAACCATAAACCCTAAACTTTAAATCCTAAACCTTAATCCATAAACTATAACCCTAATCCATAAATCCTAAATACTAAATCTCATGTTTTGCACTTTTATAATCAAATGACTAAGTGTTAAATTTAAATTGAAATTCACAACTTTTAGGAATGTCACAGATTTATCTTTTTGTATATGTAACACAAAGTCATGACTCAAGGGGTGAGTTATGGATTCAGTCTCTTTCTTGCTTTAGATTATTGTAGCATTAGCAATGGTCATGATTGTATATTTTGTCTCTAGAACACAAAATCATATTGATGAGAATATGCCATACCTTGTGTCCGTCTGTTGAACATATTGTTATGGCACTAAGAATGATCATGAATAAATATTTAATCACTATAATACTGGGTTACATTATTGGATATGATCATAGCTTCTGCATTTTATCATTATATTGCAAAGTCATTTCACTAGGAATGATTGTAACTTTGGACATTCCTCAAGAGCAAAAGTCATGTCCCTAGAAATAGTTAAAGCTCGAGTACTACTCTTTATAACTTTCTATAGCTAAAATTCTTGGGATTGGAAATATCACAATGTCCTTTTTCCTTTGATTTGTGACCTCAAGTGTCAATATGCAAGACTAATATTTTGAGCAATGATTAAAAGCTTTTATACATTTGAATATGATTCATTTACACCTCTTTGGGTATTGTGAGCTTGTATACATAACTCATTTAATATAAAAAGAAAAAATTATAATTTTCATATCCATGAGGATATAAAAAAAGGCTTAGACATGCCAATAAAATAAATTTTTTGATTCTTGATTAAAAGAGAGCCAATACTTCTTGCCCTGCTCAAACTGTCATGGGGCTAATTTGTTATAATAGGCTACAAGGTGGTTATTTTTTTAGAGGTGAACTATGTTTTAAAGAAATTGCTTTGAGTGTGTGCATGATAAATATTTTAGAAGAAATTTCAATAATCAATATAAATAGAATCCTCAACAACTAGCTATTTCAACACATAAGGGTACAACTTTGGTTTAGTTTGTTAGTGTACATGAGTCAAATTACCTTTGATAGCCCAGTGATTCAGCATCAAATATGTTGAGACATAAGAGAGATAAAGTAAAAGCACCTATTATTTTGGTTAGAGCTTTAGCAATCATTCTAGAGTTGAGAGAGGAACAAAATAAATTATTTTAATTATTTAATATAATTTTAATTTTATTTTAATTATTTATCAGTTTATTTTTATAGAAATATTAATTACAAAATAAATTATTAGTGAGATAGATTTAATTTTAATTAAACCGGTATATCCTAAATAATAAAGAATAAATTTCATTTTTTTTATTTTAATTTTAAATATTCAAATTTAATTATTTATTTGTTTATTTTTATATAAATATTAATTACAAAATAAATTATTAGTTACACAAATATAATTTATATAAATTATTTTTCATAAAAATAATATAGATAAACTTTTTAAAAGAAAAAAATCATTCAAAACAAAAAATTATTATATAGTAATATATTTTGCTTTACTTCTGAATCATTTTAGGTTTTGTAATTATTTTATAATTGATATCTAACTTATTAATAATAGATTATTAATTTATTCTTTGATTATTATTAGAATATTTATCAATAAAATAGTTTATATTTAATTTATATGATATATAAATATAATTATTATTATAACTAAATATTTAATTCAATTTTGAAAAAAAATTAAAAATTATTATATTTTCAAAGGTTATAACATCAAAAGATGAGAAAAAAAAATAAAAATAAATTTTTTGTTTTCATTTTTTAAATAAAACCTATAGATCATTAAATGCTTACTTAATTAAATCAGTAAGCTCATAAATCCCGAAACCCCTAAATACTTAAACCTTTTAACAGCTATATACTACTTAATAAATAATAAATCTCATTTTTATTTCTATTTATTATAATTTTAAATATTCATTTTAATTATTTATAGTTAAATTTTTTAGAAAAATTAATTGAAAAATAAATTTCTAGTGAGACATATATTATTTAAATAATTTATTTTAATAAAAAAAATATAAGCTTATAAAAAGAAGGCAAATTTTAAAATTTAAATATTATTATTTAGTAATATATTTTGATTTGATTTTGAATCATTTTGTGTTATGTAAATATATTTTAATTAATATTTATATAATTAATAATAGTTTATTAATTTAATTTTTCATCATTATTATAATATCGATCATTAAAATTATTTATATTGAATTTATATGATATATAATTAGTAAGATTAATATAATTATAGATGGTATTCACATTTCAAAATATTTTAAAAATTATTTTATTTCAAAGGTTATAACCTTTGAAAATTAGAAAAAATAAAAAATAGAATTTTAAATTTTAATTATATAAATAAAACCTATAAACCACTAAATTATCAAATCATTAAACCAGTATACCATATATAATAAATCATAAATCTCATTTTAATTTGTATTCATTATAATTTTAAATATTTATTAGTTTATTTTTTATAGAAATATCAATTACAAAATAAATAATGAGTGAGACAAATATAATTTTAATAATTTAATTTTAATCAAAAAAATATATATGCTTATAAAAAGAAGTAAAAATTTAAAAACAAAAAATTATTATCTAGTAATATATTTTACTTTGATTTTGAATCATTATATATAGGTTTTGCAATTATATTTTAATTGCTATCAATCTTATTAAGAATAGTTTATTAATTTATTATTTGATAAATTTTATAATATCTTACAATAAAATTACTTATATTTAATTTAAATGTCATATAATTATTAAGATTATTATAACAAAATATTATATTTACATTTGAAAAAAATTTAAAATTATTATATTTTCAAAAGTTATAAACATCAAAAATGATAAAAAATCACCAAAAAATTTTTTTATTATTTTATTATTTAAATAAAACATATAAACCACTAAATGACTAAACATTTAAATCTCTAGACTCTTAAACCCCAAAACCCCCTAAATACTTAACCCATTAAACCTATAGAACCTCAATAATAAATCTCATTTTTATTTGTATTCATTATAAGTTTAGATATTCATTTTAATTAATTTTTAGTTCATTTTGATAGAAATATTAATTACAAAATAAATAATGAGTGAGGCAGATATAATTTAAATACATTATTTTTTTATTAAAAAAAGCTTATAAAAATAATAATACATTATTTTTAATGAATATCTATTTTTTAATATTAGTTTACTAATTTATTTTTTGATAATTTTTATAATATTTATTAATACATTTTTTTATATTGAATCTACAACAAATATAATTATTAAGATTATTATAACAAAGTATTGAATTCATATTTTAGAACTATTAAAAAATTATTATATTTTTAAAGGTTATAACCTTTGAAAATGACGAAAATTCATTGATTAAATAATTTTTTTGTTATTTCATTATTTAAATAAAACATGTATACTACTAAATGCCTAAACACTTAAATCATAAAACTCATAAATACTTAAACCATTAAACCGGTATACCCTAAATAATTAATCATAAATCTCATTTTTTATTTGTATTCATTATAATTTTAATATTCATTTTAATTTTTATTAGTTTATTTTTATAGAAATATTAATTGCAAAATAAAATTATGAATGAGACAAATATAATTTAAATAATTTATCTTCAACAAAAAAATGTATAATCTTATAAAAAGAATCAAAAATTTAAAAATTAAAAATTATTATTTAGTAATATATTTTACTTTGATTTTGAATCGTTTTATGTTTTGCAAAATCATTTTAATTAATATCTATCTTATTAATAATAGTTTATTAATCTATTTTATGATCAGTATTATAATATCGATCAATAAACTTATTTATATTGAATTTACATGATATTTAATTTTAATGTTTATTATAATTAAATATTGTATTAACATTTGAAAAATAATTAAAAATTATAATATTTTCAATGTTTATAACCTTGAAAATGAGGAAAAATCATAAACATAATTTTTTTGTTATTTAATTATTTAAATAAAACCTATAAACCACAAAATACCTAAATACTTAAATTACTAAACTCCTAAACCCTGATACTACTGCACCACACACACATAGCGACGGACCACAATACACATGTGCACATATTCTTGTCCATTTTGGTGTGGCATTTAGAGGGGCCAGCAAGTCCTGGAAGGAGCCATAGGTATGGGCAACTGACGAGACCGATGCAAAGTGGATAGGAGAAAACCCAATAGTAGCTAGGAGTGGGTCCCACTAGCCATATCAGGCAGCATAGAGGGCCAGCCAACCGTCGCCCAACAGGAGTAACGAGTAATCCATGATTAATTGGAGAGCCGGCAAAATCCGAAGCATCGCCAAGCAGGGCCAGTAAGCAATGGAGTCCAGACCAGGCACATGGGAGCGAAAGATTCAAACTTTTAGTTTATGTTTGTAGTCTTATTTGTATTTTGGACTTTGTATGCACCATGTACTTGTAGAGACGGATCATGACATACTCACACACACAATCTTGTCTGTTCTTTATGTACCATGCAATGAGGGCAACTGGACCCATGAGTTTCTATAAGTGGGGCCCACTAATTTATTTTGTAAATACACATTAGGCGATGCTACACTTTCGAAAGCAGAAGACCCGTCTTTATAGTATTTTGTAATTTTACATGTATTCTAGCTTGGTTGTACGCGTAGATAATTAGACTATGAGATGGACCTCATCACACATGCACACCGATGCATGCATATTTTTTTATATTTTGTCGGTGCAACATACAGCCACTACTTGGAGCTCGAGGAGGAAGCATTCTAACACAAGAGATACTCTTTTGAAGATCATTGAAGCAAAAGAATGTGGAATTTAAAGGTGAGAATGAATTCAAAAAGTTCCGTAGATATGGACTTGTGGATTTATGGGTATTCAGTTTTACATGTATTCCATTGCATAGCAATGACATAGGAAAACGCTTGATGCTGCATGTCACACACATGCACAATCTTTTATTTGCATAGTTTTAATATGGTGCATCATTTAGATCCTCCAAAAGGCTTGGACAAATCTGAGTGGAAAGAACGGAATGCGCATAATGACTCAATGCCAACTCTGACGTTCGAGAATGCCAAGTGATTTTAGTTGTATTCGTACGCTTGGAATTATTAGGCATTATGTTTTTTTATGTATTTTATGCATAGAATCATTAAGGTGCATAGGATTTGGTGGGCTGGCCTAAATTAGTCAACCTTTTAGTCTCTTGTAAGTAGTGTGCCTAAATGATAAATAAAGTGTGCATTTTCCATTAAAAAAACAAAAAAAAACCATAAACCCTAAACTTTAAATCCTAAAACTTAAACCATAAACTATAACTCTAATCCATAAACCCTAAATCCTAAATCTCATGTTTTGAAATTTTATAATCAAATGACTAAGTGTTAAATTTAAATTGAAATTCACAACTTTTAGGAATGTCACCGATTTATCTTTTTGTATATGTAACACAAAGTCATGACTCAATGGGTGAGTTATGGATTCAGTCTCTTTCTTGCTTTAGATTATTGTAGCATTAGCAATGGTCATGATTGTATATTTTGTCTCTAGAACACAAAATCATATCGATGAGACTCTGCCATAACTTGTGTCTCTCTATTGAACATATTGTTATGGCACTAAGAATAATCATGAATACATATTTAATCACTATAATACTAGGTCACAGTATTGGATATGACCATAGCTTCTGCATTTTATCATTATATTGCAAAGTCATTTCACTAGGAATGATTGTAACTTTGGACATTCCTCAAGAGCAAAAGTCATGTCCCTAGAAATAGTTAAAGCTCGAGTACTACTCTTTATAACTTTCTATAGCTAAAAGTCATGGGATTGGAAATATCCCAATGTCTTTTTTCCTTTGATTTGTGACCTCAAGTGTCAATATGCAAGACTAATATTTTGAGCAATGATTAAAACCTTTTATACATTTGAATATGATTCATTTACACCTTTTTGGGTATTATGAGCTTGGATACATAACTCATTTTATATAAAAAGAAAGAAATGATACTTTTCATATCAATGAGGATATTAAAAAAATGCTTAGACATGCCAATAAAATAAATTTTTTGATTCTTGATTGAAAGAGAGCCCATACTTCTTGCCCTGCTCAAACCGCCCTGGGGCTAGTTTGTTCTAATAGGCTACAAGGTTGTTATTTTTTAAGAGGTGAACTATGTTTTAAAAAAATTGCTTCGAGTGTGTGCATGAGAGATATTTTAGAAGAAATTACAAGAATCAATATAAATAGCATCCTCAACAACTAGATATTTCAACACATTGGGTACAACTTTGGTTTAGTTTGTTAGCGTACATGAGTCAAATTACCTTTGATAGCACAGTGATTCAGCATCAAATATGATGAGACATAATAGATATAAAGTAAAAGCTACTATTATTTTGGTTAGAGCTTTAGCAATCATTCTAGAGTTGAGAGAGGAATAAAATAAATTATTTTAATTATTCAGTATAATTTTAATTTTTATTTTAATTATTTATCAGTTTATTTTTATAGAAATATTAATTACAAAATAAATTATTAGTGAAACAGATCTAATTTAAATTAAACCGGCATATCCTAAATAATAAAGAATAAATCTCTTTTTTATTATTTTAATTTTAATTATTCAAATTTAATTATTTATTTGTTTATTTTTATATACATATTAATTACAAAATAAATTATGAGTTACACAAATATAATTTATAAAATTATTTTTCATCAAAATAATATAGATAAACTTTTTAAAAGAAAAAAAATTTCAAAAAAAAATTATTATATAGTAAAATATTTTGCTTTGCTTCTGAATCATTTTAGGTTTATAATTATCTTATCAATGATATTTATCTTATTAATAATAGATTATTAATTTATTTTTTGATCATTATTAGAATATTTATCAATAAAATAGTTTATATTGAATTTATATGATATATAAATATAATGATTATTATAACTAAATATTGAATTCATATTTGAAAAAAATTTAAAAATTTTTATATTTTCTAAGGTTATAACCTTTAAAAATATCAAAAAATAATAAAAATAAATTTTTTGTTTTTTTATTTTTTAAATTAAACCTATAAACTACTAAATGCATACATAGTTATATAAGTAAACTCTTAGACCCTGTAATGCCTAAATACAGTAACCATTAAACTGATATATAATACATAATAAATAATAAATCTAATTTTTATTTCTATTTATTATAATTTTAAATATTCATTTTAATTTATAGTTTATTTTTATAAAAATATTTATTACAAAATAAATTTTGAGTGCGACAAAATAATTTAAATAATTTATTTTTAATGAAATAATATATATAGGCATATAAATGAAGTAAAAATTTAAAAATTTAAAATTATTATCTAGTAATATATTTTACATTAATTTTGAATCAAATTGGGTTTTGTAAATATTTTTTAATTAATTTCTATCTTTTTATTAATAGTTTATTAATTTAATTTTTGATCATTATTATAATATGTATTAATAAAATTGTTTATATTGAATTTATTTGATATATAATAATTAATATTATTATAACTAAAATATTATATTTACATAAAAAAAAATTTTAAATATTATTATATTTTCAAAGGTTATAACCTATGAAAATGAGAAAAAATTATAAATTTTTTTTATTATTTTATTGTTTAAATAAAACCTATAAACCATGAAATGCCTAAAAACATAAATTGCTAAATTTTCAAATGACAAAACATATAAATAATTAAACCATTAAACTAGTATACATTAATAATAAATCATATATCTCATTTTAATTTTTATTCAGTATAATTTAAAATATTTATTTTAATTAATTATCAGTTTATTTTTATAGAAATATTAATTACAAAATAAATTATTAGTGAGACAGATATAATAAAGATTAAACAGGTATACCCTAAATAATAATTAATAAATCTTTTTTTATTCTAATTTTAAATATTCATTTTAATTATTTATTTGTTTATTTTTATATAAATATTAATTACAAAATAAATTATGAGTTAGACAAATATAATTTATATAAATTATTTTTCATCAAAAAATATAGATAAAATTATAAAATAAAAAAAAATTCAAGACAAAAAATTATTATATTGTAATATATTTTGCTTTGCTTTTAAAATATTTTAGGTTTTGTAATTATATTTTAATTGATATCTATCTTATTAATAATAGATTATTAATTTATTTTTTGATCATTATTAGAATATTTATCAATAAAATTGGTTATATTGAATTTATATGATATATACATATAATGATTATTATAACTAAATATTGTATTCACTTTGAAAAAAATTTAAAGATTATTATATTTTCAAAGGTTATAACCCTAAAAAATGAGAAAAAATAATAAAAATAATTTTTTTGTTATTTCATTTTTTAAATAAAACATATAGATCATTAAATGCTTACTTACTTAAATCAGTAAGCTCATAAATCCCAAAACCCCTAAATACATAAACCTTTTAACAGCTATATACAACTTAATAAATAATAAATCTCATTTTTATTTGTATTTATTATAATTTTAAATATTAATTTTAATTATTTATAGTTTAATTTTTTAGAAAAATTAATTACAAAATAAATTTCGAGTGAGACAATATTATTTAAATAATTTATTTTAATCATAAAAAAATATAAGGTGATAAAAAGATGAAAAAATTTAAAAATTAAATATTATTATTTAGTAATATTTTTTTATTTGATTTTGAATCCTTTTGTGTTATGTAAATATATTTTAATTAATATTTATATTATTAATAATAGTTTATTAATTTAATTTTTGATCATTATTATAATATATATCATTAAAATTATTTATATTGAATTTATATGATATATAATTAATAAGATTAATATAATTATACATGGTATTTTCATTTCAAAAGATTTTAAAAATTATTTTATTTTTAAAGTTTATAACCTTTGAAAATCTGAAAAAATCAAAAAAAGAATTTTAAATTTTTATTATATAAATAAAACCTATAAACCACTAAATACCTAAAATATAATTTGCTAAACTCCTAAACGACAAAACTCCTAAATAACCAAACCATTAAACTGGTATACCATATATAATAAATCATAAATCTCATTTTAATTTGTATTCATTATAATTTTAAATATTCATTTTAATTATTTATTAGTTTATTTTTTATAGAAATATCAATCACAAAATAAATAATGAGTGATACAAATATAATTTTAAAAATTTATTTTTAATCATAAAAAAAATAAGCTTATATAAAGAAGTAAAAATTTAAAAACAAAAAATTATTATTTAGTAATATATTTTACTTTGATTTTGAATCATTATATATAGGTTTCACAATTATATTTTAATTGTGATCAAACTTATTAATAATAGTTTATTAATTTATTATTCAATTATTTTTATATTATCAAATAATAAAATTACATATATTCAATTAAAATGTCTTATAATTATTAAGTTATTATAACTAAATATTATATTTACATTTCAAAAAAATTTAAATATTATTATATTTTCAAATGTCATAACCTTCAAAAATGATAAAAAATCACAAAAATAATTTTTTATTATTTTATTATTTAAATAAAACTTAAAAACCACTAAATTCCTAAACATTTAAATCTCTTGACTCTTAAACCCCAAAACCCCCTAAATACTTAAACCATTAAACCTATATAATCTAAATAATAAATATTAAATCTCATTAATAATTACAAAATAAATAATGAGTGAGACAGATATAATTTAAATAAATTATTTTTATTAAAAAAAATAAGCTTACAAATATAATCAAAATTTCAAAAATTTAAAATTTTATTTAGTAATATAATTTAATTTGATTTTGATTTATTTTGGGTTCTACAAATATATTTTAATTAATATCTATCTTATTAATAATTGTTTATTAATTTATATTTTGATCATTTTTATAATATATATTAATACATTTTTTATATTGAATCTACAACAAATATAATTATAAAGATTATTATAATTAAGTATTGTATTCATATTTTAGAACTATTAAAAAATTATTATATTTTTAATGGTCATAATCTTTGAAAATCACGAAAATTCATAAAAATAATTTTTTTTTTATTTCATTGATTAAATAAAACCTATAAACATGAAAATGTGTAAACATATAAATCAATAAACTCCTTAACCCCAAAACCTCAAAAAACTTAAACAATTAAATAGTTATACCCTAAAAAATAAATCATAAATCTCATTTTTATTAGTATTCATTATAATTTTAAATATACATTTTAATTATTTATTTGTTTAATTTTATAGAAATATAAATTAAAAAATAAATTATTAGTGATACAAATATAATTTAAATAATTTATTTTTCATCAAAAAATATATAGGCTTATAAATGGATACAAAAATTTAAAAATTTAAAATTAATATTTAGTAAAATATTTCACTTTGATTTTGAGTCATTTTAGGTTTTGCAAATATATTTTAAACAATATTTATCTTATTAAAAATTGGTTATTACTTTTTTATGATCCTTATTATAATAAATATCAATAAAATAGTTTATATTGAATTTATATGATATATAATTATTATGATTATTATAACTTCATATTGTATTCACTTTTCAAAAAAAAAATTTAAACATTATTATATTTTCAAATGTTATAACATTCAAAAATTAGAAAAAATAACAAAAATAAATTTTTTGTAATTTTATTTTTTATATAAAACCTATAAACCACTAAATGACTAAATACTAAAATGACTAAACTCCTAAACCCCGAAGCCCATAAATACTTAAAACATTAAATTAGTATAGTCTAAATAATAAATCATAAATATCAGTTTTATTAGTATTCATTATAATTTTAAATATTCATTTTAATTATTATCAGTTTATTTTTATAGAAATATTAATTACAGAATAAATTATTAGTGTGACATATATAATTTAAATAATTTATTTTTCATCAAAAAAATTCTAATAGAAACAGGCAAAATTTTAAAAATAAAAAATTATTATTTAAAAATATATCTTATTTTGATTTTGAATCATTTTAGATTTTACAATTATATTTTATTTTATATCATTCTTATAAATACAAGTTTATTAATTTATTTATTGATCATTATTATAATATCTATCAATAAAATTATTTATATTGAGTTTACATTATATATAATTATTTAGATTATTATAACTAAATATTATATTCACATTAAAAAAAATTAAAAATTATTATATTTTCAAAGGTTATAACCTTCAAAAATTTAAAAAAATCAAAAAATTAAATTTTTTGTTTTTTCATTCTTTAAATAAAAACTATAAATCACTAAAGGTCTAAAAAATAAAATCACTAAACTTCTAAACCACAAAACACCTAAATACTTAAACCATTAAACAGATATATCTTGAATAATAAATAATAAATATCGATTTTATTTGTATTCATTTTAATTTTAAATATTAATTTTAATTATTTATTAGTTTATTATTATAGAATTTTAAATTACAAAATAAATTATGAGTAAGACAAATATAATTTAAATAATTTATTTTTAATTACATAAATATAAACTTATAAAAAAGCAAAATATTAAAAAAATTATTATTTAGTAATATATTTTACTTTGATTTGAAAAAATTTATATTTTGCAAATACTTTTTAAATAATATCTATTTTATTAATATTAGTTTATTAATTTATTTTTTGGTCATTATTATAATATCTAGCAATGTAATTATTTATATTGATTTTAAATGACTTATATTTATGAAGATTATTAAAAATAAATATTATATTTACATTTGAAAAAAATTTAAAATTATTATATTTTCAAAGGATGTAACCTTTAAAAATTAGAAAAAAAAAAAAAAAAATTTAATGTTATATCATTGTTTAAATAAAACTTATAAACTACTAAATCCCTAAACACTAAAATCTCTAAACTCCTTAACATAAAATCCCCTAAATACTTAAACCTTTAAACTCGTAAACCATAATTATAATTTAAATAATTTATTAAAATATTAATTACAAAATAAATTATGAGCGATGCGAATTTAATTTAAATAATTTATTTTTCATCAAAAAAAATATGTAAGCTTATAAAAACAAGCAAAAACTAAAAATACAAAAATTATTATTTAGTAATAAATTTTACTTTGATTTTGAATAATTTTAGGTTTTGCAATTATATTTTAATTTATATATATCATATTAATAATAGCATATTAATTTATTTTTTGATAATTGATTTGATATTTATCAATAAAATTCATTATATTTTGTTTAGATTATATATAATTATAAAGATTTTTATTACAAAATATTGTATTAACATTTTTAAAAAAATTTAAAATTATTATATTTTTAACGGTTATACCTTTAAAAATGTGAGAAAATATCAAAAATAATTTTTTTGTTATTTCATTGTTTAAATATATCCTATAAACCACTAAATGCCTAAATACTTAAATAAATAACTCCTAAATCTTTAAAGCACTAAAAAGATAATTCTTTTAAACTAGTATACCCTAAATAATAAATAATAAATTTCAATATTATTTTTTGATTATAATTTAAATATTCATTTTAATTATTTATTTGTTTATTTTTATATAAATATTAATTAGAAAATAAATTATGAGTTAAACAAATATAATTTATATAAATTATTTTTTATCGAAAAATATAGATAAACTTTTAAAAAGAATAAAAAATTTAAAACTAAAATTATTATATAGTAAAATATTTTGCTCTCCTGAATCATTTTAGATTTTGTAATTATATTTTAATTGATATCTATCTTAATAATATGAGTTTATTAATTTATTTTTGATCATTATTAGAATATTTATCAATAAATTATTTATATTGAATTTATATGATACATAAATATAATGATTATATAACTAAATATTGAATTCACTTTTGAAAAAAATTTGATAATTATTATATTTTCAAAGGTTATAACCTTTGGAAATATGAAAAAATAATAAATATAAATTTTATGTTATTTTATTTTATAATAAAACCTATAAACCACTAAATGCATACACAGTTATATCAGTAAACTCCTAAACCCCGTAATGCCTAAATACATAAACCATTAAACTGCTATATACTACTTAATAATTAATAAATTGAATTTTTATTTCAATTTATTATTATTTCAAATATTCATTTTAATTATTTATTAGCTTATTTTTATAGATATTTTATTACAAAATAAATTATGAGTGCGACACATATTATTTAAATAATTTATTTTTAATCAAAACATATATAAATGCTTTTAAAAGAAGTATAAAAGAAGTATTAGTAAAAATTAAAAATTATTATCAACTAATATATTTTACTTTAATTTTGAATCAATTTGGGTTTTTAAAATTTTTTAATAATATCTATCTTATTATAATTAGTTTATTAATATAATTTTGATCATTATTATAATATCTATCAATAAAATTGTTATATTTATTTATATGATATAAAATTATTAAAATTATTATAACTAAATATTGTATTCAAATTTCAAAAATTTGAATATTATTAAATTTTCTAAGGTTATAACATTTGAAAATGACAAAAAATTACAATTCTTTTTTTATTATTTTATTATTTATGTAAATTACTT
>JAREIK010002575.1:49232-80840 GCA_029783825.1 Sapria himalayana | reverse complement strand
ACTTAATAATTTTAAATTTTTTTAAAATGTGAAAATATTTTATGTTATAATAATCTAAATAATTATATATTATAAATTCAATATAAATAATTTTTTTATTGATATTATGATGATAATAAAATAAATTAATAAACTATTATTTATAAGATAGATATAATAAATTTATTTGCAAAAACCTAAAATGAATCAAATCAAGTAAATATATATAATATAGATAGATAAATAAAACTATTTTTATAAGATAAAATATACCTGTTTAAAAGATTATATTTAGGAGTTTTGGGATTTAGATTTAGTTATTTAAGTGTTTAGCATTTAGTAGTTTATAGATTTTATTTAAAAAATACAGTAACAAAAAATTTTTTTTTGTTATCTGTTCTCATTTTTGAAGGATATAACCTTTCAAACTATAATAATTTTTTAATTTTTTTTAAAATGAGAATAATATATTTAGTTATGATAATCTTAATAATTATATATATCATGTAAATTCAATATAAACAATTATATTGATATATATTATAATAATGATCATACAAAAGATTAATAAATAATTATTAATAATATAAATATTGTTTAAAATATATTTACAAAACCTAAAATGATTCAAAATCAAAGTAAAATATTTTACTAAATATTAATTTTAAAATTTTAAATTTTTGTATCCATTTATAAGCTTATATATTTTTTGATAAAAAATAAATTATTTAAATTATATTTGTCTAACTATTAATTTATTTTTTAATTTATATTTCTATCAAAATAAACTAATAAATAATTAAAATGTATATACAAAATAATAATGAATACTAATAAAAATGAGATTTATGATTTATTATTTAGGTTAGACCTATTTAATGGTTTACATTTTTTGTGGTTTCGTTGTTAATAAGTTTATTTATTTATTTGTTAACACATTTAGGTTCTATTTATTGATTTATAGGTTTTATTTAATCAATTGAATAACATAAAATTTATTTTTATGAATTTTCGTGATTTTCAAAAATTATAACCTTTGAAAATATAATAATTTTTTAATAGTTCTAAAATATGAATACGATACCTAGTTATAATAATCTTAATAATTATAGTTGATGTAAATTCAATATAAAAAATTGTATTAATATATATTATTTTAATGATCAAAAAATATATTAATAAATTATTATTAATAAGCCAGATATTAATTAAAATATATTTGCAGAACCCAAAATAATTCAAAATCAAAGTAAATTATATTACTAAATAAAATTTTAAAGTTTTGAAATTTTGTTTATTTTTATAAGCTTATATTTTTTTTCATAAAAAATAATTTATTTAAATTATATTATTTCACTCATTATTTATTTTGTAATTAATATTTCTATAAAAATAAACTAAAAAATAATTAAAATAAATATTTAAAATTATAATGAATACAAATAAAAATGAGATTTATTATTTATTATTTAGGTTATATAGGTTTAATTGTTTAAGTATTCAGGGGGTTTTGGGGTTTAGGAGTCTAGAGATTTAAATGTTTAGGCATTTAGTGGTTTATAACTTTTATTTAAATAATAAAATAATAAAAAAATTATTTTTGTTATTTTTTATCATTTTTGAAGGTTATAACCTTTGAAAATAAAATAATTTTTAAAATTTTTTTCAAATGTAAATATAATATTTAGTTATAATAAACTTAATAATTATAATACATTTAAATTCAATATAAGTAATTTTATTGTTAGATATTATAAAAAGATCAAATAATAAATTAATAAACTATTCTTAATAAGATTGATAGCAATTAAAATATAATTTCAAAACCTATATATAATGATTCAAAATCAAAGTAAAATATATTACTAAATAATAACTTTTTGTTTTTAAATTTTTACTTCTTTTTATAAGCTTATATTTTTTCATTGATTACAAATAAATTATTA
This sequence comes from Sapria himalayana, assembly GCA_029783825.1. NCBI lineage: Eukaryota > Viridiplantae > Streptophyta > Magnoliopsida > Malpighiales > Rafflesiaceae > Sapria > Sapria himalayana. The sequence goes on along the minus strand of JAREIK010002575.1, from coordinate 78,915 downwards.
AAATAATAGTTGTCTCTCTCATTATTTATTTTGTAATTAATATTTCTATAAAAAATAAACAAATAAATAATTAAAATGAATATTTAAAATTATAATGAATACAAATTAAAATAAGATTTATGATTTATTATATGTGGTATCCTGGTTTAATGGTTTGATTATTTAGAAGTTTTGTAGTTTAAAAGTTTATTAATTTATGCTTTTAGGTATTTAGCGGTTCATAGGTTTTATTTATATAATAAAAATAAAATTTTTTTTTTTCGATTTTTTCTGATTTTCAAAGGTTATAACCTTTAAAAATAAAATAATATTTAAATTTTTTGAAATGTGAACACTATATATATTTATATTAATCTTACTAATTATATATCATATAAATTCAATATAAACAATTTTAATGATAGATATTATAATAATGATCAAAAATTAAATCAATAAACTATTATTAATAATATAAATATTAATTAAAATATATTTACATAACACAAAATAATTCAAAATCAAATCAAAATATATTACTAAATAATAATATTTAATTTTTAAATTTGTCCTTCTTTTTATAAGCTTATATTTTTTTGATTAAAAACAAATTATTTAAATAATATTTATCTCACTTGAAATTTATTTTGTAATTAATTTTTTTAAATAATTAAACTATAAATAATTAAAATGAATATTTAAAATAATAATAAATAGAAATAAAAATGAGATTTATTATTTATTATTTATTATTTATTATGTAGTATATAGATGTTAAAATGTTTATGTATTTAGGGGTTTCGGGGTTTATGAGCATACTAATTTAAGTAAGTAAGCATTTAATTGTCTATAGATTTTATTTAAAAAATAAAATACTTAAAAATTTATTTTTAATATTTTTTCTCATTTTTTAAGAATATAACCTTTGAAAATATAATAATTTTTAAATTTTTTTCAAAAGTGAATACAATATTTATTTATAATAATCATAATAATTATAAATCATATAAATTCAATATAAACAATTTTATTGATAGATATTCTAATAATTATCAATAAATAAATTAAAAATCTATTATGAATAAGATTGATATTCCTTAAAATATAATATCAAAACCTAAAATTATTCAAAATCAAAGCAAAATATATTACTAAATAATAATTATTTGATTTTAAATATTTATTCTTTTTATAAGCTTATCAATTTTTTGATTAAAAATAATTTTTATAAATTATATTTTTAAGTTATAATTTATTTTATAATTAATACATATATAAAAATAAAAAACTAAACATTCGAAATGAATTTTTTAAATTATAATGAAAACATATAAAAATGAAATTTATTAATTATTATTTAGGGTATACAGATTTAACGGGTTATCTAAATAGAGGTATCGGGATTTTGTAGTTTAGTGATTTAAATGCTTAGGCATTTAATGATGTAAAGGTTTTATTTAAACAATAGAATAACAAAGAAAAAATATTTTTTTTATTTTTTCTCATTTTCAAAGGTTATAACCTTTGAAAATATAATAATTTTAAATTTTTTTTCAAAAGTGAATACAATATTTAGTTATAATAATCATTATATTTATATATCATATAAATTCAATATAAACATTTTTATTGATAAATATTCTAATAATGATGAAAAAATAACTTAATAATCTATTATTAATAAGATAGATGTCAATTAAAATATAATTATAGAACCTAAAATGATTCAGAAGCAAAGCCAAATATATTACTATATAATAATTTTTTGTTTTGAATTTTTTTTTTCTTTTAAAAAGTTTATCGATAATTTTTTGATGAAAAATAATTTACATAAATTATATTTGTGTAACTCATAAATTATTTTGTAATTAATATTTATATAAAAATAAACAAATAAATAATTAAAATGAATAATTAATATTATAATTAAAAATAATGAGATTTATTATTTATTATTTAGGGTACACCGGTCTAATTTAAATTAGATTGTCTTACTAATAATTTATTTTGTAATTAATATTTCTATAAAAATAAACTGAAAATTAAATAAAATAAAAATTTTAAATTCTACTGAATAAAAATTAAAAAGATATTTATGATTTATTATTTATATATACTAGTTTAATGGTTTACGTATTTAGAGGTTTTGTCTTTTAGGAGTTTAGTGATTTAGGTTTTTAGGCATTTAGTGGTTTATTGGTTTATTTAATCAATAAAATAACAAAAAAAAAATTTGTAATTTTTTCTCATTTTATTAGGTTATAACCTTTGAAAATATAATAATATTTAAAATTTTTTGAAATGTGAATATAATATTTAGTTATAATAATATTAATAATTATATACGATATAAATTCAATATAAATAATTTTATTGATAGATATTATAATAATGATCAAAAATTAAATTAATAAACTATTAATAATAAGATAGATATTAATTAAAAAATATTTATAAAACCCAAATTGATTCAAAATATAAGTAAAATATATTATTGGATAATAATTTTTAAATTTTAAATTTTTACTTCTTTTATAAGCGTATATATTTTTTTGATTCAAAATAAATTATTTAAATTATATTTGTCGCACTCATAATTTATTTTATAATAAATATTTCTATAGAAATAAACTAATAAATAATTAAAATGAATATATAAACTATAATAAATAGAAATTAAAATTATATTTATTAATTATTATTTATTATATAGCAGTTTAATGGTTTCTGTATTTAGCTATTATGGGGTTCAGGTGTTTACCGATTTAATTGTGTATGGATTTAGTGGTTTATTGGTTTTATTTAAAAATCAAAATAACAAAACATTTATTTTTATTATTTTTTGATATTTTCAAAGGTTATAACCTTTGAAAATATAATAATTTTTAAATTTTTTTAAAAGTGAATTCAATATATAGTTATAATAATATATATATTTAGAAATCATATTTCAACATAAACAATTTTATTGATAAATATTCTAATAATGATCAAAAAAATAAATTAATAATCTATTATTAATAAGATAGATATCAATTAAAATATAATTACAAAACATAAAATTATTCATAAGCAAAGCAAAATATATTACTATATAATAATTTTTTGTTTTGAAATTTTTTTGTATTTTAAAAAGTTTATCTATATTTTTTTGATTAAAAATAATTTACATAAATTATATTTATCCAACTCATAATTTATTTTTTAATTAATATTTATATAAAAATAAAAAATTAATAATTAAAATGAATATTAAAAATTATAATGAAAAAAAAAATTAGATTTATTATTTATTATTTATGGTATACCAGTTTAATTTAAGTTATATCTGTCTCACTAATAATTTATTTTGTAATTAATATTTCTATAAAAATAAACTGATAAATAATTAAAATAAAAATTTAAAATTATACTGAATAAAAATTAAAATGAGATTTATGATTTATTATTAAAGTATACTAGTTTAATGGTTTAAATATTTTGAGGTTTTGTCGTTTAAGAGTTTAGTGATTTATGCTTTTAGGCATTTAGTGATTTATAGGTTTTATTTAAACAATAAAATAACAAAAAATATTTTAATTTTTTGTCATTTTCAAATGTTATAAGCTTTGAAAATTTAATGATATTTAAAATTTTTTGAAATTTGAATACAATATTTAGTTATAATAATTTTAATAATTCTATATCATAAAAAATAAATATAAATACTTTTATTGATAGATATTATAATAATAATCAAAAATTAAATTAATAAAATATTTATAATAAGATAGATATTAATTAAAAAATATTTACAAAACCCAAATTGATTCAAAATAAAAGTAAAATATATTAGTTGATACTAATTTTTTAATTTTTAATAATACTTCATTTAAAAGTGTATATATATATTTTGAATAAAAATAAATTATTTAAATTATATGTGTCGCACTCATTATTTATTTAGTAATAAAATTTTCTATAAAAATAAACTAATAAATAATTAAAATGAATATTTAAAATAATAATAAATTGAAATAAAAATTCAATTTATTAATTATTAAGTAGTATATATCGGTATAATAGTTTATGTTTTTAAGCATTATGGGGTTTTGGAGTTTACTGATATAACTATGTATGCATTTAATGGTTTATAGATTTAATTTAAAAAATAAAATAACATAAAATTTATTTTTATTATTTTTTCTCATTTTTTAAGGTTATAACCTTTAAAAATATAATAATTTTTAAATTTTTTTTCAAAAGTGAATTAAATATTTAGTTATAATAATAATTATATTTATATATCATATAAATTCAATATAAACTATTTTATTAATAAATATTCTAATAATGATAAAAAAATAAATTAATAATATATTATTAATAAGATAGATATCAATTATAATATAATTACAAAAACTAAAATGATTCAGAAGGAAAGCAAAATATATTACTATATATTAATTTTTTGTTGTGAAATTTTTTTTCTTTTAAAAAGTTTATCTATATTATTTTGATGAAAAATAATTTATATAAATTATATTTGTGTAACTCATAATTTATTTTGTAATTAATATTTTTATAAAAATAAACAAATAAATAATTAAATTTGAATATTTAAAATTAAAATGAAAAAAATTGAGATTTATTCTTTATTATTTAGGATATACCAGTTTAATTTAATTTAGATCTATCTCACTAATAATTTATTTTGAAATTAATATTTCTATAAAAATAAACTGATAAATAATTAAAATAATAATTAAAATTATACTGACTAAATAAAATAATTTATTTTGTTCTCTCTAAACTCTAGAATGATTGCTAAACTCTAACAAAAATAATATGAGCTTTTACTTTATCTCTATTATGTCTCATCTTATTTGATGTTGAATAATTGGGCTATCAAAGGTAATTTGACTCATGTACGCTAACAGACTAAACAAAGTTGTACCCCTATGTGTTGAAATAGCTAGTTGTTATGGATGCTATTTATATTGATTATTAAAATTTCTTCTGAAATATCTCTCATGCATACACTCAAAGCAATTTTTTTAAAACATAGTTCACCTCTAAAAAAAATAACCACCTTGTAGCCTATTAGAACAAACTAGCCCCTGGGTGGTTTGAGCAGGGCAAGAAGTATGGGCTCTCTTTCAATCAAGAATCTAAATATTTATTTTATTGGCATGTCTAAGCCTTTTTTTTATATCCTCATGGATATGAAAAGTATCATTTCTTTCTTTTAATATTAAATGAGTTATGTATACAAGCTCACAATACCCAAAAAGGTGTAAATGAATCATATTTAAATGTATATAAGGTTTTAATCATTGCTCAACATATTAGTCTTTCATTTTGACACTTTGGATCACAAATCAAAGGAAAAAGCCATTGTGATATTTCCAATCCCAAGAATTTTAGCTATAGAAAGTTATAAAGAGTAGTACTCAAGCTTTAACTATTTCTAGGGTCATGACTTTTGCTATTGAGGAATGTCCAAAGTTACAATCATTCCTAGTGCAATGACTTTGCAATATAAAGATAAAATGCACAAGATATTGTCATATCCAATACTGTGACCCAGTATTATAGTGATTAAATATATATTCATGATCATTCTTAGTGCCATAACAATATGTTAAACAGATAGACACAAGTTATAGCATATTCTCATTGATATGATTTTGTGTTCTAGAGACAAAATATACAATCATGACCATTGCTAATGCTACAATAATCTAAAGCAAGAAAGAGATAATTTCATAACTCACCCCTTGAGTCATGACTTTGTGTCACATATACAAAAAGATAAATCTATGACATTCCTAAAAGTTGTGAATTTAAATTTAAATTTAACACTTAGTCATTTGATTATAAAAGTGCAAAACATGAGATTTAGGGTTTGGGTTTATGGATTAGAGTTATAGTTTATGGTTTAAGGTTTTAGATTTAAAGTTTAGGCTTTAAGGTTTTTTTTTGTTTTTTTTTTTGGAAAATACACACTTTATTTATCATTTAGGCACACAACTTACAAGAGACTAAAAAGCTGACTAATTTAGGCACGCCCACCAAATCCTATGCACCTTAATGATTCTATGCATAAAATACATAAAAAAACATAATGCCTAATAATTCAAAGCTGGACGAATACAACTAAAATCACCTGGCATTCCCGGACTTCAGAGTTGGCATTTAGTCATTATGCACACTACTTCCTTTCCATTCGGATTTGTCAAAGCCTTTTGGAGGAACCTGAATGATGCACCATATTAAAACTATGCAAATATAAGATTGTGCATGTGTGTGACATGCAGTTTCAAGCTTTTGCCTATGTCATTGCTATGCAATGGAATATGTGTAAAATTGAATACCCATAAATCCACAAGTCCATATCTATGGCACTCTGTCAATTCATTCTCACCTCTGAATTTCACATTCTTTTGCTCCAATGATCCTCAAAAGAGTATCTATTTGGTTAGAATGCTTCCTCCTCGAGCTACAAGAAGTGGTTGTATGTTGCACCGACAAAATATCAAAAAATATGCATGCATCGGTGTGCATGCGTGATGAGGTCCATCTCATAGTCTTATTATCTACGCGTACAACCAAGCTAGAATACAAGTAAAATTACAAAAAGCTATAAAGATGGGTGTTTGCTCCCGGAAGTGTAGCATCGGCTAATGTGTATTTACAAAATGCATTAGTGGGCCCCACTTAGAGATACTCATGGGTCCAATTGCCCTCATTGCATGCTACACAGAGAAAAAACAAGATTGTGTGTGTGAGTATGTCATGATCCATCTCTACAAGTACATCTTGCATACAAAGTCCAAAATTACAAATAAGACTATAAAGATAGACTAAAGTTTGAATCTTTCGCTCCCTTGTGGCTAGTCTGGACTCCATTGCTTACTGGCCCTGCTTGGTGATGCTTCAGATTTTGCCGGCTCTCCAATTAATCATGGATTACCCGCTACTCCTATTGGGCGATGGTTGGGTGGCCCTATATGCTGCCTGATATGGCTAGTGGGACCCACTCCTAGCTACTCATTGGTTTACTACCGACTACTTTGCTCGGTCTCGTCAGTTGTCTGAATGTTATCATCCCGGCTTGCTAGAGGGGCCCTCTACAAGCTGGTGGCCCATACCTCTGGCTACTTCTAGGACTTGCTGGCCCCTCTAAATGCTACGCCAAAATGGACAAGAATATGTGCACGTGTGTGTGGTGCATCAGTATCAGGGTTTAGGAGTTTAGTAATTTAAGTATTTAGGTATTTTGTGGTTTATAGGTTTTATTTAAATAATTAAATAACAAAAAAATTATTTTTATAATTTTTTCTCATTTTCAACGTTATAACCATTGAAAATATTATAATTGTTAATTTTTTTTCAAATATTAATACAATATTTAATTATAATAATCATAAAAATTAAATATCATGTAAATTGAATATAAATAATTTTATTGATTGATATTATAATACTAATCATAAAATAGATTAATAAACTATTATTAATAAGATAGATATTAATGAAAATATATTTGCAAAACCTAAACTGATTCAAAATCAAAGTAAAATATATTTCTAAATAATAATTTTTTATTTTTAAATTTTTGATTCTTTTTATAAGCTTATAAATTTTTTTAATGAAAATAAATTATTTAAATTATATTTGTCTCATTCGTAATTTTATTTTGCAATTAATATTTCTATAAAAATAAACTAATAAATAATTAAAATGAATATTAAAATTATAATGAAAACAAATAAAATTGAGATATATGATTAATTATTTAGGCTATACCTGTTTAATGGTATAAGTATTTAGGAGTTTAGGAGTTTAGTGATTTAAGTGTTTAGGCATTTAGTAGTTTATATGTTTTATTTAAATAATGAAATAACAAAAAAAATTATTTTTCAAATTTTTTATCAATTTTGAATATTATAACCTTTATAAATATAATAATTTTTAAATTTTTTTCAAATGTGAATATAATATTTAGTTATACTAAACTTAATAATTATATTTCATGTATATTAAAATTAAACAATTTTATTGATAGATATTAATAAACTAAATATAAATATATATATAATAATGATCTAAAAATAAATTAATAACTATTATTTATTGATAGATATTTATATATTATTTATAAATACTTACACCTTTAAAGATGGTTTAAATGTTTAAGTATTTAAGGGTTTTGTGGTTTTGGGGTTTAGTAGTTTAATGATTTAAGCGTTTAGGAATTTAGTAGTTTATAGTTTTTATATAAACAAAAATATAACAAAAAATTATTTTTGTGATTTTATCTTATTTTCAAAGATGATAACCTTTAAAAATATAATAATTTTTAAATTATTTTCAAATGTAAATATAATATTTAGTTATAATAATCTAAATAATTATATGACCTATAAATTCAATATAAATACTTTTATTGATAAATATACTAATAATGATCAAAAAAAATTATTAATCTATTATTAATAAGATAGATATCAATTAAAATATAATTACAAAACCTAAAATGATTCAGAAGCAAAGCAAAATAAATTACTATATAATAATTTTTTGTTTTGAAAATTTTTTTTCTTTTAAAAAGTTTATCTATAATTTTTTGATGAAAAATAAATTATATAAATTATTTTTGTCTAGCTCAATTTATTTTTTAATTAATATTTATATATAAATAAACAAATAAATAATTAAAATGAATATTTAAAATTATAATGAAAAAAAATGTGATTTATTATTTATTATTTAGGGATACTGTTTTAATTTAAATTAGATATGTCTCAATAATAATTTTTTTAGTAATTAATATTTCTATAAAAATAAACTGATAAATAATAAAAATAAAAATTTAAACTTATACTGAATAAAAATTAAAATGAGATTTATGAATTATTATTAATATTAACAAGTTTAATGGTTTAAGTATTTAGAGGTTTTGTCGTTTAGGAGTTTAGTAATTTATATTTTTAGGCATTTAGTGGTTTATATGTTTTATTTAAACAATAAAATAATAAAAAAAAATTTGTAATTTTTTCTCATTTTCATAGGTTATAACCTTTAAAAATATAATAATATTAAAAATTTTTTGAAATGAGAATATAATATTTAGTTATTTTAATATAAATAATTATATATCATATAAATTCAATATAAATAATTTTATTGATAGATAATATAATAATGATCAAAAATTAAATTAATAAACTATTAATAATGAGATAGATATTAATTAAAAAATATTTACAATACCCAAATCAATTCAAGATTAAACTATAATATATTTCTATATAATAATTTTTAATTTTTAAATTTATACTTCTTTTATAAGCGTATATATTTTTTTGATTACAAATAAATTATTTAAATTATATCTGTCTCACTCATAATTTATTTTGTAATAATTATTTTATATAAATAAACTAATAAATAATTAAAATCAATATTTAAAATTATAATAAATAAAATAAAAATTAGATTTATTAATTATTAAGTAGTATATAGCGGTTTAATGGTTTATGTATTTAGAAGTTTACTAATTTACCTATATATGCATTTAGTGGTTTATATGTTTTATTTAAAAAATAAAATAACAAAAAATTTATTTTTGTTATTTTTTGATATTTTAAAAGATTATAACCTTTGAAAATACAAGAAATTTTAAATTTTTTTCTAAAGTGAATACAATCTTTAGTTATATAATCATTATATTTAAATATCATATAAATTCAATATAAACAATATTATAGATAAATATTCTAGTAATGATCAAAAAATAAAATAATAATCTATTATTAATAAGATAGATATAAATTAAAATATAATTACAAAACCTAAAATGATTCATAAGCAAAGCAAAATATATTACTATATAATAATTTTTTGTTTTGAATATTTTTTTCTTTTAAAAAGTTTATGTATATTTTTTTGATGAAAAATAATTTATATAAATTATATTTGTCTAACTCATAATTTATTTTGTAATTAATATATTTATAAAAATAAACAAATAAAAAATTAAAATGAAAATTTAAATTATAATCAAAAAAATGAGATTTATTATTTATTATTTTTTATTTAGGGATACCGGTTTAATTTAAACTAGATATTTCTCACTAATAATTTATTCTGTAATTAATATTTCTATAAAAGTAAACTGATAAATATTTAAAATTATACTGAATAAAATTTAAAATGAGATTTATGATTTTTTATTACTGTATACATGTTTAATGGATTGAGTATTTAGAGCTTTTTTTATTTAGGATTTTAGTAATTTATGTTTTTAGGCTTTTAGTGGTTTATACGTTTTTTTAAAAAAATAAAATAACAATAAAAAATTTTATAATTTTTTATCATTTTCATAGGTTATAAGATTTGAAAATATAATAATATTTAAAATTTTTTGAAATTTTAATACAATATTTTGTTATAATAATATTAATAATTATATATCATATAAATTTTATATGAACAATTTTATTGATAGATATTATAATAATGTTCAAAAATTAAATTTATAAACTATTAATATTAAGATAGATATTAATTAAAAAATATTTACAAAACTCAAATTGATTCAAAATTAAAGTAACTTTATTACTTGATAATAATTTTTATTTTAATTTATACTTCTTTTATAAGCATATATTTTTATTAGATAAATAATATATTATTTAAATTATATTTGTCCCACTCATAATTTATTTTGTAATAAATATTTCTAAATAAATACACTAATAAATAATTAAAATGAATATTTAAAAATATAATAACTAGCAATAAAAATTAGATTTATTAATTATTAAGTAGTATTTAGCAGTTTGAAGGTTTATGTATTTAAGAATTACAGGGTTTAGGAGTTTACTCATTTAACTTTATATGCATTTTGTAAGGCTGCTCACGGGACTCGGAGATTCACGACCTGACCCGAAGTCTTGTCCCTAAAGAATCGGGACTGAAAAAAATCCGTTGACTTTGACTTTTCCCGTCCCGTCCTGTCACGTATTTTTTCTTTTTGGATGGTTACAGATCTTAAGCAATATCCATCTCGAGAACCGTCCCGTCCTAAAAAACCAATACTAGAACCAGGAAAAAATATATATATATATATATATAATATGAAGATGCCACCAATTCCGCAACTGCCCATCCAATTCCAATGCACATATTGATGTTCCGATAAGTTCCAGGCCACTTCACGCCGTTCCAGCCATGTTCAATTAGGTCCAGCCCTTGTGCGTTGCACTTCTGGTTGCCTCCACCGTGTCTCAGATGCCACCAGCCTTTTGGTTTATTTTTCTGATGAGAATTGAGCGATTTATTATTATTATTATTATGTGTCTCAATCAGTTTTGTTGAGTATTGGTTGTGGTGTTGTGGTCGGGCTGAATGAGTGAGCTGAATGTGTTATAGTCAGTTTTGTAGAGCTTGTTTGTTTGAAATATTTATATGTATTTATGCTTAACATATCATATTAATTAATAGCAATGCAGATGGCAGAATCCAGTGGTAAACAAAAAATACAATAAATAGAAGATGATCACATCTCAAATGATCAAAGTACTGGAAAATCCAATCATCATCCTTTCACGAACCCTCTAATTGTTACGGTAGGTACTTCAATTCCAATCATAAAAGAAAGTCAAGGTAAATCTGAACCTTAAGCTCATAAAAAGTATAAGTCTGTTGTTTGGGAAACTTATGAGATATTAGTTGATTCAGAGGGAAATGAAACTGGTAGGGCAGCTTGTATATGGTGTAGTAAAGAATACTTGACAAAAAGTGATCAAGGTACTTCGGGTTTATGGAAATACTTTAGAAAGACTTGTATGAAATTTCCACACAAAAAAGAATTAATAGAAGCTCACAAAGGTAAAGACAAGTCATAATCTTTGTTGAGTTTCACTAAAGGTACTAGTTCAGAGGATAACAAATTAACTTGTTGGCAATTTGATCAACAACTAGTTAGGGAGGCTTTGGTGAAAATGATCATAAAAGATGAATTGCTTTTTTGTTTTGTTGAGAGGGATGAGTTTAAATAGTTTTGTGAAGTTAGTGTGCCTCAATTTAAAATTCCATCTAGGTACTCTATACTGAGGGATTGTTTGTTTTGTTTGTGAAGGAAAAAAAGAAATTATTTGATAGCATATCATCTCATTGTTGTAGAGTTTCATTGACTACCGACACTTGGACTAGCATTCAAAATTTGTCTTATATATGTATGACTGTTCATCTCATTGATTCTCAAAGGAATATGCACAAAAGGCTTTTGAACTTTTGTTTAATTAAAAGTCATTCTGGAGTTAATATTAGAAATTCTATTGAGTTTTGCATGAATGAATGGGGTTTTATAAAGTTGATGTTAATTACGATTGACAATGCATCAAATAATGATGTTGTAGTTGAACAATTGAAAAAAAGGCTTGTGAAGAAAAGTGTTGTACCTTTGAGAGGCGAACATTTTCATATGAGATGTTGTGCTCATATACTAAACTTAATTGTCAGAGATGGAATTGTAGTAGTTGAGGGTGCTATTCAAAAAATTAGAGGTGTGGTGAAAATGTGAGGTGTAGTCCTAAAAGATTAGATATGTTTAAGTTATGTGTTGAAGAAGCAAACTTGACAAATAAATCTTCATTGCATTTAGATTGTCCTACAAGATCGATTTCAACTTATTTGATGCTACAAACTGATATAAAATATCAAAAAGAATTTGATAAGTTGGAGGACAAAGACAAAAGGTATTTGAAGGAGTTTGGTTCAAACGTTCCAACTGAGAGAGACTGAACAAATACCAAAATTTTAGTTTGTTTCTTGAAAATATTTTATGAGGTAACTTGTAAATTTTCTGGCTCATAATATTCTACCTCTAGTGTTTATTTTCCTCAGATTATTTGAATTTTGAAAAAAATTGAGCTTTATGAAAATAGTAGAGATACAATGGTGTCTGAAATGGGTATGAAAATGAGGCATAAATTCAACAAATATTGAGTTTCTCTTCAGTCAACAAATATTATGCTTTTTGTAGTAGTAGTGTTGGATCCTAGATATAAGATCAAATATCTCAAGGTTAAGTACACTTAGCATTATGGAGAGGAATTGGGTAAAAATTTGGTGAAAACTGTTATAAATGCTTTAAATGAGATGATAGATGATTATAAAGATTTAAATGAAGATGAATCAAAAGAAGATGATTTCTTTTCTACTGTGTCGAAGAAAAATGATGATTTCTTTGATGGTAGTGATACTTATGTTGAAGATTTTTTTGTTGAATTGGAGAAAGAACAAAAAGATGCAGCTTTGGAAGAGTTGGATAGGTACTTGGAGGACAAACTTGAAAAAAATAGAATTGATTTTGATGTGCTAAACTAGTAGAAAGTAAATGAGGTTAGGTATCCTTCTTTGGCCTATGAATCTACATTTAGCACTGGGTGGAGAACTTTAGATAAATTTAGGAGTTCTTTAACACCTATTACAACTAAAGTTCTCATATGTCTACAAGATTGTTTGAGAAGCTCAAACAAACATATTGAAATTGAAGAATTAGTTTAAAATCTTGACGATAATTAATCAGGTTAGTATACAAATCTTGTAAATTTTAATTTCACTTTTACTTATTTTATTCTTTCAATTTAATAAAAATATGGTTCAATTATAATTTTCAGAGGGGTGACAAGATCCAAATATTCTTCCAACTATAGTTGGCCAACTAAATTTGGAATGGGTATATTAAATTTTATAAGGTAATATTTTGTTTTTTTATTACTCTTTCATCTTAAAAATTTATGTCTACATGATTAACATGTTTTCATCTTTGGTTGTCCTTCTGCACTGGATGAAGAAAAGGAAGGAGTTGTAGAAAAGATAATTAATTGGGTTTGGATTTTCATTGCTGCTCCGTGACGAACCTTTGAAATGATTATTATCTTGGTTGTTATTAGTTGTATTTTTTTTATTATATTAAACTGCCTAATTTTAGCAATTACTTAAGTAGTAATTGCGGCTACCAATGTTTTTGGTTATCTTTAGCTATTCCTTAATATTTTAAGTACTTGTTTAAAAAATGTAGTATTGCTATTATGGTTAACTTTCACTCGGCTGAACAAAGCCAACTTGTGACAAAACAAAGAACCAAATTAAGCACACAACTCAGTCCCATCCTATTTAACATTTCTATCCTTTTCTGCTCATCAAAGCTTTTGACAAGGTAATGGAAATCATTTGCGGCATTCAGTCTATTTGACAAAACAAAATGGTCCAATTTGAGTTTGAAAGATACATAACTTAGGAATGATAAATGGTACAACAAAAGGTTTCTACATGAACTATCTTGGCCGGTTTGAAGAAAATAAATTGAAAAAAATGTCCGAACTCCATTCCATCCCGGAACCATTTTCTCCTACCCAAATCCACGATCTACGGCCCATCCAGTCCCGATATTTTCAACCTATGGCTGGTAACGAGCCGAGCCGAGCCGAGCTTTGAACATTTCGAGCTAGGCTTGTTAATTTATGAGGGAGCTCGAGCCCGAGCCGAGCTTTTGAACGAGCTTTAAATTAGGCTCAAGCTTGGCTTGATTTAAAAAAAAAAGCTTGGCTTGAGCTCATTAGGCTCGTTTTCCATATGAACGAGCTCGAGCTTAACCTCGAGCTCAAGCCCAATCCCGAGCCTAAATAGAAGGACCAAAAAAAGAAGATAATGATATGGATGTTTTAAAAAATAAAAACAACCATCCATGCAACAGTGGATTTATTTCAGCAAGACTTGCTTACATCCATTGGGGTGGGGTGGGAAGAACCACTATCAATGATGGAAAAAAATAGAAAAATGTGTGCCACTAGTCAAGTCTTTTGGCTTCCAAAACCACGTGTTATATCATTGCCACATAAGAGGGAAAACCCTAAACAAAATTATCAAAACTAACCCCAATATATTCACCAGTCACCCTACCCTTGACTTCCCATATGCAGTCAAGTCCAGTCCACCAAACCAGGCACTTTGGGCCTAAAAGGCTAGTAACATGAGAATGCAATACAATTCACAATTTTCTTACTAGGGACTTACTAACATTGACCACCGAATCTATTCAATCAAACAAACTAGAAAACTCCTATTACCATTCAACACAACACTCTGATTCCATATAACCAACACATCACCCATCACGTGGATCAAATTGCATGAATGCTAAAAAGACAAGAATATCACCAAGCTGTCAAATAGCATGAACACAAGTGTAGAAACAAGCTGCCAAATAGCATGAACACTTAAAAGGGAAGAATATAGGCAAGCTGCAAAGACCTAGGATGAATAAAAAATGAGGCACCTACATGATATAAAGATGTAGGAACCAAAGTCTCGTATGGCTCATTTAGTGTGACCACTCCACCAACACCAAGCTCCTTTAGGCGCAAAACATCAGACGGAAATGGAACAGCACCTAGCAGTACAAACTGAAAATCAATGTGTTAGAACTAATGGTTTTTCCCATTGCCCTTCTATGTAGAATAATAAGAGATGAATGGTTTTTCCAGATAAGCATTCAGATCGAAAAAATAACAAATGCATTGTTTTAGCCATCTCGATTTATCTCGACATGCTTATATGTTACATGATCTCTTTTGTTCAGTTCTGTTAAAAATGTTATTGCTTGAAAATTAGTAAAGAAAAAAAATCATATCAGTGGATCCAACCATACGTAGTGTATGACAATTCACAATTCACTAGCACTTAAAAAATCTAAACAAAGGGACTCAATAAAGACCAAATACATAAACTGCACCAGTGATTGGGTCTTCAAAATTTTATGCCCAGACAACATTATTTCACTTAACAAATGTTTCTCTTCTCTCTATTTTCTAGCTTAAAATCTTCAATACCATCAGCTCAATCCTAAAATTTCCTTGCACTTCAAAAATAAGAAGTTTTCCTTTTTGTGTACAAATTGAAAATCCACGTGGTCATAATTGATTACAAGAAGAAAAACCCACATAGACTTAAACAAAAAACCAAATAAACTATCCAAGACAAACAAAAACGAAAACAGAAGAAAGACAGTAGCAGAAGTAACATAGACTTTACTTCATCAACCCTATCCCACCAGTATCAACCTCTGCAAGTAAATTCCTCTCAGCCTTCACATGTTCAACCTAAGTATTAAGAAGAATTAGGCAATAAGAAAAATAATTATAACACAAAATAAATTGTCTGCCAGGCCAATAGAAGTCATACCTAGCCCCTACGAAGCATCTCTGATTTCTTAAGCTTCGTCATGGCATATACATCATGCATGGTCAGTTTTCTTCTCCCTGCAACTGGGTCTGCCCTTGAAATCTGATGGAGAAAAAAAGTCACTATTTTATTAAAAAATGGACTAGGTTCGAATCTTCATGCCAATAGAATATTACAACATTGTAATGGCAAGTGAATAAAAAAACTACTAATTTCCCTTAACAAATTGAAATAGGCAGAATGAGTTATGACCCACCTATCCAGATATTCTAGAAATGGAAATATCATCTCATGTTTGACCCAAGCATAATACTGTTCATAACAACATAAACTATTTGGCAATATACTACTGTGGCAACATAACATAATGAAATTATTAACATCTGCAATAAACTGCTACAACAACAGTTTTATCAATAAACATACTAAAAATTATAACACCAACAGTTTAATACAACTGCTGCAACAACAATATAACATTCCAAATTATGTAACTAGATCATAATCTTTCTGGGCAGTTTTATCAATAAAGCTTAATCTTCAAAAATAAATCTACACACATCATAATTTCCCAATCTTAAGATTAGATTCTACACAATCCCAAAAGAAAATTAAAATCCATAAGAAATAATACTAAATATTATAACATTCAAATTCTCAAGTCAAATGAAATTTTAAACACATTTCGGCATTAATGACTTCAAGTCAAGGTGACTCATCCTCAACCTGCAAATTTAACAATAATTTAATTAGGATCTATTATAACTTTCTAATTATATATATATATATTACTGATTATAAAAAAAATACTTACAATTGGTGAAAGCTCCACTCCTAAATCATGACGTAACCAATCCCCCAAACAAATCAAAGCTTGAATAGTCTCGGGCTTCAATGAACTTCGATATTGATCAAGTACTCTTCCTCCAGCACTAAATGCGGCCTCTGAAGCAACGGTAGTTATTGGAATGGATAGTACATCTCGAGCCATTTTTGATAAGCATCGAAATTTCATAGCATTGACTTTCCACCAATTCAAAGCATTAAATCCATCATAATTTTCATCACTAGGCTTGCAAATTCCTTCTTTAAGATAAATGTCCAACTTAGTTTTATTTTCAGGAATGACATCAGAATGATTTTCAGCCCACGCATCAAAGGCATCCCTTTTTCATTTTCCTTTAGAAACATCAATATCACTATTGACATTGCTAGTGTTAGCACTTGTCTGCCCTTCTAGAGATGCATAAACTGAGTAAAGTGCATGCAAGGATTCACTAACCTCATTAATATGACTATCACACTCTTCAGCAGAATAAATATGTGGAAAACAAAATTTTATGAGCTGCATTTTGTACCGAGGATCCAACACTGCTCCAATTGCCATCAATAAATTACACTCTCCCCAATAGTTTGCAAACTTTTCATTCATCTTTGTAATCATTCTTTTCATGAAATCTCTAGTGTCTGAGGAATTTTCATTCATCTTCAACTTTACTTTCCAAATTTGACGAAGGAACAAATTTGAGGTCAGATACTTACTTCCGGAGAAAGCTTCTGTAGCTTCCTTAAACACTTCTAAAAATTTAGAAACCTTAGCAGCTCGTGTCCAATCCTCCTCAGTTGGCAACCATTTATAATTAGAGTCCCTTTCCTTGAACCTTGGAAACACTACTTTAAACTGAAGTGCCGACTCAAGCATTGCATGTGTTGAATTCCACCTAGTAGGAACATCAAGTATTAGATGTTTAGAGGTTGACAACTTTAATTGCTTGACAATTTCATTAAATTTATCAAGCCTTGAAGGAGACATCTTCATGTACTTCACACTTTCCCGGATATTCTCAATCACATAACGAATCTCTGATAGTCCATCTTGCACCATGAGATTTAAAACATGTGCACAACATCGAACATGAAATATCTTACTGTTAAAGTAAAGGTTTCCTTTCTCTGCAAAATGATCCTTCAAGATTCTTACTGCTGAATCATTTGAAGATGCATTATCCAATGTAATAGTGGAAACTTTATCTTCAATATGCCAATTAGATAAACATTGAAGAATACAATCGGCAATTGCAATCCCAGTGTGAGGAGGAGGCAAACAACAAAAATTCAGTATTCTCTTTTGTAAATTCCACTCAGCATCAAAGTAATGACAGGTTAGACACATTTACCCTAGTGTCTGATTTGACGTCCATAAATCACTAGTTAAGCTGATTCTATCAACACTTGCTAACACCCCTATCAATTTTTCCTTCTCAACTGCAAAAAGTTTTATGCAATCAGCTCTCAAAGTGTGGCGTTTGATTGGCTGAAATCTTGGGTTGAGATTTTGGCAAAATAACACAAATAACTGATGCTCCACCATCCTGAAAGGGTACTCGTGCACAATAAACATCTTAGCAAGAAGCTCTCTAACTTTGTCTTTGTCATATTGATAGGTTGATAACAAAGTTTGCCTTGATTTTCTTGTAACCTCAAATGACAACAAAGCTTGTCGGGGACCTTTTTTATTTCCAGATTCAGCAACCCGACGAGGCACACAAACTTTCAAATACCTCTTTAGATGACTAGTGGCACCTCCCCTCTTATAAGCTAACATATTCTTGCAGTGACTACATTTTGCCCCTATCACACTTGTCTTGTCACTCTCAGTTACAACATCAAATTCCTCCCAAACAACTGATTTTTTTCTTTTGTTTGGCTTGGACACTGATGTAGATGATTCAATCCCAATTTCTTCTAATTCATCCATATCATCCGGATTTGACATTTCATCCGTATTTGACATATCTGGTATCTAGCAGAGTAGCAAATAAAAAGAATCCCAATCAAATTAATAATTAAAAAAACAAAGTGGTAAAGACAAGAAATTACACACACATGCACGAACACATCGTCCTTTGAAAATTAAGAGAGAGGATCATTGAAAAGGTGAGAAGATTATTTATGAACTAAAAATTATTTCATCAAAAAGCTACCAGAACTAATATAATAAATCAGTTGAGTTCTTCACTGCTTCACCAAGAAAATTATAAGAAAAAATAAAAATAAAACCAAGATCAAACTGAAATCTATTATAGAAATCTTCACAATTTAAGAGTACCAAACAAAACCAACAACACAGAAATTACAGAAATTAAAAAAAAGGATTTACTGGAAATGAGATTAGAATGATCAACCAATAATATCTAAAATTCTGATATCATTTAATATCTGATAGTTTGCTTCACATATTAATGTTTGCTATGGAAAAGGAAGCAAATATTTAAGAGCAATGAAAAATTGAGAAACCTACCAATATATTGTACTTCTTCTTATTTGGGTGGCAACTGCCAACTGGCAATTGGCAAGAGTTTCTAGTAATTTTCTGCAAAACATAAGTGAAATTGACACTTACAACATGAGAAATAATAGAAGGGAATCATTTGATCAAATAACTTCCCATAGAGCTTCACTATAAAATTATAAAGTGTGTTACAAACATACATCCACATAATAGAATAAATGAAAATGGGTGTCAAAAATCAAAATGTAGTGGGGGGCTATATCATTTCTTAGGATAGTTGAGTGGGTTGTGGGTGGCAAGGAGAATGAATGTGGCCTCTGTTTTGTTTTGGAAGATTTAATAAAAATATCAAATCTTTCTCTAACTCAGCTACTAGGACCGGTTCATTCACCGGCCTTTCTTCCTTTTTCCCTTCTTTTCGTTTCCTATTTTAATGTCAAAATCTCAAAGTAATCCTCACTTTCTCCCTTTTGTTATAACCCACATTCAAAATTTGTTGAAAAACTTTTTACGTAGAGAGGACAAAAAAAAAACAATATATTCTAACAAGCAACACAAAATCATATAGCCATGCCCTTACCTTTTACCTTCCCAATGAACAAAAAACCCCCCATATTTATGCACAATCGTAGGTCAAAATCAAAAGGGTTTTCAAAAACAAAGCCGACAAAAAAAAGAACTATACTAGATCCGTGCGTGAGTCATCAAAAGAAAAACCCTAACCGTCGACCCAATCAAATCAGTCGGCTATTAAGGTAAGAACTCAAAAAACAGGGAAAGAAAATCAAAAAGAAAATCCAGGAATCAGATCTACCTTAATCCGGATATCAGCTGATGCTAAAAGCGCGAAGAGAAACACAAAATTGATGAGGAGAAAGAGGAGTGCTAGGGGCGTGAACTGTGAAGGTCCATGAAGATTGAAGATATTGATAGGAATCAATTAAGGAGAGACAAAGAGAAAGAAGAAATGTTGCTGCTGCTGGAGAAGAAATGCTGCTGCTGTTGGAGACTGGAGGGCTAGGGCTGAGGCGGTGAGGCCCAACTGCGGACTGCCCAGTCTGCCCGAGGGTTTTTCTTTTTGAACTATTCTCTTTTTTTTTAAATAAAAATTGTTTTTAATAAGACTGTTTTAATATGCAAAAGAAGCTTTTTTTTAATATTAAAAAAAGAAGGGTTTTTAATACAAATGCTGCTGGTTAAGGCAATTAGGCAGCAAATAATAAAAATCATTTTTTAATGCACAGGCTCGGTCGGGCTCGGGCTCAGGCTCGAAATTTATCGAGCCTGAATTTAGGCTCAAGCTTGGCTCATTTAGCTAATGAGCTGAGCCCGAGCCGAGCTTTTTTCGAGCCGAGCCCGAGCCGAGCCCGAGTAGCTTGGCTCGTTACCAGCACTATTTCAACCTATGGGACGAGTCTGGATTTTCAAAAAAAAAATCTCCGAACTGTGGGAAGGGAGTGGAGATTTGTAATCCCCATCCCATCCCATGAGCACCCCTAGCATTTAGTGGTTTATAGGTTTTCTTTAAAAAATAAAATAACAAAAAATTTATTTTTATTATTTTTTGATATTTTCAAAGGTCATAACCTTTGAAAATATAATAATTTTTAAATTTTTTAAAATGTGAATATAATATTTAGTTATACTAATCATTATATTTATATATTATATAAATTCAATATAAACAATTTTATTGATAAATATTCTAATAATAATTAAGAAATAAATTAATAATCCATTAATTATAAGATATAGATTAATTAAAATATAATTACAAAACTTAAAATGATTCAGAAGCAAAGAAAAATATATTACTATATAATAATTTTTTGTTTTTGAATTTTTTTTCTTTTAATAAGTTTATATATATTTTTTTGATGAAAAATAATTTATATAAATTATATTTGGTTAACTCATAATTTATTTTGTAATTAATATTTATATATAAATAAACAAATAAATAATTAAAATGAATATTTAAAATTATAATAAAAAAAATGAGATTTATTATTTATTATTTAGGGATACCGGTTTAATTTAAATTAGATCCGTCTCTCTAATAATTTATTTTGTAATTAATATTTCTATAAAAATAAACTGATAAATAATTAAAATGAATATTTAAAATTATAATGAATACTAATAAAAATAAGATTTATTATTTATTATTTAGAGTATACTAATTTAAAGGCTTATGTATTTATGAGATTCTGGGTTTATGAGTTTAGTCATTAAGAATTTAGGTATTTTGTGGTTTATAGATTTTATTTAAAAAATCTAATAACAAAAAATTTATTTTTTTATTTTTTCTTATTTTCAAACGTTATAACCTTTGAAAACTTAATAATTTTTAATTTTTTTTAAAATGTGAAAATATTATTTTGTTATAATAATCTAAATAATTATATATTATGTAAATTCAATATAAATAATTTTTTATAGATATTATGATGACGATAATAAAATGAATTAATAAACTTTTATTAATAAGATAGATAGTAAATAAAATTTATTTGAAAAAACCTAAAATGATTCAAAATCAAAGTAAAATATATTAATAATATAGATATTAAATAAAACAATTATTAATAAGATAAAATATACAGGTTTAAAAAATTATATATTTAGGAGTTTTGGGATTTAAGATTTTAGTGATTTAAGTATTTAGGCATTTAGTACTTTATAGGTTTTATTTAAAAAATAAAATAACAAAAATTTTTTTTTGTTATTTGTTCTCATTTTTGAAGGATATAACCTCGAAAACTATTACAATTTTTAAATTTTTTTTAAATGTGAATACTATATTTAGTTATGATAATCTTAATAATTATATATCATGTAAATTCAATATAAATAATTATATTGATATATATTATAATAATGTTCATACATAAGATTAATAAACAATTATTAATAAGATAAATATTGTTTAAAATATATTTACAAAACCTAAAATGATTCAAAATCAAAGTAAAATATTTTACTAAATATTAATTTTAAATTTTTAAATTTTTGTATCCATTTATAAGCTTATATAATTTTTGATGAAAAATAAATTATTTAAATTATATTTGTCTCACTATTAATTTATTTTTTAATGTAAATTTCTATAAAAATAAACTAATAAATAATTAAAAAGTATATTTTAAATTATAATGAATAATAATAAAAATGAGATTTATGATTAATTATTTAAGGTATACCTTTTTAATAGTTTAAGTTTATTGTGGTTTTGGGGTTAATGAGTTTTTTGATTTATAGGTTTACACATTTAGGTGTTTATAGGTTTTATTTAATCAATGAAATAACAAAAAATTTATTTTTAAGAATCTTCGTGATTTTCAAAGTTTATAACCTTTTAGAATATAATAAATTTTTTATAGTTCTAAAATATGAAGACAATACTTAGTTATAATAATCTTAACAATTATATTTGATGTAAATTCAATATAAAAAATTTTATTAATATATATTATTTTGATGATCAAATAATAAATTAATAAACTATTATTAATAAAATAGATATTAATTAAAATATATTTTCAGAACCCAAAATAATTCAAAATAAAAGTAAATTATATTACTAAATAAAATTATAAATTTTTGAAATTTTGTTTATTTTTATAAGCTTATATTTTTTTTCATAAAAATAATTTATTTAAATTATATATGTCTCACTCATTATTTATTTTGTAATTAATATTTCTATAAAAATAAACTAAAAAATAATTAAAATAAATATTTAAAATTATAAAGAATACAAATAAAAATGAGATTTATTATTTATTATTTATTATTTAGGTTATATAGGTTTAATGGTTTAAGTATTTAGGGGGTTTTGGGGATTAGGAGTCTAGAGATTTAAATGTTTAGGCATTTAGTGGTTTATAAGTTTTATTTAAATAATAAAATAATAAAAAAAATATTTTTGTGATTTTTTATCATTTTTCAAGTTTATATAACCTTTGAAAATATAATAATTTTTAAATTTTTTTCAAATGTAAATTTATATTTAGTTATAATAATCCTAATAATTATAAGACATTTAAATTCAATATAAGTAATTTTATTGTTAGATATTATAAAATTGAACAAATAATAAATTAATAAACTATTCTTAATAAGATTGATAGCAATTAAAATATAATTGCAAAACCTATATATAAAAATTCAAAATCAAAGTAAAATATATTACTAAATAATAATTTTTTGTATATAAATTTTTACTTCTTTTTATAAGCTTATATTTTTTATTTGATTAAAAATAAATTAATAAAATTATAGTTGTCTCGCTCATTATTTATTTTTTAATTAATATTTCTATAAAAAATAAACTAATAAATAATTAAAATGAATATTTAAAATTAAAATGAATACAAATTAAAATGAGATTTATGATTTATTATATGTGGTATACCTATTTAATGGTTTGATTATTTAGGAGTTTTGTCGTTTAGGAGTTTATCAATTTATGTTTTTATGTATTTAGTGGTTTATAGGTTTTATTTATATAATAAAATCAAAAAAAAAATTTTAGATTTTTTCTGATTTTCAAAGGTTATAACCTTTAAAAATAAAATAATTTTTAAAATTTTTTGAAATTTGAATACTATGTATAATTATATTAATCCTACTAATTATATATCATATAAATTCAAAATAAATAATTTTAATGATAGATATTATAATAATGATCAAAATTTAAATTAATAAACTATTATTAATAATATATATATTAATTAAAATATATTAACATAACACAAAATGCTTCAAAATCAAATCAAAATATATTACTAAATAATAATATTTAATTTTTAAATTTGTCATTCTTTTTATAAGCTTATATTTTTTTTGATTAAAAATAAATTATTTAAAAAATATTTGTCTAACTCGAAATTTATTTTGTAATTAATTTTTCTAAATAATTAAACTATAAATAATTAAAATGAATATTTAAAATTATAATAAATAGAAATAAAAATGAGATATATTATTTATTAAGTAGTATATAGATGTTAAAATAGTTATGTATTTAGGGGTTTCAGGGTTTATGATCTTACTAATTTAAGTAAGTAACCATTTAATGGTCTATAGGTTTTATTTAAAAAATAAAATAACTAAAAATTTATTTTTATTATTTTTTCTAATTTTTTAAGATTATAACCGTTGAAACTATATTAATTTTTTAATTTTTTTTCAAAAGTGAATACAATATTTTTTTATAATAATCATAATAATTATATATCATATAAATTCAATATAAAAAATTGTATTGATAGATATTCTAATAATTATAAAAAAAATTGAAAATTTATTATGAATAAGATTGTTATTACTTAAAATATAATATTAAAACCTAAAATGATTAAAAATCAAAGCAAAATATATTACTAAATAATAATTATTTGTTTTTAACTTTTTATTCTTTTTATAAGATTATCAATTTTTTGATTAAAAATAATTTTTATAAATTATATTATTAACTCATAATTTATTTTATAATTAATACATATATAAAAATAAAAAATTAAACAATCAAAATAAATTGTTTAAATTATAATGAAAACAAATAGAAATGAAATTTATTAATTATTATTTAGGGTATACCGATTTAAAGGATTATCTATATAGAGGTATAGGGATTTTGTAGTTTATTGATTTAAATCTTTAAGCATTTAGTGATGTATAGGTTTTATTTAAACAATAGAATAACAAAGAAAAAAATTTTTTTTTTATTTTTTAACAATTTCAAAGGTTATAACCTTTGAAAATATAATATTTTAAAAATTTTTTTTAAATGTGAATACAATATTTAGTTATAATAATCATTATATTTATATATCATATAAATTCAATATAAACATTTTTATCGATAAATATTCAAATAATGATGAAAAAATAACTTAATAATCTATTATTAATAAGATAAATATCAATTAAAATATATTTACAAAACCTAAAATGATTCAGAAGCAGAGAAAAATATATTACTATACAATAATTTTTTGTTTTGAATTTTTTTTTTCTTTTAAAAAGTTTATCTATAATTTTTTGATGAAAAATAATTTATATAAATTATATTTGTGTAACTCATAAATTATTTTGTAATTAATATTTATATAAAAATAAATAAATAAATAATTATAATGAAAATTTAAAATTATAATTAAATAGATGAGATTTATTATTTATTATTTAGGGTATACCGGTCTAATTTAAATTACATATGTCTTACTAATAATTTATTTTGTATTTAATATTTCTATAAAAATAAACTAAAAATTAATTAAAATAAAAATTTAAAATTATATTGAATAAAAATTAAAATGATATTTATGATATATTACTAATGTATACTAGTTTAATAGTTTAAGTATTTAGAGGTTTTGTCATTTAGAAGTTTAGCCATTTTGGTTTTTAGGCATTTAGTGGTTTACATGTTTTATTTAATCAATAAAATAACAAAAAAAATTTGTAATTTTGTCTCATTTTCATAGGTTATAACCTTTGAAAATATAATAATATTTAAAATTTTTTGAAATGTGAATACAATATTTAGTTATAATAATATTAGTAATTATTTATGATATAAATTCAATATAAATAATTTTATTGATAGATATTATAATAATGATCAAAAATTAAATTAATAAACTACTAATAATAAGATATAAAATAATTAAAAAATATTTACAAAACCCAAATTGATTCAAAATTAAAGTAAAATATATTACTAGATAATAATTTTTAATTTTTAAATTTTTACTTCTTTTAAATTTGTATTTTTTTTATTATAAATAAATTAATTAAATTATATTTGTCGCACTTATACTAATTTTGTAATAAATATTTTTATAAAAATAAACTAATAAATAATTAAAATGAATATTTAAAATTATAATAAATAGAAATAAAAATTAGATTTATTATTTATTAAGTTGTATATAGAAGTTTAATGGTTTATGTATTTAGGCATTACGGGGTTTAGGAGTTTACTGATTTAACTGCGTATGCATTTAGTGGTTTATAGTTTTTATTTAAAAAATAAAATAGAAAAAAATTATTTTTATTATTTTTTGATATCTTCAAATGTTATAACCTTTGAAAATATAATAATTTTTAAATTTTTTTTAAAAAGTGAATAAATATTTATTTTTAATAATCATAATAATTATAAATCATATAAATTCAATATAAACACTTTTATTGATATATATTCTAATAATTATCAAAAAATAAATTAAAAATCTATTATGAATAACATTGATATTACTTAAACTATAATATCAAAACCTAAAATGATTCAAAAGAAAAGCAAGATATATTACTTTATAATAATAATTTGTTTTTAAATTTTTATTCTTTTTATAAGCTTATCTATTTTTTGATGAAATATAATTTTTATAAATTATATTTTTAACTCATAATTTATTTTATAATTAATATATATATATATATATATATATATATATATATATATATATAACTAAAAAATCAAAATAAATTTTTTAAATCATAATGAAAAGAAATAAAATTGAGATTTAATTAATTATTATTTAGGGTATACCGGTTTAAAGGTTTATCTATATAGGGGTATCAGGATTTTATAGTTTAGTGATTTAAGTGTTTAGGCATTTAATGGTTTATAGGTTTAATTTAAACAATAAAATAACAATAAAAAAATATTTCTTTTATATTTTCACATGTTAAAAAGTTATATTCTTTGAAAATATAATAATTTTAAAATTTTTTTAAAAAGTGAATATAATATTTAGTTATAATAAATATTAAATATATATATCATATAAATTCAATATAAACATTTTTATTGTTAAATATTATAAGAATGATAAAAAAATAATTTAATAATTTATTATTAATAAGTTAGATATCAATTAAAATATAATTACAAAACCTAAAATGATTCAGAAAAAAGAAAAATATATTACTATATAATAATATTTTGTTTTTATTTGTCTTCTTCTTTTAATTAGTTTATCTATATTTTTTTGTTGAAAAATAATTTATATAAATTCTATTTGAATAATTTATACTTTATTTTGTAATTAATAATTATAGAAAAATAAACAAATAAATAATTTAAATGAATATTTAAAATTATAATTAAAAAAATGAGATTTATTATTTATTATTTAGAGTATATCGGTTTAATTTAAATTATATCTGTCTCACAAATAATTTTTTTTATAATTAATATTTCTATAAAAATAAAATGATGATTAATTATAATAAAAATTTAAAATTATACTTAATAAAAATTAAATTAAGATTTATGATTTATTATTAATGTATACCTATTTAATAGATTAAGTATTTAAAGGTTTTGTCGTTTAGGAGTTTAGCAATTTATGTTTTTTGGCATTTAGTGGTTTATAGATTTTTTTTCAATAATGAAATAACAAAAAATTTATTTTTGATATTTTTTGAAATTTTCAAAGGTTATAACATTTGAAAATATATTAATTTTAAATGTTTTTTAAAAATGTGAATACAATATTTAGTAATAAGAATCATTATAATTATATATAATATAAACTAAATATAAACAATTTTATTGATAGATATGATATCAATTATAAAAAAATAAATTAATAAGCAATTATTAATATGATATATATAAATTAAAATATTATAAAAAAACCTAAAATGATTCAAAATCAAAGTAAAATTTATTACTAAATAATAATTTTTTTAGTTTTTTGCATCATTTTATAAGCTTATATATTTTTTTATGAAGATTATATTTTTTAAATTATATTTGTATCACTAATAATTTTTTTTAATTAATATTTATATAAATTATTTAAATTATATTTAAGGTTTGTGAGTTTAAATGTTTAAGTATTTAGAGGCTTCGGGGTTTAGGAGTTTAGAGATTTATGTATTTAGGCATTTAATGGTTTATAAGTTATATTTAAACAATTATATAACAAAAAATTATTTTTGTTATTTTTTATCTTTTTTGAAGGTTATAACCTTTGAAAATAAATAATTTTTAAATTTTTTTTATATGTGAATACTATATTTAGTTATGATAATCTTAATAATTATATATCATCTAAATTAAATATAAACAATTATATTGATAGATATTATATTAATGATCAAAAAATAAATTAATAAACTATTATTAAAAGAAAGAAATTATTTAAATATATTTGCAAAACATAAATTTATTCAAAATCAAAATAAATATATTACTAAATAATAATTTTTTTGATGTTTTGCTTTTTTTATAAGTTGATATTTTTTTTATTAAAAGTAAATTATTTAAATTATATCTGTCTTCCTCATAATTATTTTTAATTTATAATTCTATAAAAATAAACTAATAAATAATTAAAATAATATTTAAAACTATAATGAATACAAATAAAATAAAGATTTATGATAGTTATTATAATAATGATAAAAAATTAAATTAATATACTATTAATATTGAAGATAGATATAATTAAAAAATATTTACAATACCTAAATCGATTCATGATTAAACTAAAATATATACTGATATAATAATTTTAATTTTTAAATTTTTACTTCTTTTATAAGCGTCTATATTTTTTTGATTAAAAATAAATTATTTAAATATATATGGTGTACTCATAATTTAATTTGTAATAAAATTTCTAAAAAATAAACAAATAAATAATTAAATAAATATTTAAAATAATAATAAATCGAAATAAAAATTCAATTTATTAATTATTAAGTAGTATATATCGGTTTAATGATTTATGTATTTAGGCATTACGGGGTTTAGGAGTTTTTTAGATATAACTGTATATGCATTTAGTGGTTTATCGGTTTATTTAAAAAATAAAATAACATAAAATTTATTTTTATTATTTTTTCATATTTCCAAAGGTTATAACCTTTGAAAATATAATAATTTTTAAGATTTTTTTAAATGTGAATACAATATTTAGTTATAATAATCATTATATTTATATATCATAAATTCAATATAACAATTTTATTGATAAATATTCTAATAATGATCAAAAAATTAATTAATAATCTATTATTAATAAGATAGATATCAATTAAATATAATTACAAAACCTAAAATGATTCAAAAGAAATGCAAAAAAATTACTATATAATAATTTTTATTTGATTTTTCTTTTCTTTTATAATGTTTATCAATAA